>VXBU01010220.1:667363-852107 GCA_013400315.1 Bombycilla garrulus | reverse complement strand
AAAAAAAAAGGAAATCAACAAACACCACAAGCAGACAAAAAGCTAAAAAACAAAACAAAACAAAAAAGCCCAGCACAGTTTATATTCTGTTTGCTAGAAAAAATTCTCAGTATTTACCGGTACTGGAGCAAATTCTTTGGATGTATTAAGTTTGGTGAATGAAAGCAAACAAATGCTCACAGGTCAGAAAATGCAGTAATATACACATCACTGTGACATCTTGATCAGAAGGCCACTAACATCTTTTAAAACTTTTAAATAACTGAGCAGAGAAGTAAGAGTGTTGTGTGAGAAAGGTCTGTCAGGAGTTGCAGCCTCATATTAAACCCATATCTCTCCATACCCATTTCTGGCATTTAAACAGTAGACCTACTTCTGTACATCCCTGTGCAACCCAAATGTTATTTTTCCAATCTGATGATTAAAACTGAGCACAGTAAAGCAGTGACAGCCCACCTGCTATTTTTGGATCTTCTCTGAAATTTCCCTTATGTGCCTCTCCTTGTCTGAAAAACAAAGGTTCGGAGACAGGAGTTTTAATTGATGGTCAGTCTCTCTCTCTAATCAGCACAGTGAAAAGATTTTGTCCACCAAGATGGTTAGGTCCTTTGGATCCTAAGCTAGTGATGGGTCTGATTACAGTACCTTGCTCTTCTTGGAAAATAGCTTGAAAATAGTAATTGCCCCTCTGTGTGCATTTACATACTAAGATATGAGGTAGCTCTTGGAAGGGAAATCAGAGTGCTGGAATTGCACCAGTGTCGACAAAAGGGAAGCACGTGCCACTGAGTGTAGACAGCAAGAGCCACTACTGAGTTGTGCTGATGACAGTCTTTTTTGCTGACTTGTATGCACTTTGAACCAAGACAAAGAGCTGTATAAATTTCAAAAATTAGGTAACTACACTTAAACATGTATGAAAACTATCATGGTACTCAGACCAATGCAAGTAAGAGTCAAGCACTCTTCTGAAATAAAGCAAGAAAGAGAAAAGCTGCCTTAGCTGAAAATCTGATCTGTGCCCCACAAAGCTGAAGAAATAGGGCATGCAGTATTTCTTGCAATTCAAACATTTTAGCTGGGAGGGAGTGAGAGAAGCCATCTACATTTCAAATATCCCACACCAACTTAATTGCAGTAATCCAAACAGGTTTTTGTTTTGGCTTTTGTGATTTGTTGTTGTTGTGGTAGTCAGGTTTTTTTGTTCATTTTTGGGTTTTTTGTTTTGTTTTAATTAAAAGGGCTTCAGGATATTGACTCTTGCTTTTTATCACATAGGATGACAGATGCTCCAAAGAAATAAAGTTAATAAGCAGACACTGTATTTGAATCAACTTCAGTTTCCAGACTAATTGCCAATTCTCAAGAACATCTCAAGGTAAGAAAAACAAGGAGAAAACAGCAAGGTTTGTTCTGAGGTATTTTCAAAGATCTGGGCTGACAAATTTTAGACATCCTAAACATGATCTTAACATGTTCCTTTGCCAGCAGCCAAGAAACTCAAGAGTACCGTGACTGTGGAAAAATGCACAAAAAATAACCAAAGCGATGTTAACTTGGATGGCATAAAATTCCCTGCAAGGCATTTCTAATCATTAATCTTATTTAAATATATATGACTAGTACACCTAGTCCCTCTCTCTCACATTTGGACAGACTTTATGCAATAGAATTTTTGTCCCTTAGCTAGTATTTTCCAGTATGTCCTTAGTTTCAGAGATATGTAATTGCTCTGAAAATAATTTGGATTGTGAGAGTAGAGCTGCATTTTAAATATTGATTACTGGACAGATTTTTTTGAGTCCAGGCTCCAAATGTGTGCTTAAGGACAAAAGAAAGGCTACTCTTACATAACTCTCTCTATGAGTACAAGAGGAGTACAAAGGGATTTGAAGACTTTGATTACCTGAAGACAGCAAATTGAAAGGAAAAATATCCTCGTATTGTGGATAAAACTCCAAAAATTGTGTTATCGATACAATTCAGTAGCTCCTTTTTTCTTTTTGGTTTAGGGATATTAATAAAAACAGCAAAATTAGTCTCAAGACTGATCCTTCAGGGAAGACATTGATTACTTCCCACTGCTTGTTAGTTTTCTTAAGAATTACTGTCTGCCTTTAATTTGTGTCTTAAGTTCTAACTTGGCTAGATATGTGACTAGATAATACTCTTTCTTTCCTTCTTACTGTTCTGTCTGACAGTTTCTAAAACCTCTCAGCCTCAGTGCAAGAGCTGTATATCACAAGGAATAGAAGAAGCCTTCTGTGGGGAGAGTTTATTCATTGTCTATAATACCCCATCGTTTCAGGATCATTTAATACAGACCAAAAGGAGAATGCCGAACTATTTGCCAAACAAATCCTCAGCACAATTCAGGTCAGGCTCTGTGTTCCAAATTTTAAATGATATGCCTGTCCTTTCTTCCTCCAGTTTTTCTTTCTAGTCCATATTTCTCCTTTTCAAAGAAGGGAAAGGCTAATTTAAACTTATGGAAATCTCTCTTGCTTTCTCTAGGCAGATCATCTATGACAGACAGATTATATAACAAACATTTCCAAAATGTGCTGGTGCCTGAAAGTGGCAGGAGCTTTACATTGATGAAAACTGTGTATCTCCCCACACTGCCACACCAGGTCTGCATCCTGCTTACACATTTATAGGATACCAGAAACAAGAAGGCAGAATGAAGCAAATATTTGTTGAAAGAAAATTAACACATAAAAGAGATGTTGCTTTTAGGAAATAATTGGAGGAAATTTCCTAGCCATACCTCAACAGCTTCAGGTCAGAAGTAGCAATGTTGTAAAGAACGTTGTAAAGAACTTAAAGGCACGTTGCTATTAATTTAGTTACACTTCTGTACTGAAGAGAATTTTGTGGCTCCAAGAATGAGAAAGGCTGCATAGGTCTTGCAAACACCCAATCTTAATGCAGACCAGTGGAAATAGGTTTCACAAACTCAAAATGAAATTAAATTGTTCAGTACTTTAACAACCGATATTGCAAAGCTAACAGCAATGAAAATACATAAAAATAATAATTATAATAACAACAGCAGCAGCAGCAACTAACACTCAGCTTTCCTTTTCCATCAAAGATCACCAAATTATCTAGAAGCAATGAACAGAAATAATTGATATGCTGACATTTTGACAGACATAAGGGAAAGTTTGGGAAATGAAAGCACTGCCCAGCAGAGCAGTTCTGACTTCATCACTAGCAAGCATTCCAATGAATATGAACACATTTCCAAGTGAAATGTAGGCTATTTGCTATATTTCCACATAACTGAGGTCGATTCTTGAATAATAATAGGTCACACATCATATTCACGCAGTTGCTGCATTTTCTATTTGTGGAGGATTTCAAGTCTCAAGTGAAATTGCTGAACAAACATTCAGTCCTTAGATCTGAGAGAACTTGATTACTTGCTAAGTTGGACACCAGTTTTATTTTCAAGGCCTGCTTTTTGATAAGTAGAGGTTGTGGGTTTAAAAACAGAGACCACCTTAAAATTGGACTGTATATCCTTCTCTCCAGCTCTCTTTTCCACGTGAAATATAAACAATTGCTCAAGGGACTGTTCAATTAGAAATCAGAAAATCTGAGCTTACTGTACTGAAAATACTTCCATTACATGCGACATGCTTCAAGCTTTGAACAGGTGACAAATATGACATCAAATAAAATAAATAACATATATTCAACTAACTGTAATTACTCTGCAAGTAATACAGAGCTTTGCAATACAAGATTTTGCATTGGTATACCCTAGATCTCTCCTAGTGGAATATTCCTTTGCTACATATAGGAACAGTGATTCCTGAAGTGTCACTTCTAGCTCTTCTCACAGATAGTTATGATCCCTGGCAAAAGCAAGCTAACACAACATAATGGGTACAAGCATTACAAAGGCACTATACAATCAACTGCTTGTTCTAACAGGTGTCTGTTCAGAACCCACTGCACTAACTATTGTGTGAGCACTGATCACAGTCCCCTGGATAGGCTATTAAAGGGACAAATCACAGAACAACAGAATGTTCACCTCCAGAAAGCAGGGGTCCCACTCTGATATTTATTAATGCTGTAGGGTATGCCTAAAGTGAATTACACTGAACTGAAATCTACATGAAAAATCAGATACCATGATCTTCCCCTACATGACTGAGAACAGGATTAGACCTCCTATGTCTTCTGTTAACAAAGGGCAATGGAACTGTCAGGGCATATTCATAATACAAAATGTAAGCCACTTCTGTTCGTGCAAAGAGCTGGAATGGGTTTGCAGGAACTGAACGCAGCAAAAAAGCTGAGTGTCATATTGTGCTAAAACAGAAATGCAAGTATTAAAAGGAGCTAGGTGCACACACAGAGGCTGACTGGTCTAATCGACTACTTGGAAGATGCAAGGATGCAAGACATTCCCTTGACAACTGCCTAGACAAAGCATAAGGCTGCAGAGCATCCAGCTGTGCTTTGACCTTCTCATCAGCTACCCAGGTTAACATGACTGCTGAGTGAACTGACCTGAACTCATTGATACCAGTACTCCAGACAGTAAGGCACAATACCTTCATTCTACCCATACTTTATTTTAACTACTGCTGTTAGAAAGAAAAAAAAAAATAGAATCAAGACCTGCTTGTGCATTTTGATCAAAGACCTAGAAAAATCTTACAGCTTCAAAAAGCTGTGAGAAGATGCATCAGAAGTTCAGCAAGGTTATATATGTGCATTTTGAAGGGGCAATTTTAAAATTTTGTTTTAGCTCAGTCAAGTCTTCCAAACATATTATTTTCACTAAATTTTCCTAAATGGTAAGTCTGAAGCAGATCCACACAGAGATATCAAAATATCAAGATACACAGTCCCCCAAATGCTGAAGTTTTCAGAGCATTTGGCACTTTATTAACTGGGGCTGGCAGACAATGGTTATCTCTCTACCGTAGCCAGGGCTGGGACTGGAAACTGCAGTGGACCTAAAGCTTTAGTGGGCAGCAGAACTCAGCCTAGGCTGAGCCTCTGCAGGCCCACCTGTAAGCCTCTTGTCTTCTCTGGTGGGTCTCACAGTCTGAACAGGTCTAAATCCTGCCACTGCTCCTGGGTGGGCAACTAGCTGGTTCAGAGCCAGGAAGGCTGACCTAGTTCACTGCAACAGAGGTTATACCTGCACTGAGCAGGCACAGAACAGTCCTCTGAGCACATCAATACCACACCTTATTCTACCACTCAAAAAGTTCTCTGTGCACAGCAGTTTTAAAAAAAGATGAACATTAGTGACCACCCTCTAACCCATTCTGTTAAAAATTTGTCAGACACTTTTGAAGGTATGAGGACAGTTGCAAGGAAAACTCTTCCTAATATTCTCCAGGGCTGGATTTGCTGTGAGAAGGCAGTATATATACACTAATCAGATGATAAAATATGGAGATTAAACTAACCTTTAAGTTATCCTGTCCATACCTCTAAAGAGAAAGTTTCTCTCTGTTCTTTCTCAAGTTTTGTGTTCAGTTTAATTAAAAGATTTTTCAAAGCCTCTGAAGTTTTATTTCTTTACAGAAAAAGCTACTGAAACTACCATACCACAACTGATCTCTCTAGGTATTTTTCCTGATATTTACTAAAAAGTCTTTTATTCAGCCATACCCTTCTTTGCACAAAGGCATTATATATCTCCCCAGCCCATGTGATGCCTAGTTATACTTTCTTTCCTAACCTTCCTTCAAACTCACGCTTTAAAATCCCTAGCATCCACACAAAATATAAAGGTAAAGTGATCCTTCTGTATAGAAAGCAGCCTTTCTGTACTGACAAAATGCATTAGAGCTGCTTTCCTTTTAGCAGGAACTCATTGCTTTTCCTGACATAAGGGAATGGCAATCCTGTGCCTGAATTGGACCACAAAAATTATTTTTTAAGAGGCTTTCCTTTTCAAGCTGCAGATCATATTCTAAAATGCCAACAGATTACAGCACATCCAGACACAATACTTTTACCTTATACAAGCAAAAAATCGCCTAATACCTTTCATTCTATATCTAATTAGTAGACATCCACACACAGCTGATGTAGATAATGCCCTATTTTACTACACACTGCAGCCTGCAGCTTTATAATCCACATCTGAAACATCCACAAGGAATCTGTCCTGAGATCAAGGCACCAACAAAACATTCATCAAGTAAGGGATCAGCGATTTATGCTGTCATAAGAATCTGGTGTGATGTGACCTGGGCAAGTAGTCAGTGACATTTGGGCACTAAATGGTTCCTAGCTTGTGTAGATCTTAGGTTTGATTTTGGCCTCTCTTCACCTCAGTTCTGCAAGGTCTGGTCTCTCTCCATCTCATTCTTGCAGGTTTGGGTCTATCTCAGTGCTGCAAGTGTGCAGTAAATTAATACTTTTGGCATGTACTGTGAAAATAAGTGAATAAGCACTCAAGAGGTGACCTATGGCACATACATGTAAAGTGACCATTTCCTAATTAGATAAACAACTACCTAAGGAAAACATCTATCTCTTCTCCAAAAGTTTTGAAGACATAGCCATGCATATACATCTGTGCTTTTGCTCTACTAAAATTCTTTAAATATATAATTTCTTTACCTTGACTTTCACAAAAAGAAGTTAGCCTAAAAAGGTAGCAATCGTCATATGCTCTGCCTCCCCTTTTTAGCTAACACAGAAGCTTTTCCTTCCTTTGCAAATTCAAAAACTAAGCATTCTAGAATTACATACTGCATCAAGTAAAAATAAAAATATCACAACAGAGGAAGTATGCAACACACTTATTTCTTCATTTGAATGAATCACATTGGAGATACACAGTGAAATTATTTTGCAGCAGATTCAAAGCAAAAGCTGAGCTTTTCTGTTTAAAATATATTATTATGAAGTAAAAGAAGACAGTTACTTAATACCTTCTTGATGTAAACTTCACAAACTACTGCTACATCTCCAGATATTGTATGTGGTCAGTATTTTTATTCTCCTGATACTTTAGACTCTTCAGATCTTGTGCATGTAATACAAATGAAATTCAAACCAGCAGCTTTCAATCAGATATTTTTTGAATGTGGCAGTCTAACACTAAAATTAGTATCTGAATGCAGTCTAGTGGAACATAAAATACATTGTTTTTAATGGATTAATTGGAAAAAAACTAAAACCACTGTGATCATTCACTTCATTAAAATATTATTAAGCAAGTAAAGCTTTGGCGAGATTTCATTTAGAATGAAAGTAGAAAAGAACAATCACAGATTTAGGTAAGACTATAGCATTAAGAAAAAAACTTTGTGTTCAGTATGTTTTGTGAAAGACCATAACACTTCTCTTCTGACAGTAGAGCATTTTTCCTTTACTCTCAGCAAGCTCAGCCAAAATTTACCTAATATTAAACATCAGGCATAGTTATAGTTCCAGACATTTTAATTAATGACTTATTTGTTCCTAATAATTTGGCTGAGAGTGAACAGAGCTCATTTTTAAAGGAGCCAAGATTATCATGTGTAAGAAGAAATACAATTCTTCATTCAAAATAAATGGTAGGTCACCGTAAATAACATCTGCGCACTTACTGTAAATCATTTCGGTGACAGAAGGTACTGCCATGAAGTCTGATTAACACTACCAATGAAGCACAGCCAATTTTGATATGCTTGTATGACAAATTGCTGTTATTAGTCAACATTAGGATGTTTGATGGGAGTCTCAGGCCCCAAAATTCTTGTTTTGTATACTCAGAAAAGCATCTCTGTAAAAAAATGAAATTGACATAAGAAACGAAGATGAGGATTTTATTTCACTTGCATACATTAAAGTTAAACTTCAAGCCACATCCTTTGTAACTCATGTTGAAAATCAAATTCTTGTGCTGTACACTGAGTGCCTGCCATCATCACCGGGGTCTGCAATCAGAACTCAACCAAAACCTATGCTTTGCATGATGCAACACTGAACTGAGCCCTTCTCCTGCTGAGCTGGAATAACTAAGAGCAAGATCGTTCTTTGCTTCAGGAATATATTCCATTTTCTCCAAGTTTCTTAGCTAAAAAAGTAGAGTTTCTTTATGCACAGATCATTGCAAGGAGGGCACAGTAATTCTGATCCCATTCTGTTACTGGTCTTACACCAACAGATGAAGGAGCAGCTTCTGGTTTGGGAGACAGGAGGAATCCATGTTCTTTGAAAGACCAACTTAGACTTGAAGGCCAAAGACCCTTCAAGGAATTCATCTGCCTCTTTCTGAAGACGTGGAAGATTAGAAACAGTGTATATAAATAAAGAATTTGGGAATCAATAAGTATAACATAGCTACATGTACTGGAAGGCATTGCTGTGCAAACTTTTCCAGGGCTGGCAAAGCAGGGGACATAACCAAGAAAGTCCAAAGGCAGTCTGAGTCCTGAACACTACAGCTAGATTTGCTACCAAGATTTGCAACATTCCACATTCATCTTCCATTTCATTTTCCATGTACCTCACCTGCTTTGAATAAATAATGAATTATTGCCTCAGATAATTATTTTTACATATCACATTCCTCTCTATAAGAGTCCTGCAAGTGCTCCCAAATACTATATAGCCCATATCTGAGAAGGATGATATACTGTCTGCTTCTCTTATGCAAATTCCTTTCATTTAAAAGCCATGAACCTAACAGCTGTTTAATACTGTACCCCCTATTGCCCTGGAAATATCCAGTGACTCAGAAAGAAGTAAATTATCTAAGTGGATATTCCTCCCACACCACCCACCTCTTGCTTTTTCCTCCTCTATTCCAAATCTTGTTATTTGATTCCTTGTGTTTTAACTCACTAACCACTTTCCTAGATTTCTAGCTCAGAAGAGGAAAAAAAGACAGTATAAAACAGAAATTGTTAGGAAAGTAGCAACCTGTTTTTCCAATGATGGCCTTTCTCTATTCACTAGCAGCTCATTTCTGTTCTTCATAATTGAGTTTCTCTCCCTAAACCTTTTGGTCAAGGGCTGCTGCAGACAGGATCCAATGGCAGTACCTCAGCTCTCCAGCCAGGCTTTGGAAAAGGCCAGCCCCTTTGTTAACTACTACGTTCCAAAGCAAACCAAAACATCATTGCAATGACATCCATCCTCTGCCTTGGCTTCCAGCTGAAAAGTGTCCTTCCACCTTTCTGAGTTGGTGCCTCTTGGCTTGATAAGCAACTGGGAAACCCTGGGTTCCCACTGCCAGCTTGCCCTGTCCCTGACAGCACGAAAGTCACCCATCCTCACAATTAGCTTGAAACAAGACCATGCTTTTTAACACTTGGAAGATGCCTCCAACCTCTGGCTTGGCTTAAGAAGAGACAACTGGATGGAGTAGTCAGAGCCAGATGCTGATTAGTCCTGTACTGAACCTGTACAAGGAAGGGGAAATAGAAGAACGCATATAGACAGATACACTCTACCTAAGCCCTTAGGATCTCCTTTACTTAGTTTGTCCAGTGACTGTGAAAGAACATCAATGTATTAATTGAATCCCAAGAAGCACTCAGTGAGGCAAACAAATGGTAAGAATATAGGGAAGGCAGAGTGTTTGACCAATCTTTGTAAACCTCCTCACAAGCCGTCTTGTGCTGGAAGCCAGTATGAGTGAGGAAGAGGGGAGAGGCAAGGAATAAAACCTAAACATATGGGCCTTACAGGTATTGTGACAGCACAAATGATTACAAAAACATACATTTGACTCCTAAAGTGCAGGATGCACAGAGAAATCATTAAAGCAAAATGGATGAGGGTAACAAAGTATTCGGAAACACACGGACATGAATCAATGAGTTAATAAATTGGCCTTGGAATGTTAGGCAAAGGTTTTTTGCGAGGCATCTCTGATAAACCGAAATGCTAGTGAGAATCTGCTCTATCCCATTTCCTTAAACTGTGCCTTATCCCTAAACTAACATTATCCCTTCCTCTGTTACTGATTTTTCTTGGGCCATCCTTCTTCTGTATAGAGATGCAAAATAGCACTGACACGACTAAATCAAGCATCTGCTTTTAAGTAAGCTATTAGTAACACTCAGGGGAGGCAGGGGGCAGGGAGCATAAACACTGTCTGACTGTAGTACAACAATAGCTTTTCTTCTCAGCAGTACACTTACAGAGATGGCTTTTCCAGATGAAAAATTAGACACAGCAGATTTTATTACTTCCCATACTGCAGAGTGATAAAGACAACTATTGAAATAATTACATTACTATAATTACATATAGTAACCAATTGTCAAGGGCACGGCAATGCTCTGGAAGTATTTTGAATTCTAAACACTCTGTGTATTTCTCAGGCAGCTGTTAAGGGTGTTCCTTTATCAATAATTCTAAGCCTAGGATTTATCAGCATATGACAAGTGAAACCCAAGCACACAAGCAGCAATCCCTCCATGACAGGTCTGTGGAGAATTGTTTCGGGGACCTTCACATCATTCTCAAGGTGTGGAGCACCCTGGGTCATGTTGCAGAGGCATTCAGGGCAGTCAGGATAAAGACATCCCAGGGGACACCTCATCAGGGTGGCCTCAAAGTTGGAAAGGAAGCCTGTGCTGGCAGCAGAAGAGGAGTCAGGAGGAAAGACAAGACATCGTAGTGTCTTTGAGGGAATTTAGCCAGAGGCACTGCAACCCGCAATTCAACCAGAAACCAGATACATGAGACAGACTTGGTTCTGGAACCAGCTTGGCAAGGCAACTTTATATTTGATTGGGTAGAAATAAAAAGAAACAAAAGCAAAAATCAATATTTCTGTCATTGTCTTTCTTATCCTCCTTACGACTCTTTAAGCAAATCCTCTCTTAGTTAAGGAAAACCAATTCCCTCTTTTTTCACTGTGTTTTTAAAGTGAAGAAAAGTTAACATCAATTATAAATAGCATTAAACTATCAGTCACAACTACAGGCTTGTAACCCACTCTATAACCACAAACTGGACGTTTGATGTGAAAGCTGCTTGATATAGTAGGACACAAGAGAGCAGATAAAAATCTGCATCTGTTTACACCAAAGATGCATCTCCACTTAATTTTGAGTACAGTCTGCTCAGGATACTTATCCAGACTAATCAGATTAACTATCTGTGGACTGTCCCATATGATGGATTGTTTGAATTTCTTTCCTACCATTTGCATGAAATGTAGTGGCTGGTTTGTCTGGAGGTCAAACAGGAGATTTGATCTGAAATTTTGTTTGCACTTTTTGTAGCTCAAAGTCACAACTGAAGTTCCTCTGGAAAGAACCCATTACTGTAGTAGTTGCTTACCTGGATTGGTACACATAGCTAAGTGAAAAGCAAGCTTCAGCTCTGTAAGATTCTTATTTGCCTTGAAAAATGTAATGTTATGTCTTGCAATGCACGTATCAGGAGTTAGAAAAATGCAGGATAAATAATTAAAAAGATAATATAGTGTACAGCTTGAAATTGTCAGTTTATTGAATATATAGAAAACAATGCCTAAGATCTGAATCTATGAATCAGATATATGTTGATGGAAAATATTAGGACATATTGCTTTTCTTCCACTACTTTTAGCTTTTGCTGTGTTTTTTTTATAAATCACCAAGAGAATCATAATATGATTTGGGCTGGAAAGAACCTTAAGGATTATCAAATTCCAACCCCTCTGCCACAGGCAGGGATACCTTCCATTACAGCAGCTTGCTCAAACTCTCAGCTAACCTGGCCTTGAACATTTTCAGGGATGGAACATGCACAACTTCTTTGGACAACCTATTCATGTGCTTCACCACTGTCACAGAAAAGAATTTCTTCCCAATATCTAATCTAAATCTGGCCTCTTTAAAGCCATTTCTCTTGTCCTATCCATACATGCCCTCTCTCTCTGGAGAAGAACTTTTTAATTTAGACTCTCAAGAAGCCTATCTGATTTTGGGGAAAAAATTCCTGGAACAGTATTAGTGGCAACAATCAACTCAATATGCCAATAATGAAGAAGGAATGTTTATATCAAGATTCAAATTAGGCCCATTCTTATACCATATTTTAAAACAAGATTTAGTCTATCAATTGTCAAATTTACCAATAAAGTAATTAAAATGAAATACAAGCACTTTCCACAACAGATGCAAATCACATCAGGTCACATTAAACTGGCTATTAAACACATGCAGAAGAAAAATAACCCAATGATTGTAAAGTCCAGTTTTGCTTCTAGACTATTTATTATTGCAGATTAAACAGGTTTTAAAAGGAATCAAACAAAAAAATCACCTGTGCTGTTTATGTCTAATGATTATGGAGAAAACCATGAAAACCATGTGCCTGGATTCTTTCTTCAGAGTCAAGCTGGTTTCATCAAGCTTACAGAAGCATCTAAACTGATCATGCAAAAAGGAAAACAAAAAATTATCTTCTAAAAGAAAAGCTTTTTCTCAGTAGGTACTCAGCATGACCTCAACCCAGGAAAAAATTTTGTTATTATTCTTAAATAACATATTTACCTTCCCAGAAAACTCTGTCTAAATATGATTTTAGTCAGTTTATTAATTTTATGTATATTTTTATTCTTTTAGAAAATGGTGAAAGATGCTTCTCAGTTTTTGGAGGTTTTGTTTTTTGTTTTTTTTTTTAAATTTTTTTTTAATCAAGCTGCTGTCAGGTGGAAACTAGAATCAAAATAAAATGCCATAAGCACTATTTCCCAATTTTAAAAGCAGTTAAAATTTTAGTTAAAACCTAGGACAGGCGGGATTCTCCTGTCTCATTAAATTTAATCCAGTGCCATCACTGGAAGCACGTCATGATATACTTCTCACAAACTTTCTAGCATCCATTTCAAACCATTTCTGCCCCAACTACAATCTATGGATAATAGCACACATAATTTGCAGCCTGATTTTATTTGAATGGATCTAAAATGAAGACTTTTTCATCTTCTCCTCTGTGTTTAGCCCTTTATATATTTATTTTACCTTTATTTCATTAGGTTAAACAATACCAGCTCTTTGAGTATTTTCTCACAAAACAGGCTGTTGAGCCCCCTGCTCATTTTAGAAGGTATTTTTTGAGCCTGTTTCAGGCTCATGTTCACGTGTTTTGGAGACAGGTTTTCAGAGATGCATGTGGCGTTCCAGGGATGGCATAAAACCACAGTGGCCCTGAGAGAAATCCTGCTGCTGCCTGTGAAGCCTTCCTTCATGAGGGGATCACCTCTGCTCCTGCTGCTGTCAAACCGTGAAATGACACATCTGCAGCGTCATTAAGGCTGAATCCTCTCCCACACAGGGGAATGTGAGCCTGAGCTCTGTGTGATAGGTGGATATTGAGCCTCCCGACCCAGCTTTTGTGTTCAAAGTAGGATGGTAACAGGAGATGGAACAGGTTTATTGTCCAGTGTATTGCTGGCACTTTCTGATAACAGTGATTTTCACTTCCATGTGCTTCTTCCTGTTAGCCAGTGTGCTTTTCCCCAGCTTTCCCTCCTGTCCTCTTTCCCAAAGCTTTAGGCAGGTTTTGTTTTGCCATGGAGTGTTATCTTCAGTAACCATGCTGCCCTCCTGGGTCAGTTTGACTTCATCTTTCTGCATTTCCTAGGTAGCTAAAGTACCCACTGCTACATGTGGAACTGACAGAAAAGAGCTCTAATTCACCTGCATTTTTGCTCATCATCCCTTCTCCTCTTCCATGCTTCACACTTCTTAGTTTCCTTTTGAAGTTCACATGGCTATAATTGAAGTCATCCTTGTCTTTTATCTTTTGCTTATGAAAGGTAACATTTGCTTATATTTCCAGGTAGAAGTTGTTAAGACAAAAGGGATGAAAATTTGCCTTCTTTTTCTTTAGTGCAAAAGCTCCTCTACAGATGGCCTTCTTTTTTCTCAAGGCATTTTCCTTTTGAAATACAGTTACACAAGATTTATAAATAAACCCCCAAAACTGAAGTATAGTACAGACCTCACAGACTTACTATTCATCACCACAGTTCATGAGTCAACTTCTGATCATTCTATCCAGAAATAACTCTGGTCCCCCAATGTACCAGAAATATTTTACTGTCTACCAGAACAATACCGAAAATACCGCATAGTCTCATTTCTTCAGAGACTGCATGCTGAAATATTATCTGCCATCCACCAATCAGGTATAGCTAGATTTTGCCATCTAAATTGCATTTTTTCCCCTCATGCCTAAAAACATGAGTACAAACCAGCTGACCTTATTTTTAGCTCATCGTAAACATACAAAGTAATTTCACATTAACCTTCTTTTCTTTTTAATAACATAATATTTCTGTTTAATCCTTGCCTGCCACTTCACTGTATTTCCAGTAAAGATGTAAAAATCTATCTGTATAGCAATAATAATTGGCTTAGTACTTCTATTTTTGCTGCCAAGTTTCTTGTAGAATAGTCAACAAAGCATTTCAGTTAGTCCTTGCTGACTTCATCCAATTTTCTAGCTGGGTTACATATGTTGACCAACTACCACTCCAATCCACATATTACTGTATTTCTCTCTGTTCCATGCTCTAGCCTCCGCTTGTGTCTTTACTAAATAAAGCAATTTTATACCCTACAGAGACAGAAATACACTACAGAGACACAAGTAAGATTATCTAACCACATTTGCATTTAGAAATGAACTGATTTACTGGTTGAACTCAGGAGCTAATGTTGATCACTTCTCATCGCCAAGCCCTTCTGGTACTTTATTATCATCTCATAACTCATTTTTATTCATACACTGGAAGAGAAAATAAATAATTTAGCTTTTTTTTTCCAAATCTAAGCATTAAACTGAAGTTAAATTACTACAATAAAATAATAATAATAATTAAAAAATCTTTGACTCTACAGTAACCCTCTATCAACAGCTTATTTATCTTACTCTAGATTCAAATGATGAGCTAGTAAGGTGGCCAGTTCTGTCTGTTCCACTTGAAGTTCAGCGGTTCATGTTTTAAAAACCTTTTTTTATTTATTTTGTATAATTTTAAACCAAACTGAGAAATTTATTAAGGAAGTGCCACATTATTAATTTAAATTAGGTCTTCTTTTCAAGAGAAATGTATGAATTTAGTGGAATATAAAGCCTGTGGTTTTATTTTTCAAATCAGCTTTGTTGTTTTAAATTTGTGGTGGCAATACAAAAGGTAGTTTCTAAACATTTATTAACTGCTGAAAGGTAGGTAGATGGCACTGTATGTTTCTATATCAGATACTCACACAAGTGTCTGACAAGCAGACTTCAACAACTGTCTTGTCTGCCAACACAGTAACTGGAAGAGACCTCCTGTCTCATCACACTTGCTGCCTGCAGTCCTAGTTAAATACATCCTAAACACCCTTCCTCTGAATCATCAAGGACCAAAACTGGGCTCCCTACACTCAGGCACATAATTTGGGTTTGAAATGTCTGGGATTTCATAGCCTCATCAATATAATTTTCAAGGATAGGAAACATTCAGAAAGCATGTCTGTGTACTACTCCACTCATTATTACACAAATACATTCAATGAATGCATTTTGAGGGTGCAATTTCAAAGTCCAGCTCTCCTGTGATGTTTTAAATCAGATTTTTTGTCCAACTATAGTGCTCTTACTTTATTCATACCTCAGACAAAAGTTTCAGCAAGAGGGCTTGGGAGCCATTATTTAAAACTAGTGAATCATTGGAAATAGCGAAGAAAAAAAAAGATAGGAGAATGGGATGGCCTGTAGTGAAAAGGAATAGTAAATCTATTAACAGATAACATGATTGGAAGGCATTGGATCTTATAGTACCTTTTGTACAACTTCTTTAAAAGTGAATTTAACTAAAAGAGAGGCAGTGTAAACATCAGTTATATGATATGGGGACAGCTCATTTTTACAAATTTTCCCAGAATTTATCAAACTATATCAGATTTACCCTAACCCTTCAAAACATCTTGAGTTTGCCACTAAAAGTACATCACATAAGTGATAAATAGCACACACTAAGGGACCTTAAACTTTTCACACTATTTCATTTCCAAATCTAACCAGTCCAGCACACTTTCCTCCTGTCACAGGGAGTTTTGAGTTATCCCAAAGCACCTATAAGCTGCCAGCCCATACTTACATTTTACATACTATAAAGAACAAAGTTCAAGAAGAACTTGTCAAAAAATGTCAAATACAATTATTCTCTCTTTCTCATATCACTTTCATTCTCTACCTATGAATCTGCTCAAACTTCAGGTCTACAAGGCATCCAGACATAGCACTGACAGATCAAAACATTACACAGGGCTATCCTGTATTCTGTACAGGAGAACACAACCACTGGAGAATCACTGACTTTCACTCTTAGTGCCATATAGTCTATTTCCCGCTAAAAAATCCCAAAAGCCTCACCATTTGTCATAAATCTGTCTTAAATAATTTCTCCTAAATCAGCTGAAAATTTATGAATTACCTGCTTTTACTAACTCTAAGAGATGAACTGAGATCTTATCATGGCTTTTGGCCTTCTCTCTGCATATGGCTGGCTTGGGGAAGACCCATCCTGAAAATCCTGTCATAATCAGAGAACTGGCATTGACTTGGATGGGAACAGGACTTCACACCAGGACACTGCTACATGGCATTACACTTTATTTGGAAGCCTGATGCTAAGGACTACAATAAACACTTCATCACAAGCTGCAGTCAATTGGAACAAAAAAATTAATTTTGATGAAAAAAAAAAAAGTTCAGAAAGACTTTCTGTTGAGGCAAGAAGGTTGTTTTGTATTTAAAGCACTGAAATTCTTAAGGTTCACAGCTAGAAGTGTGTTCTTCTACAGAAGAGGAGCAAAGCAGAAAGAAACTGAGTCTGGCCACAATCAGCTAGTTGCATTTCAGGGTATGTGAAGGGCTGCAAACCACAGCCAGGGCAGTCCAGTGAGGGTGGCACAAGGACTGAAGCATATAGAAACTCAGTAAGTAAATGAAAGACGTGCTTGAGTCTGTAATTGTCTGGGGAGAGGAGTAGCTAGTTCGTCCAAACACTCAACAGATTACACGAAGTTATCTGCAAACTTCGCCTACCCCTGTCCAAGATCAAGCCAAACATATTTTTAAGCTGGAATATATGTGAATTGATTTCACTGCTGTTGAGAAAAATGTCCCTTGCAACACCCTGCCCCTCAGACCACACCACACTTATTCAAGGTCAGGTGGGATTAGAGCTCTTTTGGAATCTCAGTGGAGCTTTTAAGAAGGAAAAACACCCAAAGAAGTGTCAGACCTCCTCAATCCTCTCTCTTGTTTTATCTTACAAGTGAGAGAATATAACGGAAGTTGAGGTGTGGTATTCAGAGTTTCCTCCTCCCACATGGCCCACTTCTAGTCTGGGTTGAGCTCAAGACAGCAAGAATATAACCTTATTGAGGAAAAGATTTGAATCATTCTAGAGATTCAAACATTCAGCTGTGAAAGCTGTTGGTGCCAGACCAGAAACACATTTCTGCACGTAAGTTCATGAGTACATTTATTTGCTCAAAAAAACCTGCAAAAAATACAGGATATAGAACATGCTCTGAGGTTTGAGTGTGCTCCACTACTGTAACTGTTAATATTTCCACTAGGAAACGTATCCTGAGTTCTGGTAATGTTATCCAGCAACTTCGTTGCTGGATAACAATTCCTTACTTGAAGGGTTATTATCAATTAACTGCAAAGTAAATGCTTACTGAATTGTTTCAATTGGGTTAAAGATTGTTTGGAAAAATTATACATTTCAACAGGATCCGCTGCAGAATTTGGAAAAATAGTCTCAACACCTGTTAATTTACTGTAAATACATTCAAACTTTCACTGTAGTTTGTTACATTTTTAGCTCCTTGTAGGATGTTTTATTCTTCACAGATGACTCTCTCATCAAAGCTTAGTCAAGGAGGGAATAAGCATATTTAAAATCCTATTTTACCTTCAAACAAAAAGATTTAAAAAGAACCCAAAAACTAACAACAAAGAAAACCTCCAAAATCAACCACTCTGCACTTCTTCCTAATAAACTGAAAATCCTACTTTTAGATTAAAAAATATGGTGTCCATATGTGTGTGATTATTTTATCCCAGACACTTCTTCACAACAGCAAAAATGTGACAGCGGATTGAATATGCTGATGTGTCTGGGAAAAATATCTATTTCTAGCCAGTTCTCTTTCCTGCTCTGTGCTCCTACCTTCATTTTTCTCTCTTAAAATGCTTACCTTCTCCTAACTTTTTTTTAAAGAGTCCCTGCTTTTTTCTTCAGTTTTCACTCCTCATTTTCCTCTCCCCAACATTTCATTTTTCTCTCTTAACTCATATCATCACATAGGGGACTGTTTCCATTTCTAATTATAGCTCCAAATCTATTTCACTTACGGAACTTTTTATCAAAGACCATCATAGCTTTTTCAACTGAAGGGAATGCAACAGCATACCAGAATGCAAACTAACTCAGTCCTAAGACTGGCCAGATTTCACCTGATTTTCCTGCACATCAGCTTATCAAAGCTTCATCCAGGACCTGTTTGCTGGGCTCTGCTGAGCACTCAAGGAAAACAACAGAATTGAAAAAGAAAAACACAGCTTCAAATGAGCTTGCTGATGGCAGGGAAAACAGCAAGGGTCCAAAAGTATATTACGGTCGAAAAAATAAAATGAGAAAGTACCAAGAAAGGTAGTATGAGAAATACTCCAATTTGCAGGAATTTCCCTGCTCAGCTGTAATTAAAGCTGCCAGAACTGGAGTTCCTTCATTCCCCTCCACCCCCTGTAATGGTATTTTTCTGCCACTAATATCTTCTTTCAAAAATGACATCCTAATTAAAGTTCATCCTAGTATATCTGAATGTAACTTTTACCATCTTGCACTGAGTGCAGCTATAAAACAGACCTTGTATTTTGCATGTTTTTGACCAACTCAAAATTCAATTAGTAAAAATAACTGTCTGTGCTCCAGAAGACACTCTTGAATTTTCCTCTTGGACTCTACCTCTGTCTTGGTTTATAAATAGCTTTATACTTCCATGGCTTGATGAACTAACACAGGCAAGTGCAAATTTGGCAACTTTAGCACATTCTTTGTCTCACTGTGAAGCTACACAGCATTTAACTTCCCTACTTGGACAACAGACACAATTTTCTCTCTTTTCCATTTGGTGGCTGGTAGAGCACTCATCTATCCGTGTGAACACAAACAGAACAAATCCAACCTTAATCCTTCTGGAATGTCATCCCTGAGGTTTTGCAACTTTATTTCTGTATGTGAAGTATAAGCACCACAAGGGCAACTTTATGGAAAGCTAAGACATGCCATCCCTGGGTCACGTGTACCAATTTATTGTGCCTTTTTAGGTTCATAATTGTGTCAAAGATGAAGAAGCAAAGGCTATGGTGGCCTTGGTGAATCGGCCTCTGGAGGTGAGGGAGAATGATCCTGAGTAGCACACACACTCCTTTTAAAGCAAAGGAACTCCCTCCCCAACTCCCTCCCCTCACCACAGGTCCCTCAAAGCTCATCGGAAGCATTTCTCCTTCTCCTCTTCCTCCTTCCCCTCCAGCCAAACTGCAAACCTTCCTACTTCAAAATGAGCAACAGATTGCATCTTTTCACTCTGCTTCTGAAATGAGAGATGACTGCTCTTTGACAAGAAGCACAACAGAAACATTTGCACAGGCTGACAAGCTGCTTCTTAAAAGACTTAAAAATTGTAACATCATGATTTTAGGGATCTCTTTTCTTGGTTAATGATCATGTTTGAGTACCTGTTTTAGGCTAGACATGTGCTTTGGCTAGCTCGTGAACTGCTACACAACAGAATCAAGCTTATAAATCCCACAGGACATTTGGGCTGAACTTGAGTTTGCAGAAACATTTGATGAGCCACGAGGTTGTGGGTTCTGCAGCTTTGCTGGAGTCTGTTCTAATTAGAAGTCCATAGGCAAGACCACTGAGCCTTGTGCTCTGGGAACAATTTTCTCTTAAATTCTCTAAAAAACCAGAATGGATGTATAAATTCCATTTACATCTAAAATTACCTATAATCTGAGTCTTCAGCCTGTAGCACCATATCAAAGTTGTCTCATTTATGTGAAGAGGCTAAATCACAAAATAACTGTTCAATTTCCTTCTCTAGATTAGGCTTGTCATTGTTTAAAATACCTTTTTTGCTTCTTGCACTGGAAATGAAGTTAATTCAATGCATTTCTATTTTTTAAGCTTTCCTGTTATTTTCTCCATCACAGGCTGACAGATCAGAGTAATGACTTCTTTCAGAGATTAACACCAGATTAAATTTTTTAAAACTCTTGAAAGTAACTCAAATGTCTAATGCAATATAGATTCCACCCTTTCCCTTCCTCGGGCCATAACCAATGGGAGGGACAAATAAATCTTATATTGCAACATCATATTAAACTGAAATTGGATGCAAGACTAAAATACCACCACCATCATTTTTGTTATATGGTGCACTGATTTCTTGTATATTCTACTGTCAAGCAGTTGAGCTTCAGCTAAAGCATTTGCAAGAAGAAAGCAAGCAATTCGTAACATAAAGATTGTCATTTCAAACCTAAGCAAAAGAAAGACAAACCGTCTCTAATAAAAGTTTGATCTCTTAATTTCTACATACTGTCTCCAAAAGCTAAATTACAAGCTGCAGCAAAATACTGCAAAGGAAAACAGAGTAATACTTTTTTAAAGAATGAGAATTTGGCCAAATTCAATTTGCAAACCTCCTGGGTAAATTAGGGACTGACTCAGGCTCTAATAAACATATATAGTAGCTCTCAGTGATCTCAAAACTCTCAGAATCTCAATGATATTACATTGAATTTACAACAGAAGTAGGACTTAGCTGTTTCTTCAGGTTCAAAAGGAGTGATGTGCAACTCAGACAGAAAGAACACACATTATTTAGCAAGATGCAGGCCTGCATAATTTAATTTGTTTTGACTTCCCTACCCTCTCCTCCCAAATCTCATCTGCATTTAAACAGATACAGTTCTTTGTAAGCTGCTACCTTAGTGAAAGCATAAACAGTGATCTAGAACCAGACAGAGATTTTTGGGGATTGTTTTTTAAAGGCACATAAAGAACAGCATAGTGCAAGCTGAGAGTCCTGAAATCCTTTACTTTAAGAAAGATTCTTTCATCAGTACTCTCCAGCCATTTTACATATATTAACTCAGCACGACATAAAACATCTGTACAGGCTGTACATAATTTTAGGCTGTAAATTTGATGGCATATGCCATATTTCACTGGCTTAGTTGTGCACACACACCTGCATACCTATGGGAATGCCAGTCACTAGGCACAATTGTTCCAATACAAGCAAAACAGCACTGAAAAGGTGGTTGATATGTATTTATCCACTTTTTATCACAATACAAGAATTCAGGAGACTGAAATATAACTATCAAAAAGTAAAGCTCAAAGCAAAAAAACCATGCTAAAGACATTTTTCTTAACTGTAAACAAACTAGGGAACACATTGACAAGGGTTTTTTTAAATAGTTGGTTTTTATTTTTTTTTTTTATACTTGCATTCTCATCAATGTAGTGTGAAAATCTTTAAGCAATACATTAGAGGGCGATGAAAAAGTGTATCAAAGAAGCCCCACTGTGCATACTTTTGCTTTCAACAGTATTCTGTTCTGGCCCAGCTGAATGAACCTTTGATATGACCCAGTGTGTCTGTCTGTCATGTACACCTTTGCAAAACCGCTACCATGCACAGAATCTCTTACAAATTTGTGACACATCTGGAACACTGAGATATTGCTACTTTCATTTAGCATGAATAAGAAATCCACATAACAAGACTGACCTAAACAAGTCACTTGGGAACACAATCTTGACAAGCCCTCTGACATACTATTCAAGAATGGAACCATTTGTGAAAGCTCCTGTTGAATAATTACATGACTAAGTCATACAGACAGCTTCCAGTCTAAAATCCTAAATTGCATATACAGTAATATACCATTTGAACTACTAATAGCAGGACCATACCAGATTTATAAATAATTTTAACTTGATGAACCTCAATCTATATTAAGACACTAGGCTCTATCAATAAATGTATATCAGTAGAAAAAAATTACAACTTGGATCTAAATCCAGGTGGCACTAGGCACCCTCAATATATCAGAAGCAGAGCTGAGGTAGTCACAGCACTTTTAATACTTGTCAAAGATGTCGTCAGCAGAACATATTAAACAAGGCACTGCTTGGAAGCTTTAGTGAATGTCAAGCAGAAGTAGCCAGTCCAACAGCAAGACTGAATTGTTTCAGATCCTTTTGCACGAATTTTAGAGCTCCTTCTGAAACCTTAAAACATTTCACAAAGGAATCAGGCCCTGAAATGAACTATGTTTTTCTTAGAAAAAAAACATTCTTGTTCAGTCTAACAAGAATGCTGTAATGAGCCAAGCATTTTAATATCTAAGTCTCATCCTGTATTAAAAATTAGTGCTAGAAAAAAATGTAACATGAAGGGATAAAAAATAAATTAAAACAGTCACATAAAAACTTAATGGTTTTCATTGTTTTAAATTACAGTATTATAACTGAGGCAAATAAATTGACACTGTAATTTCATAAAATTATTAAAAAGTTTGGCCTTGGAAAGCAAGCAAGGAACATGGCCTAAAACATGCCATTTATCTGGAAAGTACAGAAGTTAGAGAGACATAAAAAGCACTACATCAGTGCTACCAATACATTTTGTAAATCTAATTACAGGTGCATCATCATAGAACTAAAATACAATACTCACACCCTACCTATTAAACCTTTTTACAGCCCTGATAACCATTAGCCCTGGAAATGAAAACAGGAAAGAGAAAGTGCTACAACTGCAGATCTGCCTGCAAAAATAAGCAGCTCTACCAGACTTAAAAAGAAAAAAGAATAGGAAAAGAAGCGGATTTGTAAATAAGTTCACAGCATTTATTTACAGATCTGAACTAGAGCCTGCTAAGTCTACGGCAGCCTTTCGAGGCACATGAAGTTTGCTTGGTGGGAAAGAAGAACCAGATTTTTAATAAATAGCATCGCCTGGATTTCAAAGGGCATTGGATTCAACCTTCTGCTTCCAGGCATAAGCACAGATTTGGTGTAATTTTAGATAATGTCTTTGGATTTAAGACTTCGGAAACAGAACCTTGTTTGAGAAATAACAATACAAATGGCTGCTTTAACTTCAAAGCAATGTTTAAAAGGTTTTAATAATAGAAACATTCAGCTAAAGCAAGGAAAGGATGAAACTGTAATGACAGAAATATCACCACAAATCCTCCCTGCTTTGTGCAGTGTCACTTCCAATGCACTTCAGACTGTACAGAGAATGCCAGTGCATCTATTATGAGATCACATGAACATGCATATTTATCATGAAAGTAAAATCTCTCAATTTCTATTTTAACAGTGACAGAAAATACACAGAATAAAGAATAATAAATTGCTATTCTTTATCCTTCATTTATAGTGCAATATGATTTTAAAAAGAAATTTTAAACGTGACATTTCATTTTCAGTTGTGGTACAGTTTTATTCAGTTTTAACATTATTTAACGCTAAGAAATGGGGGAAATAATCTCTAATATTTGAATAAATTTTAATAGAAGTCTACAAGTACATCAAGTACATCAAAACCAAGACCACAGAAAATAAAAAGTAAAGCTGAATAACCTCTGACACATGCTTACTTATTCTTTCCCAAATGGAATGCCTAACTCCTCACTTACACATCCCACTCAGAAGTCTGTTACACAGTTACTTTCCAAAACAGAACTTTTGCCTTTAGATCTCTTCACCATAGCATGCTACACCTAACAGACAAAATGGATTTATTTGCTTCATGCTTATGAACTTTATTTAAATACATTTCCCCAATATAATAGTGATTGTCCTCCTAAAGAGAAAATGGAAAAAATTGTCTTGCAATCCCTGCTCAAATAAAAACACTGGAGCAACTGGCTTAAATATATCCCATTCAGAAAAACTCCTTGGCTTGGGGAATCTGTTTGTCATGTGTTCCTGTAGTGACAAAAATCTTCTTGCTTTCATCACTTAAATGAGGTAGAAAACCTTGAGAGTCCAGGGGCACAAAGTCCTGGCACAAAGCTGGTGTGACCAAGAGTCAGGCTCTTACTGTGTCATGGTGGTGATGATACAACTTCTACAGACAATGCTTCCCACAACCATTAGCTTCATGCACTGAGTTTGATACACCCCACTACTTACCCACCTCTACACTGGGCTGTCTTTGCCACAAACACTTGCATATGATTATGTCTTATAGCTCAATAATTAACATCTGTAAGCTTTACTATGAAAAAGTAACTCTTAAGCAGTGGCACAATATCTTCAGATAGGTAAAAAATATCACAATGCATTAATTTCTGCCAATATAGGTAGCTTTTATAAAATGATAAAAGCAACTGATTAAAGCAAATACTTCAAACAGTACAGTAATATTATCTAAAGATAGTGGCTTACCTTGTCTCTGAGTGTAATCTGCACGTGGGTAAGAAAGGATAGTATGGGAAGCAACCCTAACTGGCAACATGCTCCCTTCCTAAAGTCAATTGTGCTACACTGACCTACTCACCTGAAGTTCTCTCACAGTCTGTTTTAAGCAGTCCTAATATATTTTGGGCCATACAGCATTTCCAAAGGACAGTGACTTTAGAAAATGGACTAAAGAGGGTGCTTTAATGAACAAGATGCTTTACAAGAGAAGAAATATACACCTCTCTAAAATGCCTTTGTTTCATTACATTTTTTGCTCAATATCTCCTTAGACACTCACTCATATTTACCATTCTAATTTTCTGACTAAAGGAAGTTAATTTAAAAATGTAAAAAATTATTTTTCCTACCATGTACACCCAAACTTAAAATTCTAAAGTCTATCTCCATTTTCCTCAGTCTTTTATGAAGACCCCAGGCAGGATTCTGTAGGCTAGATGATGCTGTTCACTGCACCTTTAAAATCCTGATGAATTACTTCTTTCTTTACAGCCTATCAGCTCAGTCTCTGCATAGATGTATTAACTCTGTATGAAGCAGAATGATTCACTGTGTTCATAGAGAAGATGTAAACTGCACATCTCCAGTAAGATGCAATTGAGCTGACAAAAATGATGCTATGGCAAGAAAAATAATCCCTTTAAAAAGGATAATACCTACTGTATTCTTCCACCTCCTACCTCTTCCATCTCCCCTCTCTGTTGAATGATCCTTAAATTGCATTCTTTGGTAGGACTTACCTACCTACCGACATGCTCTTCATATAAGCATTAATTGCAGAATCATAGAATGGTACAGGTTGGAAGACACCCTAAAGAACATCAAGTTCCAACCCCTGTGCCATGGGCAGAGACACCTCCCACCAGGCCAGGTTGCTCGGAGCCCTATCCAGCTTTGCCTTGAACACTGCCAGGGGTGGGGAGACCACAGCTTCTCTGGGAAACCTGTTCCAGTGTCTCACAACCCTCAGAGTAAAGAATTTCTTCCTAATATCTAATCTATTGGAAGCCATTCACACTAGTCCTGTCACTATATATTCTTTTAAAAAGTCTCCATCTTTTAGGCTTCCTTCAGTTAGTGATTGGTTGCAATTAGGTCACTCTGAAGCCTTCTGCTTTCTATGCTGAACCATACCAAATATCTCAGCCTTTCCTCATCTCCCGATGTCTTCACCCCACTAATCATCTTCATGGGCTCCTCTGAACTTGTTCCAACAGCTCCATGTCTCTCCTGTGCTGGGACCCCAGAGCTGAGTACAGCACTGCAGGTGGGGTCTCACCAGAGAGGAGCAGAGGGACAGAATCCCCTCCCTGGCCCTGCTGCCCACGCTGCTCTGGATGCAGCCCAGGACACGTTTGTCTCTCTGGGCTGTGAGTGCCATGGCTGGGCCATGTCCAGCCTCTCACCAGCACCCCCAGGTCCTTCTCTCCAGGGCTGCTCTGGATCTGTTCATCCTCCAGCCTGTGCTGGTTCTGGGGGTTGCCCATGTCCATGCCAAACAGAATAGTGCATTTTGCAGTTTCCCCTTTTACAGACTCACAGAATCACAGAAGAAGCTGTGCTGGAAGGGACCCACAAGGATAAGTGAGTCCAACTCCCAGCCCTGTACTGCATCATCCCCAAGAGTTACACCATGAGCCCAAGAGTGTTGTCCAAATACTTCTTGAATTCATTTATTCACAGATCATACATTTTTAGTCTGTAGTGAATAGATTTATCCAAAGCTTTTAATTTTATTTTCACTTCCCAAGCTGTAATTTAAAGATTCCTGAGCATTTTTCTTGAGTGGCTCTCCTAGAGATGAACCGCCATCACACCTTTTCTCCATTCTAAAAAAGGGGTTAGAATATGGAAATAAAACCCCACAGTGCCCAGAGAGAGACTAAAATCCCACTCTACACACTCCTCCAGCCCTCCCATCACAGTTTTAAACCTTTTGTTTTAACCATTTGATCCCAAGTCCATCAGAGAAGATTTTAGGCAGATTTCATTCTTACACATGAATTAGCAGCCAACTAAGTCAATTACTTTGGAAGGATCAAACATTTATTTCTCTTGTAAGTGCAGCCTGTTGCAAAGGTAAAGAACTGTGCTCATCACAAGAGCCTAAACAAGTAGGCAGGTGAAGTGAAGTGTTAAACACCAAAGAGTCAGGTAAGGGCAGAACTTTGAGCCCTAAGACCTGAGAAAAGTGAATTCACCTTTATGCTGTTCACTGGAAATAAATTAACACAGGCAGGAATTTATCCAATAACTCTGTAAGGAGGGCACTCCACCAGCGTAGCAGAAGTAGTTGACTGCAATTCAATGCTTCAGTGGGTGAGGAAAGAGACAGATTTCTCCATCTGCAGCTTTCCTCAAAAAAGATGAAGTCATATCCTACAAATAGCACATGGAGAAACTTTCTAGAAACTACGTGGGTACCCACCAGGTGGGAATCTAGTTAATCTTTATTTCTCTGTATCTCACCATGCAAAAGGATTCACAGATTTTTCAGGAAGTTTTATCCCAGTTTCTAGATGCTGTAATCTCTTCCAACATAAGATCTATGTCATCATCTGATATTGTGAAAACTCACCCTGTGCAAGGTTTGGGCAGTATTCCCACCTCCTGTGTTTATTTTTAGCACTAGTAAAATGCCACAAAGTATAACTTCTGAGCTTCTCAAGGGTTTACAACTGAAGCCTCAAAGGAAGCAACAGAGCCAGAATCACTTCATGACCAAGAGAAGCACTAATGGCTTGGATCTTACAATGCTCTATCACCCAAAAACTCAAAGGGATTTAATTTACCTTGACCTTGTAGTACTCCTTGACTTCAGGCTGAATGGAATCAAAATCACCACTGATGTAATCAGGCAAGAAGCTGAAAGGAAAGCAGTGAGCAGTGAAATCAAAAATTAATCCATCTTACTATATTTAATATTTATTTTCTCAAGAGTACTAAGGGGTACAAGCATAAATCTTCTAAAAGAATTATGAGTTCCTTAAAAGCATGTTAAAATAAGTTGATGTGAGATGATACAAAATAAGGTAACAAACAAAATGTAAAACTGGTAAATCTATCGCCGCTTTGCTGAGGAGCTGCACATTGCCTAGATGCTCATGTATCTCTCTGGGTTGGTAAGACTTGCAATTGCATGGTCCTAGAAAGACAACTTTCAAATATCTTTCAAATGTATCATCCAGTCAGCAAAGTGTTTGAAATAGCATATCTGAGTGCTGTACATCAAGCCTCAGAGGATATAATTTGTCAGAAGATGATGACGATGATGCTTCTCGGACAGCTGGTGTGCCATAAATGTTTCAAGGATTTGTATTTCAGTTGTTAGTGATGTCATCTTATTTCTACTCTTCTTGATAATTAAAAACACTCCCAAAACATGGAAGCTAAATGCTTAGTGAGTTTAAACTCACATGAACTCAACTCCAAACTATGATTTGTACAGGAATATTGCTGCAAAGCACATGGAAATAATTTTGTGATATTTATCTTAACTTGTCACATGTAGTTTTTTAATTGCAGAATACTTAAAAATATTTATTGTATAAATTTCTATCAAATTCCTAATGAAACTTCCCCTATGCTATGGCAAGAACAGTGTAAGAATATCTTTTGAAAAAGCCCACAATGCCTCCCAAAACACTCAACACAGCTTTCCATCTTGCAGAATGTCTTGAGTTTTAAGAAGCAGCTGACAGGCGAGAGAGTGCTTCCACTGTTTCAACAGATAAGGCTGCACTGAGTTTTGAAAGCAAAGCTGTGATTTTAGTTAACTCCATGGCTACCATACTTTACAACGGGGATGAGAGTTCATCAGCAAATCAGTGTCCAGCTTAAACTGTGTTACAAGGAAGTGAGCAGAGTATATCAAGACTATTTTTTTCTGCCACATGAAATTTCAAAAGAATGCTGCCGGGTCTAGAAACTCCTCATATCAGTAAAAATGATAAAAATTTTGTGTTCTGTGTCCATGCAAAGATTTCAAAACAGATGCATGGTCACTGGTCACCATTTTCTTTGAAAACAGAAAGCTGGTCCAGTAGAAGCTGTTAAGTCAATTGTTGTGACTTTGGTTATTTGCAACTATGACATTTCAAATTCCCTGCTCTCCACTATTACTAAGGTTGTTATAAAAGGATACGTTCAAAAAATAATGCCTCCAGAAGAGATGGTCCAACACTTGCTGCAGTGAGAAGAGCAGTCTCTGCTCCACTGGGTTTGACTGAGGACACGGGAACCAAGTAGGAGAAATGGGAATGCTTCAGTGCTCTGTTTCATATGCCTCCATCAGTATGGTTCAAAGCTCAAGAGAAAATGAGGTTTGCTCCTTCATTGTAAAGACTGATCTTTACAATGTACAAAAAATATCACATTTTCAAAATTCAAAATTTAAATAGTTGGTTTTTACCTTTCCATGAGTTTCCTAATGAAATATTTACTGAATACAACAAGCCTAAAAACCTGTAGGAATTCTCTTTCAATTTGTTATTTTGTAATTATTTATTCCTTATTGAAACAGAGCCATTAAAACTAAACTCACTCTAGGCATTTCAGTGGTGTCCTGAATGAAAGCCCTGGAGATGTTGCAGCAGGTTGGGCAGGTAAAATAGCAGCCAGTTGTCAAGGAAGGCAAGCTTGGTATGACATAAACATCCACTGTGATGAAAAAGCTGTTTACCTCACTGAAATGCTGCATATAAATCCAAAAGTGTCTTTTTTTAATATTTTTCTTTTTTTTCTATAGCAGCTACAAATCATAGAGCTTTTAAATAATCAACTATTTCTCCTGAATGCTTCAAGAGACATAAGTGGGAGAAGAATTAGTAAATGTGTCTTCTAAGAATCAAGTGCTCATTCACAGCTTTTTTTTTCTCATCCAAAGTAAAACAATTTCCAGTCAAAAAGCTAGTCTAAATTTTTCCAAGCAGAAGGAACAGGCATTTCAGTTGCACCTCCCCTGAGCTCTGCTGGGGCTCCTGGCTGTGCTTCCTGAACATACCTCCTCTGCCAGGAAGCTCTATGTCCATTTTCAACATACCCTCTCTTAATCGCTCACTTGGAGCAACACAAAACCAGAAGTGACTAAAGGGAATAAGGAATTGTGGCTGGGGACTTCAAAATTTTGAGATGTCCAGGCCTCGCATTAACGATCATGAAGAGAAGAATTCCTTCTTCTTTTCTCCTTCCCTTTTAGAAGCACCAGAAACAAGGAAAGTTCAGAAAATCGTGCCTGATGAATTAAAGAAAAATTACTTAATCTCAACTCCACTGTCTGCCTCACAGACATGAAAAAATATGTCTGCTTTATCTTCAGAGGGAGAATGGCTGCTCTTTGTAGCTCATTGCCTATGCAACCCAACAAAAGTAAGGCAACACTCAGTATAGAGCCAGAGGCTACATTTGACACAGCCCTTTTTGAGTTCTTTGGAACAAATTTCCTGATCCAGGTGAGCAGATCCGAGTCAAGGCTCTTTCCAATTAACACAAGTGAACAAAGTTCATTGTGTGAAGAATTCTCCTTGACTGATTAACCTCAGAAATAAGCACTGATACAGAAATAGGGGAAATAGTTGAGTGAGAGGTATATGGAAAAAGACCTCTTCATACTAAAGTAACTCAAGAATATTTTGCAATAATTAGGCTTCACTTGTTTGCTTTCATACAGTTTTGTATTTACTCCTGAATACAGACTGGTGCAGGAGAGTGGGCTTGGGAGAATCACACACCCAGCTTACTTCTATTTGAGTGGAAGAAATTATGTCAGGAGAAAAGTAACAAGAAAGGGCTCTTCATAAAAGTTGAAACAGCTGCCTTTATTTAAAGCACAGATTAAAACCAGATATTATATTAGTCTAACCCATGTTTTCTTGCCCTCCGAACTCAAATTAATGAATAATTCTTATTTCGATGCATAACTGTGTTGAAGATGACATATTTCAGTGACATATCTGACACACATCCTTTAGTGAATGAGTTTAACTTTTTGCCCATGATGGCAAAATACGTCTTTAATTCCTAGTGCAGTTTAAAATTTTAATTTCTAAAGAGTCCAGATGATGCAGTCTACTGCATTTCAGAACCATATTTTATCAGTCTCATTAGCTATTAATTATCATTATGCATATAAGGTCATGACCAGCTCAGCTGGCTTGATTCTCTGCTGCTTTATATTGACATTTATCAGGAGTGAGCCAAATCCTTAATCCTAATGGGACTGAAAGTATAAAATTCATGTGAGATTAGCCTAGTCTACCAAGTCTTTTCTAGAGCTGTAAAGAAGCATAACACCAGGCACTGGGCAACAAAAAATCTTCAGAGGTTTGGGCCAAGTGGAGTATTTTTTTTTTACTCTTTTCAATCTCTGTGAGTTTTTCTGGATTTTAAGAGGTTTATTTTGTTTGGATTTAGGATGTTACCTTTTGTTGCCGTTTAGACTTGCCCTTTTTTTCCCCTCATTAGAGTATTTTAGAATCATACTGCATCCATTTAAAATGAGTATGGAGTAAGGAGGGCCAGGATGACTTTCAGATAAGGACCCAAAGGCACTTCCATAACAGACTGCTTATCTTCTATCGATGTAACTTTTTTAAAAAATAAAAACCCAATAGTTTCCATATGAATCCTTTAAAGGTTTGGCTAGATTACGAAGAAAAAACACCACTATTTCTCAGTAGCTTGGAGATGGATCCCAGCTAGATGATTTATAAAAATTGGATAAAGGATGAATGTTGACTGAACAACTTTATGAACTCCCAGGATGCTGGGCTGGAAAGCAGGGGGGAAAAAGCAAAAGAGATTCCAGCAAGTTTGACATAGTTTCCAGATATCCCAATAAATTTTTAGACACCAGTACCATAAAGCAGCAATACATTCTTATCATAGACAGATTACAAAATAAATAGAAGCTATTTAAACGCTCAGTTTCTTATGCTAAACAAGCAGAACTGTGTCTTTTGCCTTGAAGTAATACATCTAATAGACACAGTAACATTGTTTTTAAATATTCAACACTAATGAACAGTGTGTTAAATTTAAAACATCAGAATATTTGCTTCTTTATTCACTCACTTCAAGAATTCAGTGTGAAGTGTTAAATATGCATTTTCACAGTTATGAAAACGAAAAGAAATGCACAAAAACCCACACAAAACCATCATATGGTAGCAGTTTATACTAAAAAAACTCACACTGCCTTCTTCAATAAAATTCTTGGGCATAACTGCTCAGCTCTATCATTAATTCAAAGTTACAGTTTCCTAGTACTATTGACTTTTCTTGTGATGTAGCTCCTTTAGCACATAATTGCATGCAATTAACCTTTTTTAAACAAATGTTAACATCAGAGACACGAGCATTTAAAGGCAGTATCTGCATACCCTTTGATTCCTTCAGCTACAGCACAGAAAAGAATCCCATGCAGACAAACCATGTGTCCCCCAGCTGTATCATCTGAGGGCACAGAGTGGGTTCCCTGGGCCTTTTCTTCACTACTACTACTTCACTAAATTTCAAAATGGGTGTCTTTTACCGTGGACTAATGGGCACACACAAGCTACATCCCTGTGGAAAAAAAAAATCAGTGATGATAAAATGCTGCAGACTGAACATGAAGCAAAGTCAGCTCTGACTTTTGTAAGCATCTAGCACTTCAGAATACAAAAGCTAAAACTCTCTAACCCTACTTCAGGAGAAGCATTAAAATCACAATTTAACAAAAAAAACTCAACAAACAAAAATTAATGCTCTCAACCCTATGTTTGCTAACTGTTAAGGTACACTTTCAGCTTGTCCTCCTGACATCTTGACAGGAAGAGTAAGTGAGGGCTGTTCTCATCAGAAAGGTGTTAAGTCTGTTTAAATCTGCCAAAAGTATACTGTTATCTGCTCTGAAGATCAAAGTGCCTTTTTAATTCTCAGAGATATGTGCAGCACAAGCAGGTGCCTTTTATATATTGTCTCACTGCAGCATATTCAGATGCTCCAAGCAGCTGCACAGAGGTGAGTTCCTGGGTAAAGGAGAAATGTGAGATAGTGAGATATATTCAGAGTTAATGTCTATTCAACCTATAAATACCTTCATGGTAACCTGCAAGGTTACCACAAGAAAGGGTCACACCTGCAGCTCAGAAGCCCAATACTAGAATACCAATACAATTAATGAATTCAAACTGACCATAGAAAAGAATATTGGTTTGATCAATTTTGAACAGATGCCACAAATGACTCCATAATTTATTACCATGAGGCCTTCAAAAAACAGCTAAACCCCAGACCTTAGCTTGTCCACCCTCTACTTCCCAATACTCTCTTGAAGACAGTAAGCTTAGTTTTTCTGACTCCGTGGTTCCCATCACTGCTGTTTCGATCCCTAAAGCCTCCCTTATCACTGTACAATGTTTGTAGTAGGGTGGCACTGACAATGATGTGTTAGTTCTGAATGAATTTTTAGAGAAAAACAACATCAACAAAAATAACCTCCAACTATTTTCCATGCCTTCTTCAAAGGCCTTAATAAACCCTAATGTTCATCATGCAGCTGCTTATACAAAATAATTCTTGAACACATTTTGCACACTACAGTAAATCCAGATGTGATTTCATAAAACTTCAGAAAGAAAAAAAAAAAAAGGGAAGAGGTACAATACCAGCACTGTAAACACCAATTTAGCAAAGAAAGCAAGTATATGCATACATTAAGCTGTACACAGATAACCTAAATTCTTTGCACAGACTGTTAGCATATCTGCATATTACAGTCAGATAGTTATGTGGTTAAAAGTACTTGGAATATCAGGCAACCTTGAAAACAGTCTCTTTTTTCCTTACTTTTTAAAGAGCATATAAGTATTATTTAATTTGCAAACCCTATGAATTAAAGAAAAAGATCAAAGTGTGTGAAGATATGAAGGCAATAAGGCATTCATTTATGCTTGTCTGGTATGCAGTGTCACCTTGCAAATAATAAAAAAGTATCTAAAATAAATTGAAGAATATATTACCTTCAGCACAAACTGCTATGCAAAGCACACATCAGGGGGACATCTTCCACAGGAGAGAGCAAAACTTCTCCCATTATCATTACAAATCTGAAGAAGCTAACACCACCCTGCCTCAAAACCTTGTCCCTCAGTGAGAAAGATGACTGTTAATGAGAGCTACAACTGTTGCATTTTTCTTCTTAATAGTCAATATTTGAAACATTTCTCTACTTGTAATTGATACAGTATGAAATTAAGTCATGCTCTGAGATTTAAGAACTACTCACTTGTCTGCCATGGTGCTAAACATCCTCCTGTGTTCAGGTAAGTATATGTACTTAGTGAAAAACTCAGTATGCTCAGAACAAGCACCTCCCAGGGACTGCTGCTAAGTACCTGTGGTTTTGTTTTTATTACTCATAGACTGAAGTATTTCTTAAAATAAAGGATAGCTGGCTGATATATGATCTTAGAGCAAATGAAAGCTGAAGCTATTCAGCACAACTCAGCATTGCACAGGCTCAAGCACCATGCCTTGCTGTCGGATCCTTGGCAAAAGGAATTTAAAAAAAGGGATCTGAACCGTGAGTTTTTATCCTTGCGTAGGGCAGCATGGCTCAGAGCAGCACATTAACTCAGTGGCAGAAAATGCTCCAGTGCCTCAGCACGAGTCACCCATAAGCACACGATTTTGAGTTATAGCACAGAATAAATACTTGTCTGGAAGTGCCAGACTCCAGTCTTCTAGGACTCAAAGCCAGAGGATAGGAGGGAGAAGATATGCATTGCAGCCTCTGACAGGTGATGGTATCTGACTCAGAAGCCAGAGGCTGACAAGACCCCCAAAACAGCTTTCCCTCCTCATGCTGAAGCAACAGATGTCAGAATTTGCTCAAAAAATTGAGAAAAATCAGCCATTAAAGAAATGTAAATTATTTATTAACATTTTATACTGCATGTGAGGAATTAAGAGGATGTGATCTGAAATGTGATAAATTTAGAGCAGTCACAAACTACACAAACAGATTTAGAAACCAGTCTCAAAAAAATGGCACTAGAAGCCACAGCAGGCTCAGGGCTTCATCCAGTGCCACCCAAGTTAGGTGTTGCTGCTACAAGGCAACACATTTTTCCAAGACAAGATAAACAATTCCTCTTCTATCTCAGAAATGCTAGAAACACATATATTATAATTTTCCACTTAATCAGACAGTTACTAACAATGCCTACAGTGTGGCTTGAAACCTGAACTATACAATTTCAAAAGCCAGTGTGAATGACTAGTATTTAAACTCAAGGTATCCTTTCTGTGAACTTTCACACCACTAAGAACACTTAAAAGACAAGCACCATCAAACACTAAGAAGTTACATGTGATAGATGTTCACTGGGATGTCCTTGCTTCCATTACTTTACCTACTCTCACTGGAGTACCTTAAGTACCTGCCTTGAGTTTAGCATCTATTTACATACTCACAAAACCAGGGAAGCATATCTTTGCAGGGCAGGTTGAGCTTGAATAAACCCTTTGCTTCTTCAGGGCTAGAAACTGAAGTAAATAGCTTGCAGCAGAAATCCTCTAGAGCCCTTTCTACACAGTCAGTCATGAGTGCAATAAGAAGAGATTTATCCCCTTACTGAGCAACTTGTTCCAAGCAGACAAGAGGAAGTCTGCAGGTTTTCAAAAGTCTATATCATGCTTCTCTTGTTTGGGCCTGCATTTTCTTTTCTTTTCTGATTTTCATGTACACATCATTTTATAGATGGATGTTCTGTTTTGTGGCCACAAAAGAGACACCTCTACACTTAGCTATAAGTAGGATGAGCAGCCGTGAAAAGTGAATTGTCATATAAAAATTTATTTAAAGAACACCTACACAGAAGATAAGTCTTCAGGAGAAAACCAGAACATCTGATTACAACACAATTACTGAAAGGCAAAATTGATACTCTACAGTTATTGAATATGCTTCTATTCTAGGCTCTGATTGCCTGTAGAGCAGCCACTGAGCAAACCATTTATATTTTTGGTGAAGATGAGCTCGAGTACCTTAAACATATTAATACAACTCCTTCAAAAGTTTCAAGCCCTTAAACTGATAAGGTATACAATATTTTGCAGAGAAACAATGCATTGAGGATTCTGAAAACACCTGGACTATACAGAGGAACAAAATGTATCACAATGTTTTTAGGGGGTGTGAGCCCACGTGGCAAGGAATGGAGAAAAGACACAGAAATGCAGACAGCTGTTTGAAGTCTGTTGTCTCTGCATGGCTGGGTAAGTCACTGGGAGGCAGAAGTTTTATTAAACCTTTTGCTGCTGACCTCTGCTGCAGCTTCTCCAGAGCTGACAGAGAACCAGGATATTCCAGCAGAGCATTAGCATTTCAAAAGGTACCTGCACCTCTTGCCTAGCACAGCACAGCAGCATTAATTAGAGAGACAGAAGATAAATGCACATACGAAATGAGAGCTGGGCTCTATTTGATGCTAAGTAACCTCTACCAAAAAGCACCCTCTCCTTCATCAGAAAAATTCAAGGGAGCATTCTCCCATTTCTTCACAATTTAGCTATACAATGGATGACCCTATTTCATATTCTGGAACCTGTGATTTAAACAACAACATATTGCACAGTTTAATAGAAATTCTTTTAAGGTTTGTACAAACTGAAAAGATGAAAGGTAGGCTTAGAGCCTTGAAGGAATTGGTGGAAAACTGTTTAGTATTCCAGTGTTTCTGTCTTCAGTAAGCTGGAGCATCACAGCTGGGTAAAGTTCCTGCAGCTGGCAGACATCCTACTCACTTTAATCCTTGTTCTGGTCTTCTGACTGTGTCACAGCCTCTACAGAGTGAAGATACCTGTATCGTATTTTAGTTAGCAAAGTCAGCAAGTTTACAGCTGTGAATACACACAAGCAATTCTCTCTTTCACAAGATTAAAAGTGTTTCTAACAACCGTTTTCATGAGCACAGCTGCAATTAAAATGCCTCTGATGAAGCTCTAATTAAAGAATAAAACCACCTTTTATAGTTACTTGACATATGGATGAAATTAAGAAACAAAATAAAGCTGCTACTCTCATGTATCAATAAATCTGCCTTCTGATCACAGCCTGATGTACTCAATTGAAATAGTTTTTCTACCAGGGTTTTATTTGTTAAATTTTTTATAAGGGATAAAGAATGAGGAACTGACAAAATGTCTCCATCTAGGGAAAAATCAGCTATCTTAACATTTCCTTCTGTAAAACATTTAAACTGCTGTACCAAATAGGTAAGTTCATACCTATGCTCTGCACCTTAATAGATGCAAAAGAATGTCTGGTTTACAGTGACTTGACAGAAGAAATTTTTATTTCTTTTCACTTCTCATTAGTGAACAAATCTACCTGTAATGAAATACAATAATGTGAGGAAACCTGCTGCAGTGTCATCCTGGTGACTTTAAGGGCTGTCTGCTCTCCCAAAGACTCCCAAGTACAGGGAAATGCTACTCTAGCTGTTAAAATTCTCCTTTAACTTAGCTGCAGTCAGGTTACACTTTCTGAGGAAAGTACCACTTCCTCTGGTACTCAGCACAGCTTCCAATACCTCCTGAAAAAAAAGCCAGTTTTGGAAGTTAGCCATTACCACTGCCAACATCACAGGGCAGCTCCCCGGATTGGCTAATCTGAAAAAAAGACAGTGTAATTACACAGCCATGGTATCCAGTGTAAGGGTGGGAAATACTCCTTAAGAGAAAAAAAACCCTAACTTTTGCACTGGCCAAAGTACCAATTCAAAACCTGAAGTCCTTCTTGCTTCTTAGAGCTTCCTTCCCCACTTGAAAGTACCAGCTGTCACAGAGATATTCAGAAGATACAATGATTTCCCATTTTCAGCTGGAATAACTCATTAGCAGCCAGTCAAGCCAAGGTAACTTACAAAAGCCAAGGATCTGGTTTTTATTAGTTATTTCACAATTTAGCCCACAGGTGATAAATATTAGAAGATTTAAGCAAGCCATATCCTCCCATAACTGCGGGGTGGCTACTGTGGACACATGGTACTCATTTGACCCACCAAAATTTCACCTGCTTGTTAAACTGATTTTACTGAGGAAATACTGGTCCTCAGCTCAACATAAAATGGCTTTCATAATCACAGGAGTCTGTGCTGGTTTTTATGTTTGGTACAGACTTGGCAGTCCTAACTCAAGAGAAAGAGCTAACAGCAATTCGCAGAATCATAGAATAATTGGCATTGGTAGAGCCTTAATGATTATCTAGTTCCAACCCTGCTCACAAGGGAAGGGTCACCTTCCAATACATCAGGTTGCTCAAAGTCCCACCCAGACTGGTCTTCAACAATTCCAGAGATGATAAATACATCAAGGCAGCAAAATTCTGTGAGACATTGAGGTCTGCAAGTAATCCTTCCCTCAGATCACACTATATTTCTACCCCTGTGAGGTCTTAACTACAGCTGTCACTAACAAGCACCAGAAATCTGCATGCATGTGCTAAACACTACGTCCCAGTCCTTCAAACCTGCACATGTACAGCCTCTCTGGGCACACATAACCAGCATCTCCTCTCCAGGGACAGGGAAGCTCTGTATCAGCTCCATCTGAAACCAGCACAGCTACATGCAACACAGCTGGCAACACAGCTGGTGAGTCAGAACACACAAGGGGTCCAATGTAAAACTCAAGTTCAGAAGCAAATTCATCATTACATTCAGAATTGGTAGAGCAGAAGAGGATGAGAAATCATTTTGTTGTATTTTAATACATTAAAAATAGAGCAATTTTCCACATAATATTTGCTAAGAAAAAAACCAAACACCACGAACTAAACAATACACACACACACACAAAAAAAACCCCCAAAACCCAAACAAACAAAAAACACACACACAAAAAAAGCCAACAACAAAGTAATGATGAAGCAAATACAGATTTTCTGAAGATGATAANAAAAAAACCAACAAAAAAAAAACATAAAAAAACACCCACAAACAAACCTGGAAGCATGACCAAGAGAAATCTAAAGGGCACTGTGAAGGCTCTCCAAGGCTACATTGAGAACTTGGTTGACTGAAGTGTATATAAATCTGAGCTTGCTTTAAAACAGCTCAGAGACTGGTAGTAGTTATAATGGCAGTGCTTGCTGTGCTTGTTTCCAGAACATTGCCAGCTTCACATATGAGAGTGTTAACTGTGTTCAAGAAACAAATGTGTGTGTGCCTGTCCATCTCCCCCCACTCATTAGTCAGACTAGGGTGCTCCAGTGAATTTTCAGCAGAGCAAGTAGGTTTGTGTTACTATTGCTTTAAGACTTTAATACCCAGGCTGTGACTAGGATCTACCAACCAAGCTTCTACTGCCTGTTACTTAAGCTGGCTGTCCTTATTAATGTTTCATCAAAAGCAAGGAAATCATACTGTGGAGGGAAGGTGTTAAGAGAACCTGAGCCAATCCTTCCGTTTGTATCTGCATCATTTAGTTTACTGCCACTTAAGAGCACAAATGAAAGCACTGAGATAACTACCTACCTGACAGATATGAGATCCAGGCAGGTCAATGTATAGATTTGTGCTTATTTATAAGTAGCAATCACAGAAAAGAAACCTCTGCACTGGATTGAGGCATTAGAAACATTACAAATGTACATGTGATATTATAGAATTCTCTGTTCTCAATATCTCCCCTCCTCAATCCTCCTCCTTTCCCTCTTTTTGTCTATATGGGCTAATAGCACTCTCAGACAGAAAATACCTCATTCCTGATAAGTAACACATATTCAAAAAGAAAAAAATCCCTGTCTTGGCCACTGCACAAGTAATTTTATATCAAGTAGAGTAGCTGAAAAAACTAATGATGTCAACTCTGATGCTGTTGGTTCCCTGCTTATTATTAAAAAGAAAAATGTAATAATACCCCCAAATGAACTTCACAATTTATTATGTTTAAAAAATTATGTAACTCTTAACTGCTATTCTACTAAGTTCTATTATGGTCATAATCACTTTGACTTAAACTTTTATTAAATTTCAACACATTAATTAACTTTTCTTACCGGATGAGAACTAGATCTTAAGGACACAGGTCTGCCTATAAATAATACAAGTGCAATGATGAACTCTTATTAAAAGCTAATCCTTTTATATACAGTAATAGTAGTTGTTCCTTAGGGAAGACATTCAGAGGTCTAATATCCCTGCTGCCATCTGCACCATGTGCACTACAAGAAGGGAGAGGAGAACCCTGAATGGATGCAGCACTGGAAATGCTTTGGAAAAGACTGGGCACAGATAAGCTGTGAACCAGACACTTTGAGTTAGTGTATATTGAGATGCTCTGGGAGTAGCCTGAAGATTACCACAGGTGACACAGAGTGTAACCATCATTAGAGATGTCATTCAACTGAATGACAGTGTGGCCCATTCCTTCAGTCTAAAATTCACTATGAGGTAATTCTTTCCACACATTTTAATATCAGCAGGGCATTTATTCTCAGGTTGATGAGTTTTTGAAAAATGTGTAAAGTTAGGAGGGTTAGACCTATCTGCCCGATAATGAGGTAGGAGATACTCATTTTACTGGAATGGCAGAAAAACTGTCACTGAGGTTACTTCTGTAATTGTTCTTGGAGAAAAATGGAAAGTCCTCCTGAAGATCTACTTCAGTATAAGCAAAGCCATTGTTAAAATCCTGTTAAATACTTGTTAAACAAGCCTGCACCAGTCAGCTACATCCAGCCAGCTGGTAATAAATTGGAATTTTGACTCACATGCTGATAAAAAGGCACCAAGATTTTGGACCATTCTCACCTTCAAATTCAGCTCCATGTACTCTAGGAAGTGCAGCACATCCAATCTCTAGGTAGCAATGAACCTCAGGTGCAGTTCACACAGCAGCAGTTTTTTGAGATCCCATCAGAAGTTTCAGGCTCTGTGGCTCCCTAATTTGAAAAAAACACCACCTCTCTTACCTTGATAGGTATGCCCATGATAGAGGTGGGGGTGGAGAATATCTTTGTTCCAAGCCATCAGGTCACAGCCAGGTCTGAGGCCCAAGGGCAGGCTGCAGCATTCATGAGCCAATGTGGCTTTTCCAGAGGCCAAGCTGTGGAATCAAAGGGCCATTTCTTTTCACTTGTACTCCTGGCTGATGTTGGTTCATGGAAGAGCTCCAAGGAGGAGTACATAGGAACAGTTTTCCCCATTTTTTTCTTTTATAATGTGGGAAAAGCAGTTTGCAAATGCAGCTTTCAGATGGGAAAATAAAATAATTAAAATTACTTTTTAAACACAGAAGTAAGGAATTAAAACTACAACCTACTGGTAACTCATGCTTCTGGTCTCTAGCTTCCTATAATATGTTTAGAGATTAGAACAATTAACTCCTCAGAGATAACAGCACGGAACAAGTCAGTGTGTGAATGTTGGAATCGGATAACTTTCAAAGAAGGTTGGGGAAAACAATAAAGAAAAATCTACACTTGGATTGACAACTTGTGTATGGTCCCGTGCCATGATCCAGCCTAATGCACTTGAACGGGCTGAAATATTAAATCCCAGAAGCACAAGAACTAAAAGGGAAATTTTGATGAGCTCTTAAACAGGGTCATGAACATGACTGTATTTCTGCTGGCGCTACTAAAAGAAGTCAAAACTTGCCACAGCTTTTTCAGTGTGAACGTGGCAAAGGAAGCACTTTCCCCTCTGAATAAAAATGTGATCCTGCAGAATGGGGAAGGCATCACACTCCTGATGAAAGCCCTCTTCAGCATACTGGGAATGCTATTAGAGTTCTTGAAACCCCTACTGAGGTGTATTATGATCACATATATGCATGACAAATGCTGACCACTTAATCCCCATTCTGTCATAGGCAAGTTGGAGAATAAAAATTACACTGACACCCAAGGGTATTTTATAATAGAATACGAAATAAAACAATAAATTTGCAGATGATTTTGGCTTTGCCTCATGGTACTGCATTATGCACCAAATATTCCTGGCCTCTCATTCATTACTATTTAATTACAACAGAATACCTTTCTTTCAGACTTAATTAACCTCTGAAAGGAGTTTGTGACCTTGGGACCCTCCTGCACATTTGCAATGTGCTGTTGGAATATTGCTCTGCCTGGAAACACTTCCTTTAATGCTGAGATTTAATGAAGTGCACCAGGTTTTTAGAGGGAACATACAAAATACGAGAACCCTGCATGTGGTCACTTAATGAACAAGAGGTAGAGCATATCAATTAGAATCATAAATCAATAGTAAATTAACATTACAAGATGCCACGAGAGTATCCCCAGAGGAGAGGTTCATTACAGTAAACATGATCATGAATGTTCTTCCCGATTACTTTCACTGCAGGGCAAAGAAGAGGGAGTAATGAAATGAGGAGGAATTTGTCCATTTAATTCCTATTTGTTTAAACTAGCAGAAGCTTAAGTATCCCACTAAGCCACATGACAGTGTAGTACAGTTCCTGTCTTTGTCAGAAAGTGCTGTTCAAGCTGAAACACTCTGATTCTGAACGGAAATCAGAGAGCAGTAACCTCTTCATGAGATGAGAGGCAGAACCACAGCTCGTGCAATTGCTTTCATTGCTTTGCTGCAAAGCTTTGAACGATGGATTAATGTTGGCCCCTTGGTGCCAAACAGAGCAAACTGGTGCTTGCAGAGTAGGTGCTGGTCCAGTAACTCACTTGCTTGGAATTTAACTCTTCAAAATGGATTCTTCACCATCCCGAGAATTCCTCCTGAGAGCTAAAAACCACATCAATCCATGCATGTTCCTCATACAATTCCCTCCTGTACAAAACCACCCCAAAATCACCTTATGCACAGTTTTCTTTTTTTTCCCTACAATTGAATGCATCAGAAAGAAGAGATATTGACATCCACATCTGTCACTTCATTAATTACAGCCATTTATTGTCAAACCTCACAGATGATGTTTTAGCAAAAAAGAAAAAAAAAAAGGCACTGGATTCTTTGCTGACTCTTTTCAGGTGTCCTTTTGGGCAGCCTGTCCTCCTCTCACTACTCAAAATACCTTCATGTGCACGATTCCAATCTGATCTGTCACCAATATTTAACAACCCTGCTGCAGCTTATAAAATTAGAAAACATCAATCCTCCCACAGATATTGCTGGAACTTGCAGAGGAAAATAGCAAAGCCTTCCTTTCTCTTTTTCTTGTTGCAGAATAACAGTTGCTCCACTGGAGTTATTAGCCAGGTTTATTCCAGAGACTTTTCTCCTTTTCAGCTTTAGTATCAAAAACATTTTCACTCCCTTCCATCTTTTTCCTTTTGCTCTGTTTTTCTCCCTCCCTTCCAATTTTTGCCTTTTCTTAGATTATGTCTGTCCCTATCCTGTTTAGATCCTCCTAACAACAAGGCAAAAACCCTGCTGACAAAGAAACAGAGATATTTTGAGTTCTGTTGCATTGGTGCATAAAGGCTCCATGATTCCAAGCCCTTGTACAGCGGCTTCACTTCTGTGCAGAGGGAATGACAACCACAGGCACTGCTCTGGCCCACAGCTGGATGCCCACCACTGAACAATGTTACTGGACTTGTAACACACAGCAATTGCAGAAACAATAAATCAATCAATCAACCACTCTACTAACCACTCAAAAGCTTTAAAAAAACCCCGAAAGAACAAAAGCTGACCTAAAAATCCTACTGGTCTCATACAAAATATTTTGAGCTACACCCACATATCAGTCTCCTTTTTATGCGGAAGGAAAAGGGGAAGTCCAAAGGCACAGTCTTTTATCTGTTGCCATTGCTACTCCTGTCATTGCTTCATACATCAAGCACTCTAAAAATACACCTTTTCTAACCAGCTGATCCTTATCAATCTTCTTCACTGGCATCCTATTAGGTCTCTCCACACCAATGGGTTAATCCAGTCTCAAGCTGCAAATCCCTACGTTTCCTTTCACTTAGATAGTCACTCTAATTTATGCAATGCACTTATAATGAATAAATGAAGGGGAAGAGCTACACGTTTTTTTTTATTGCTTCTATTATTTTTTTTTTAATTTGCCAGATACCTTTTACATAGAGATCAAAATATTGGAGAAAATGAAGACCAATCTGTGTGCACATGTGTACTCTGTGGTACAAAACATCGTATCTACACGTCCCCATTAATCATGTGATGTGAGTACCTTCAACTCCACACTCAGCGTAATTTCAAAAGAAAGAAACTTATTCTAGCTTATTCTAACTTATTCTAGTGGTTTTTTAACCACCAGAGAAAGCCGTGTGTCCTAGGTTACAGTGTAAAAATATTCCAGAAGGTCTGTATTCTATCTCCATCTTCATGAACTGTTGAAACCAGGAGGGGCAGTGTTTTCCTTACCTCCTTCCTCGAACTGTCTCCTGTTAATGGGCCATTAACACCTTGCCCTATGAGTCATAGGTAACNGACTGCTACCAACACCCTGACTGTCAGGGTGTCAGGTTGTATTCTAACTGTCAGGGTTTGTTTTTTTGTAAATACTGCATCTTGGTCTAATTTTCCTATTAGGTTGTAGTTTGTTGGGTTTTTGTTTTACTTTATTTTGTTTATACATATTAAAGAACTGTTATTCCTATCCTCCTTTCTTTGCCCGAGAGCCCCTTTAAATTTTAGAAATATAATAATTTGGAGGGAGGGGGTTTACATCTTCTATTCCAGAAGAAGGTCCTGCCTTCTATAGCAGGCACCTGTCTTTCAAAACCAAGACACCAGGCTGTATAAGAGTTAAGCAGTATGTATAGGTGGGATATCCGTCAAGAATTGAGATTAAGAATAGACCAAGAATTATTCTTAGACCATTTACTGCTACAGGATTAATTTCATTCCTGATGTTACTGCTATTATTCTGAATAATCAAAATATTTTGATCACTGTGTGGGCACCTCAAAGTTGCTTCACATACAGTAAGCAGGAATAATTCCCAACTATTGCCAATGCTGGAACCAGAGTAATAGATGCTCAAATAACATTTACAGAGTAAAATGTTTTGTTTGGTTTAGGATTTTTTTTCAAGCATAAAAGGGACAAAAATGGATTATGTCCCAGTCTCTGGAAGATGTGGTTACTGAAAAAGCAACAGTAGGAGTCTTGCTTTTGTTCCATCCATTTCACAGGCTGATGGAACAATACCAGGTTGCTGAAATCATTAGATCCAGCTGTGGTGATTTCCCTACTTGCAGCCACAATGGAGAAGTGATGCATCATGTAAAACATTAGTTATAATGCAAGAATTCAGGGCAATGCGTGGAGAGGGTGTAATTGCTTAGATATCTAGTGCTTAATATCTGACCAATTAAGTCAATAAAACTCCAGAATTTGTACAAAAGGTGATCTGGGTCCCTTCTCAACAAGCACAGGCCCCATATATTTCTGTGTTGTGACAACAAACAAAAATACATAAGTAACACTAAAAAGAGAACAAAACTGACAAGCTTCCATGGAATTGCAGTTTCTCTCATTCACCAGGTTCATTTCAAAATCCTGAAATAAGCCACAACTTAATTTAATTTCTACAGGATCTTCATGCTGTATGCCCACTGAGATAGTCAGTCTTGGTTTGCTTCTTCTCTCTCTAAAATGAAACAAGACTTTTGACCAAATTCAGCCGTATTCTTTCTCAAGTATTATTTGTCTGACCCTTTTTATTTTGTAGTCAATTTAATATTCTTTGGTACTCAGAGGAACAATCAAGGACATCACTCCAAAGCCAATAAATGCTGAATGCGTCTCTTCCTTAGCCCACTTCCATAATTTCTTTATACAGTACATACATATGCCCCTATTTGAGCCAAAAAGAACTAGAGCAGGACAGATGTATTTTTATTCTGAATGTTTCAGACTGTCTCACAGGATACAGGTATTTTTGAGATATGCTAGAGTTGTGGTCCAGTCCTTTATCTACAGCTCCTCTCTCATCTGTCTAGAAGTTCACTCTTCTAGTTGTATCCTTGCAGAGCTAATCTGTTCCTGAGGTGCTGCTATGTACACGTGTGCCTACAAATAGATAAGAAAAATGGAAAATATTTGCAAGTAAAGGCATTGCCCACAGCACACTGAAGATATTCACGCTGGTATCAGAAACCATCTTAGCGCCGTAGTGCATATTTCAGTCAAAACACTCCCTATTTCATAGCTGAGTTAATCAGTCAGAGCTGAAGGATGTGCTGATACTGGTCCAGGGTTCTGCAGAGACACCAAAACCAGTTTGCAAATAGCCTCTAGACTTGCTCATGTGGAATGTCCCACACAGGTAGAAAAGCATCAAAACACAACCCCAGTGGACCTTGATGCGTTTCCACTTATTCTAAGACACTGTAACCTTGGATCTAATCTACCTGCTGTCTGTTCAGACATTATTCTGCTCATGTATTTGGGATCAGCACGCAAGATATTTCTGTACAGCTTATACAATTTCCAACAGCCTTTTGACTATCTTTTAACATTAATGCCTGATGTATTTTTATTTTATCAGTTATCAAAAACAGATCTTTCTTCCTTTGCTCAAAAATCAGAATTCCCTACATTTCTCTATAACTGACATTCATTACATTTTCAGGTATACCAACTAATATTTTTTTAAAGTCTGTATGCAGGAGACAGCCAATTATCTCCTTTTTATTTTATACAACTAGCTCAAATAATTACAAGATTTTTTCCTCCACCATTTTGCAAAAATGGAGCTCAGGCTGTTACCCAAATAAGGCCAGCAGTGGTGGTTGCAGAAGAGTGTGCACACCCATGAGTGTGATTTTTGTATGATCTATGAGTTGAAGGAGATTTGAGTTTCTCAGAATATAAGAATATATAATATCCAAGACCAGCTTTGGAGGTACCACTGTACACAGTATCCACGTGCTTGAACAAATTATTTCTGGTAGCCAAACAAAACTGATTCTGTGACATCTCAGAGCTCCAATTTTTTTAACAAGTATTAACCCTCTTGTCTTAAATGATGGAATTTGCTGGGCTGACTGGAAACCTTATCTCGTCCAGCTATCAATCAACCAGCAATTAAATGACGCTTACTCCTTCATGTGGATAGCTATGTAACTGGTTCTGCAATTTTTGCTCTATAGTTTATCCTTGTCAGAAGAGGCACCCTAAAAAGTAGATTTATTAAATATCCTCAGTTATCAGCTGTAATAAGCAGCCTTGATCATAGTTTTAGAACACAGTTCCTTGTTCTTGACGGCATTTTCTGGGAAAACAACTGCAGCACAAAACATTTGTAAATGAAAAGATGATAGAGTCCATTTGTAAAATGAAACCACTCCTGGAATAAAACTGGATTTGAAAACAAATCTTACCAGAACAACTAGGAAAAATAGTTTAAGGTGAGTGGATTGATATTCTCGAGTTTTACTTCTCATCATATTCTACAATACATAAACCCCCCATTCACAAGCTTCTGGCTCCACTAACACTAAATTTAAACAGACTTGAAGAATAGAATAATCTGTCTGACAACAAAAGTGTCCATTTGAATGCAAATGTTAAAAGTCAGAACTTCTGGCTTTCACATATTTATAAAAAGAGACCAGAGTCTACTGAAGAAAGAGAATAGGAAAGAAAACCAAGCAATAAACACCCAGAATATATTTATGCTCCAACAGTCACCAATAAGTTTACTGAAAGAACATTTTAGAGACACCAAAAACTAATCTGAATAATTTATCTATGGGTATTTTTTGTGTTCAGTCCCATTAGACAATATACTGTGATTTGAAGTCAGCTGCAAGGGACTATACCTGCTCTTCCCCAGAATTTTCCAGGCTATGAAAAAAGGAAAACAAAGAACAAAAAAGAGAATGCATGTTATAGCACTAGTAATTCCTCCCTAAATGTCTGAAGTGCAACAGTGCACATTAGTCAACTCCAAGGTCATTTATTAACAAGCATTCATTTTAAGGCATTAATAGCACATGGATTTCTGTGCTCCCTAATTGAATACTGCTCTTGGCATTTTTCTCAGGTCCTAACAGAGCTTCTTTCAAATCTAAGATAATTCTTGCCATGTTCAATATAAAGTCTGTACTTTAAATTTTAAATGACAAGTACTATTGCAGAAAAGACGCAGCTTGGTTTGAGACTTGTAAGAACCTTCTAGTTTAGCTTCGTTCCAATAATAGGAAAACTCTTAGTCCCCAGATTGCCCCAAACATATGTAGAAAGCATTGCTCCATAAAAACAAGCATTGCTGGCTTAGTCCTTTATTTCTATTGATAGTCAGAGATGCAAAGGAAGCAAAGGCATACATTTCACCCTAACATCACACACAAAACCAGCTTCTCCTGGATCCTGAGAATGACTCCTTAGGCACAACAGACCAGACCACTATAAAGTGCTGAGTACTCTTCAGCCAGCTCAGAAGTCTTTTCGAAGCTGCTTGTTCCAGATGTGACTCAATGCACGGATATTTTATCACTGCAAAGTCCTAACCTCTAGCACTGGGATGACCATAAATGATTTTTACCACATCATAAAGCCAGAAATCACCCAGATGGCAATGACATTCCCCTACTTACAGTACACTAGGGGCAGAGCTATTTGAAGAATAAGACAAAGCAATACAAACCCTCTGATTGAAAGACCTGGGATTAATTGAAACTGTCCCTTTATTCTCCTTTTCTTAGCCTTTTTTTCTTTTTTTTACTCCTAGAACTACTGTTCTGGACAAATCTGTGACCCTTTGATTTCCTGATCAGCAAATTAAACTTGGTTTATGTTGCTCTGAATGGGACAGAGCAGTTTTATGGGCCAAGCACCTCACTTGCAGCCAGGAGACCTTGTTTCTAAAGTGGAAATGCTCACCTGTTTTGTATTTGCTCATCACTCCATCCCCCCAGACTTTTGTCTTGGTCCTTCTATCTACTCCTAAACAAAATTAGAATCATTCCAAACAACAGAGATTCACATGTAATGTTTGTTGATGTGACTGAAACAGGGTCCTAACGCCATCTTTGAATATCTTGAGGTATGCAAAAAAGAAAAAAAATCAGTGGATTTATGCCAAAGCATGAAGATCCCTGGAGCACTCATGCAATTTAAGTCTGCTTCCACCTAGGACCTACTATTCCTCATTAAATACTGATCAGTATTTAATGACACCTGGCCCTTTGATAGGCTCATCTTTTAACAAGGAAATACCAGAAATTCTGATGAGATCATGTGAATGAGGAGAGCATTTTATTTATTCTTAAGAACTATTTTCCTGAATTTTAAAAGTGACCGAGAATGTGAGATGATTTTGTAACTTACTGCATGACTTTGAGCAAATTAATAAAGGAACAAAACAAAAGCCTTGGTTCCCAGTACTCCTTTTTAACCTGTAGACAAAACTCTCACTCTTGCTGTACACAAAACCTGATGTATCTACATCTGCCTCTTGTGAATCATATCCAGAGGTTCTGAGGACTCTACTGAGGAGTGCTTTTTCTTTTTTACTCTTCTCCTGTAGAGAAAGCACGGTCCTGTAGTAAGGCAGTAACTTGCTTTCACTGTCTCCTGACATAAAACAAACAAGGCATTCATATATCCATGAACACACATGTACCTCAGGAATGAAAAGCCAGCCATTTCTAAGCTTCTCTAAGGGCATGATGCGACCAAGCCTTCTTTCTATTAGAGATCTAAATTTCAGGGGTCACAACAACAGGCAGCACTGCCACCTCCCATCATTTTTAGTTATAAATATTACTGTGATTCTACAATTATCATCTTGACTAGAAAAAGCAACAGAAATTCAACATGAAGTGTAATTTAATCTCACCTAGATTATTTATAATATTTATAAATATTGCTAATATTTATAAAACCACATATTTTGTTATTATGTGTCATTTGATTTTCAGTTTGAGGGAATGATAAAAAATAACAAATAACAATAATAAAACAAAACAAAATAAAACAAAAAAATTTACAAAAAACAAATAACTTACCCATTTTCTGTTACGGTTTATGCAGGAAGTACTCTTAGAAGTACCTCCAAGTAAACCCAGTTGCTGGTGTCTCTCTCAAAATCTGTCTCCACTTGTGATATGCAAAAGAGTATTTCTGTCCTAAAATTCCCAAGTGAATCCGAACTAATGGTTGTGTAACTCCCAGATTTTTTCTTTATATCGTATGATGACAAAACAAATAGAAATAACTCCTTAACTCCTTTACTCCAGAAGAATACATACTCTGCATCTGGCTTATACAGCTGTTTAATATGAAGATGAACCTAGCAGTAAAAAAAATAGACCAGTGATTTCCAACTCTCATAACTTCTGTAAGCATTTGATTCAGAGACCAAGTAAGTCCAATATGCCTAGTCATGTTATTGCTCTAATACTTCCAGGAAATACCTTCCAATACAGGAAGCTAATTTTGGCTTAAATTGAGGACTGAAACTATGCATATTTCATTATATTCATGTCTTGCTACCTCAATTCTTCACTGTTGCTAAAACAAATCTTGACTTAACAGCGCATAGCCACTGGAATATAAATGTATTTGAAAACGCCATCGAGAGAAAGTAATTAAATTGAAGATATAAATGAAAAAAGCAAAAAATTACATGATCAGAAGGTATCTTAAGAATTTCTCATCTGCACTACCTGAAGCAAACACATTATGTAACTTCAAATGGATTAATGTTTCCAAACACTGAGAAATAAATTTCTTTGGTTTCTTTAAATTTGTTGGTGGCTGGCTGTTTTCCAAAAATTTAAAAATGGATCCCAAATCAGGTATTTCCTAAAGGAGGAAACTGTGGATAGGGACTTTTTTTTTCTGAACACTCCTGCAGAATTTATTAGGACAAACACAAGATTCTAATTTTGGTCTTTAAACATTGCTATAGTTTTTAGGTCAGGCAAAGATGCCTGATGTATAAGATCTCCTTTAAGCCATTTGACAAATAAAGCACTGCCTGAGCTTTCAACTTTCTTGGCTTTTGGACTGTAATCCCTCAAATCAAAGAACTCTTCACCACTAGCAGCAAAGGTGCTGGCTTTGACCTCACAGTTTTGGAGGCTATATTTTTTTTAAACATTACTAAATCATATTCTCATATCAACAAAGAAAAATAAATAAATGAATAAATGAATAAAACAAAAACTTCATGAGTATAACTGTCTCATATCCTCCCCAAATCATACAATGAATAGATTTAGAAAAAAAATGATCACTGTGCTCTTCAAGTATAACTCGATGCTCAGATAATTGAATACAGTGTTTTATGCATCAGTGCCCTAAATTTAGCCTGAACAAAAGATGTCTTAAAAACAATACTGAATTTAATCTCAAGACTCCAAGCAAAGAATTCCTCTCAACTGTACATTAAGTTACATCAATAGCAAATTACTTTCACAAGCACCCTATTTCTAATCCAATATGGAACACAACAAAGTATGTATGAATTTCTCAGTCTAATAATCTTATTGGGGACACACTTTTCCATGAGTACAAGGTTATTCAGGAAAAAAGACAGAACAAATTTTACAGATGAGTTTTGCTAGCTGTTGCCCAGATGTTTCTCTTTTGATTGTCTTGGCAGTGGAGGCACTGGTTCTCAGATTAGTCAAATTCAGTGTAAGCTATAAATAGCAAATTGAAGAAGCCAAGGCACTACTAACGTTCACTAATTGCTAAAATGCACGCATGAAAGCATCAAAATACACAGACACTATGCTTCATCTTTCCACTTTTCAGGTAAATATATGATGATCACTACCTTTTCCTCATGGAAGTTACATCATCTTAGTTTTCCTATTCAAAGGTTAAACTTTTGTTTAGCTTTCAAACTTGGATGCAAAATAAAACCCTGGAAAATGCATGCAGCTCAAGAGAAAAACATAGAGATCTGTGTGTAGCTGCAGAGCTACAATCTTGCTGGGATCACAGAAAGAGGACTGAGTGCTGCAATGAGGGGAAGCAGGCTTTTTAGGAAGAACACTACAGGAGGGCAGGGAAGAAGAATTGCCCTTTCTTTAAGAGAGAAGCTGGAGTGCACAGAGCTCTGCCTGGGAATGGATGAAGTTAGGCAAGCTAAAGCTGAAGTGGAATTGCATCTTGACAGGGATTTCAAAGATATAAATTGATTGTAAAACGATGTTTTTGAGGTCTGTATTTGAAATTTGAGCAGCTGCACCAACTGAAAGTGTCTACAAAATTTGTTCCTAATTTTCACGAACTCCTGTAGAGCTTCTTGAAGCTGCCTGCATTTATGGCCAGTTCAGAGAAGAATTGTATAGTAGCAGCTGCATTTTCATGTGTTACCTGGCTTCACCTCATTTATGTTTAATATGTAGAAAATGCTGCCATTTTCCAGTTTTACTGCTACTCTTATATTTTATACAGTTCACAGGGAGAAACTGAAAGGGTAGTAGAAGTGACGTTCTCCGTGACTGTAGGCAAGCCAACTAGCGTCACACAGTAAGTCTGAAATACTAACCAGAACTCCAGAAACACAGTATTTTTCATGATTGGTTTATCCTTCCTCTTGTAGAGCTCACTGCTCCCCTCTTTAACCTGATCTCTTGACACTGCAAAACCTGAGTACACAATGGATTTGAGATCTCTCTGGAAAACAGCATCCAAGACACAAGTACTAATGATTGGTTTTAAAGGTTCCAATGCGATGATAGCTTTCAATGCATTTTCACCTTTGTATACTCTAAAGACAGTGACACCCACGTTAATCAATGTCTTGAGATTTAATCAGAAAGTGTTGAGAAACAAGTTCTGCAGTGTGATACAGATAAACAACAGCTTAATGCTGAAGGGGAAAGCAGTGCTGTATAATGATTCAAGAAAATTCAAAATTGGATAGGCAAGGCAGACAATGAGGCAGAGCAAAAAACCCATAAAGATCAGTGACTCTCCTTTAGCTCTGATTAGTAGCAAATGTTTAGCAATCAAGAATGGTTTAGCAGTAATCCTTATTTCTAAGTGGAAACTGGTGTTAACAGTCTAAGGAAAATAACCTCTCTGAACTGTAGAGTCAGAGAGAGAAAAACACCAGCATTCAGTCCTTTTTCACTGCTGCCTTTTCCATGTCCCCAGCAATGACAGCACCCAAGGACCAGCCTCTTTAAGGGAAAGTTATCCTTTTGGTTGCTCCTCTTAGCCCTCAAGCTTTAGAAGGCAATTTGTTTTAACATATCATTAAAAAACCCAGCACGGTTTCTCCTCGTTAGCACTTACAAAAATGCAGGTTTTCTTAGCCTGGTTTGTTTTTAAACAAAAGTAATTGCAAGTCAGATTTTTTGAGAAAATAGGAAAACCAACCAACTAAACATTGTAAAAATGACCACATACCAGAGAAAGACAGATAACATCTTACATATGTTAACCTCATGACAAAAAGTCTCATTGCTATATCAGCCTGTGCAGTGCTATAGAGAGAAAGGTGTGAAGTTCCTTTGCTTGATGAGTTTAGCACAAAAGCACATCAAGGTATCAGCAGAGAAAACAGGAAATGGAGGTAGGGGGCTCTTGAATCACCCTTTGCTGCTTTTCATCCAACAGCATAGGCCAATATAATGAACAGCAAGTTAAAGAATTCTTCAGCACTGAGGAAGATCTACAGCAACCATGGTAGCAGCAAAAGGAGGCTTAAGAGGGAATATCTCCATTAAACACAACCATCCAAAGATATAACCAGTAGAAAGACCATGCATCATCCATTTGCATCCCTTCTGGGATATTTACACAAACAAATACCTCTATAAAGTGCCTGTAGGCCAACACACAGAGTATGGGAAACAAACAAGAGGAAGTAGAGCTCTGTGTGCAGTCACTGTGATTATGGAGATGTGGTGGGATAGCTCCCATGGCTGGAATGTTGTCAAGAAGAGCTCCTCACTGTTTAGGAGAGATGGACCGGGAGTTGGTAGTGGAGTTGCACATGGAGAGTGAGGCAACACTCAGAATGTATTGAGCTCTGTCCTGGTGAGGATGTCAAGTGAGTTGAGGGCTTACGTGTTTGGATAAAACGACAGACTGCTAAGGGTGATGCTGTTATGGGCGCTCGCTACAGGTTGCCTGGGCAGGAGGAGGAGGTTGATGAGGCCTTCTAGAGGCAGCTTGAAGCAGCCTCAAAGTCACAGGCGCTGGTTCTTGTGGGGGATTTTAACCAACCAGACATCCGCTGGAGAAAAGACACAGCGAAGCACAAACCACCCAGGAGGTTCCTGGAAAGCCTTGATGACTACTTCCTGACATAAGAAATGGACGATCCCGCAAGGAACGGTGTGCTGCTTAATCTCATATTAATGAACAGAGAAGGTCTTGTTGGAGATGTGAATGATGGGCACAGCTTTGGCTGTAGTGACCATGAGAGTGTGGCGGTCAGTATGGGGAAGGAGGGAGCAGGGCAGTAAGATTGCAAACATGAACTTCAGAAGAGCTAATTTTAGCCTCTTCAGGGATCTTCTTGAAAGAATCCCCTGGGAATGAGGCCTGCAGGAAATAGAGGTCCAAGAGAGCTAGTTGATATTCAAGGATGACTTCTTGAGGCCCATGTTGCAGCCCAGAGAGAAAGAAATCAAGCCAAGGGGAAAGAGGCCTGTGGATGATCAAGGAACTTCTGTCATTACTTGAGTGTAAGCAGGAAATACAGTGGAAATGGAATCAGGGTTAGGATACTTGGAATGAATAGAGGTTGTCACAGTAACCATAAATGAGATGAGAATGGTCAAGACCCATCTGCAATTAAAGCTGGCCAAGGCTGGTAAGGACAACAAGAAGGGCTTCTTCAACCCACTGGGATCCTTTTCAACTTTAGCCATTCTGTGAGATTCTGTAATACGAACTTACCTCCAAAGGAAGATACCAGTACAACAGCACCATACTGCAACCTGTTCTTTTCCCAAAATATTATTTATAATTCCCATTCTAAAGGATTCTTCATAAAATTTAATGTCACTGAGAATGAAGCCCAAAATATCAATCCAATTCTTTATTTATAATTCTTGTATATTATAATCTCTCTAAAATTAGAGGACTACTGTTTTTTAGGTTTTGATACGCAATTAGATATCAGGGCTTTGAATAAAGTTTTTATAGGTTAAGGCAGCATTAAAAAATGATTAGTATGTCAGTAGAGGCTGAGCAGACAGCTCTTTAATAACAATGGACAGGGAATTTAAAGAAAAATATTTTGGAGAAGTAAATGAATATTCTTTCCAGCAGAATGATTTCTTCAAAGACAAAAATCTAAATTATGCTATCCTTTTTTTGTTTCAAAAGAACTACTTTGAAGGTAAAATATACCTACCCAAAGCAATTAAGAAGAAAGATAGAGGAAAAGAATACTTCAAGGGCCAAATATGTAAGACTGAAACAACTATTAAGTCAAAGTATAATCATCCATTTTTCCCTGAATTATATTTATTTATTACAAACATAAAAGTATGCAGAACAGATGAACGGGTTACCAGAGAAGGTAAAGCAAAAGCTCTTAAGTTGTTCTTGGTAGAGCATCACCATTATCAAAAAGAACTGTTTGCTGCAAGTCAGTCTTGAATTTGAACAGACATCTGCTTAAGTGTTCTATGGCTTCGTGAGCAACTACTAGAAAAGGAGAAATCGAATGTTATAAAACATAGCCTACAACAGTAGTGCTTCCCATATTCCAGTCTTGATTTTAGCAGTGGCAGAACTTAAGATAAACTTCTCACAGGTAATAAAGGAAGAAATTTTTACTTTAATTTTTACTTTTGGATTACAGTCTTCCTCTCTAACTCTTTACTCAGAAGGAGAAGAGGAAACTGAGCTTCCTTATGTCCCCATCACACACCTTGCATGAGATGAAAAGCAAACTATGTGTCAGGTTTTGCTGTATGAATGAAATTGTTCATAAGCTTGTAAGTTCTACCAGATGCCTTTCTCATTCCTTTGCTCCAAGAGTCAGTGTATCAATTCATCTTCCTGAAACTACTTATTTATGAATTCTTGCTCAAAAAAGGTGAAAACCCTAAAGACAAACAAAAAGAATCCTTAGTAAGCTAAGTTTTGCACAATGTTCCAAGGTTCCACTCCAAAGATAAGAAATCACTTGAATGAAATAATTTGCATTGCAACTTGTCCTAGGTTACAATGTAAAAATATTCCAGAAGGTCTGTATTCTATCTCCATCTTCATGAACTGTTGAAACCAGGAGGGGCAGTGTTTTCTTTGCCTCCTCCCCTGGACCATCTCCTGTTAATGGGCCATCAATGCCTTGCCCCATGAGTCATAGATAGCTGTTTCCTGTTTAGTGGGCCATTTCCTGTTTAGTGGGCCACTAAGGACCCACCACATGACTCATAGACATCATCCCACTGTGAGATGCTCCACCCAGGGGGAGGAGCCAAGCATTCCCACCTGAATATAATCTGGGAGTTCAAACAGAACAGGCATCTGCCTTCTACTGGATTCCCAGAGGAGCAGCCTTCTCTCCCACTGGATTCCCAGAGGAAGGACCAGACCCTTCAACATCACCACTGGACCACTGGAGGAAAACTCTGCCCTTCTACAGGATCTCTGCTTCAACAGAACCATCTGTCACTCCAGGAGCACTACTGGAGCCACCATTCAAATTGGACTGCTACCAACACCCTGACTGACAGGGTGTCAGGTTGTATTCTAACTGTCAGGGTTTGTTTTTTGTTTAATACCGCATCTTGTTCTAATTTTCCTATTAGGTTGTAGTTTGTTGATTTTTATTTTACTTTATTTTGTTTATACATATTAAAGAACTGTTATTCTTATCCTCATATCTTTGCCTGAGAGCCCCTTTAAATAACTGGAGGGAGGGGGTTTACATTTTCTATTCCAAGAGAAGCTCCTGCCTTCCTTGGCAGGCACCTGTCTTTCAAAACCAAGACACAACTCCAGCTCAACACTTCTGGCGCAGAAACCTGGGATGTTTTACAATTTTAAATTCCATTGCAGAAAAAAAGAACATATTCTTTCAGTTATATTTCCTCACCTAGTGTACACATTTATAGATAGTCTCTGTACTTGCCTTTGGTCATTTACAGTGCCCTGATGTTAATTGAAAAATAAGTCAAAAAGAAGACTTCCTATTTTATAAGCCATCTCACTTCACTAAGTAAATAGATTTCCTCTAAGGCTCCACATGAAAAATGAAGAGGACATACTTTGTTTCAGCTTGTGGTGACAGGCATCAGGCGTTCCTCTAGGCAACCCTTACTAAGGGCACAGCAAATTTTTTCAGAGGCCTAACTCTGATGGATGCACAAAATAAGACAGACTGAGAGCAGAGCTTTCAAGAGGAAAAAAGACCAGTGAGCTTCAGGGAAAATGGTGTTTCAGGCTACCTATGTTTTTAGAAATTGTAGCTGGGAATAAAAATTTAAGATAATGTGGAGAAAATATTATACTACCTGCCACAGTTCATTAAATTGCCATGCACAGCGCAAGCAACTACTTAAGTAACCGAACAGACCCTGCTCCTCCATATTTTAGTTTCACTGAGAACAGATGACTTCAATGACTTCAGGTGTATTGCTCACATACCTTTCCTGGCTCCCTTCTGTTATGTGGTAGAGACGATTGGCACCTCCATCAGCACAAGCTCTCAGGGCAGCTGCAGGTGAAGAAAGAGTATATCAGTGAATTTGCATTATAAATAAAACCCCACAACCAGCTGACAGTGCTGTGTAAACTAAATTATTCACAGTGGCATAGAGAATAAGCTTGAGATCTTGTATAGCTTTTAGCTTCCTGTACTTGACTCCTTTCACTGTTTCTCTAAATAGAAATTTGAACTGTTTTTATCAGACTAGTGCCAATCTTCATCTGACTGTGTCACTGTACTTGAAAATAACTTATTTCTATCTATCTGAACTTGCTTAAACTACAAGACAGGTAAGTATTAAAAAGGCCCACCCTCCATCTACAAATGGATCCTCCACCTTGTCACAAGTGGAACTTGCACTGTAAACACAACTGTCTTCTCACCCAGGCAGAAAGTTCCCTATGGTGGCTCTACAGCAAACTGCATAACAATTGGGAAAGGAAAATAAACAAGAGTTAATAATGACAATATCCTTTTTCTCCTTTTTTCCCCCTCCTATGACACAAAAATGATAACTTTATTACAGTTCCTATATTGTTCCACAGACTCTTTGAATCTTCTGATATAAAGTAGGTGGTTTAGGCCTTAGCTTTAAGTCTTGGTCTATCCTTGAAAAAAACCACAATTTTCAGCACTTCCACCTAACTTGGGGACCACAAAGGGCATGTGCCACTAATTCCAGTTGATTTAAATGAGCAGAGATATGCTGTTCTCTTGTGATCCTTTTGTTTATACAGACTTAAGTCAGAGAAAAGAGACAAGTCTAACACTATTATTACAAAATCAAACACAAATTGGTATCTTTTATTCATAAGCTTCCCTATTAATCATCATTTAACTAACACACAGTTCTTTCATGAGGTTTTTAAAACCTGATAAGCTATTAAAGATTGAAAATGACCATCTTGTCTTAGCAGTCTTTATCAGTTCTGCTCTGAGATGCACAAATTAGATAACTATAGCACACAAGATAAAAGAAGCTGTTGCTTCCACACTAGGGCAGAGTGTTCCTTCCAGGGAAAGAGAGACTGACTGGTAATTCTGGAAGGGCTGAAAGTCACAGGGCTAGGGGAGAAAAAGAGGAAAGACAAGTAAAAACAGGTACAAACAATCAGATCAGGCACTTCTTGCTGCTGAGAATCCCATTTCAGCTAAAGCCGCTTTCCCTTGGTGCTTATTTTTCAGTCAGAACCATCCCTCAGCAATGAAACAAACCTGTATCTTCCTTTCTGGTGTACATTGGATGGGCAATACACATCCCCCCTACTTAGCCAGCCTATACAAATGGGGACAAGAGAGTTCACCTCTACAGCTGCTCTCATCTTTAAGTCATTCTTTCTCATGTGGGTGCTGAACTCCCACAGGGAATGTTTGTAAATGAATATCTACTGTGCAGTACCATGTGACCTTGGCTGAGGATTTTTTTTTGGGGTTGGGGAGTGGGGAAAGAAGGAAGCAGGACAACACAAAAGCTACCAGTTCATCATGGGTAACTTTGGGTACCTCAGCTTTTTTTCCTTCAGACTGAAGGCATGAGCAGAGCTAGAGAACAGACACTGTACTCCTCTGTATTGCTTCTGCTCCTGCACTCTCTTGCTCTCTCCACTATGGCAAGCACTACTGCCCTCAGCCTTCTTGTACAGGCCATGCTCTTCTCTGTCTCCGTACACCACTTCACACACACTGTACAGCCTTCACCCAAACCCATATTAACAAGCCAAGGTCAAGCACATTTGACCCTGAGAAATCTTATTAGGTCAAGTAATTTCTAGATTATTCTAGAAGCTTGCCAGCCACTTACCATGGTTATTCACTGCTTCAGGCAAGTGCCTCATTCAGTCTGATGAATACAACATCACAAGCCAAGAACAGCACTTTTTGCCTGCTGTGCTTGACTGAAAGATTTTAACTTCTCCTTTTACTTTAGGTTACAGCTGAAAATGGATTGATATACTTCCTTTCACCTGGACATATCTGCTGTCTCAGAGAGTTCAGCTCACACAGAACATAGTAATGGCCCATTGCAAGAAGAGTGCAAGAAGATACCTGTTCTTAAGACAGCTATCCTGTCCACTGGCTTATTTAGCAGATAGAAGGCATCTAAGCAAGGCCTAGGACCTAAGGCACATGACCTGCCTGAAGGATGTTTCCCAGGCATTCCCAGACAGTTGCAGTATTTTCCTTCTGAAAACAGTAAGTTTTCCATCTATTCTCCCACATTAAAAAAAAAAAAGTAGCTTACAACTTCTGTGAAAAAAAATGGGATGAGATACATAAAAAGAGATTAAAATCTATTATCGGTCTCAATTATTTTAACACAGTCAGAGCCTTAACTCTTGCATATTCTCACAATGGACTTAACATAAATGAAGCCTGGCCCAAGATCTCTTCATCTGATCTTACAATTTTAAAACAACGTGACCAAACTAACCTAACAAAACAAAGCAGTCTTCAAACAGTCTGGTACATGTAAAAGTACTGATATCTTCCCAAATACAGGAAGGTGCCTAAGTAACAGATCTGTGACACTTGGATGTGTTCACATGGATATGGTGCTACTTTTTGATATCTCAAATCAAAAGAGATGCCTCATATAACTGCAATTTAAAGCTGTCCCCCATTTACTTATTCCTATTTATAAGAAAAAAATCAAAACACAAACAAACTTCTGTAGCATTGTAAAGTTATTTAGTGAAAAAAAATTATGAGGTACTGATCCTTTACCAGCAAGTTAATAACTTACACTGAAATCAAACAAAGCCCCAGTTGCATTAAGGAACTAGCAGGTAATTAACAGATTGGCTAGAGGCCAGTAAATAATAATATTTCTACAGCTATGAACTAAGCTTTGCTTGACAAAAAGTCAAGCAATGACAATGATACATGTTAGCTGGAAGAATATGTATCATTATTATCAGGAAGTATTTAAGGAGATAGTCAGCAATTCTAAGCTTACAGTTTGCATGGAAAATTCTCTATGAAAAATAATAGGAACTGTTTTTCTAGAGTGCCTTTTATATTAGAAACAAAATAGCTTTACAAACAACTATTTGGCCAAGGTGCACCATGGCAACTGCGTAGGCAAAACTAACAGTCTCTAGGCACTTTGCAACAGCTCACACAAAACCTCATTAATTATTTCAGCAGAAACTGAAGGACCTGAACAAGATTTGGGCTTTGTTTTGCTTGGCTTGGTATCCTGAAAACAGAAACAAGTTCTTCTGAGATGTTTTCAATTTAAACAGATGAAAAAAAAAAAATTACGAGGTGGAAAGTGACATGGATGGATGAAATGCTAAGGGTCACAAATGGGTAAAAGGCAAGTTATCTTCCAGGACGACCAAAGTGGATGGTGGGGCTTATAAAGTGAAGAATAACTTAAGTGGCCAGTCAGAACACCAAAGATCTTGCTCTTACCAGCTCTTCTGGCCCAAAGGGTACCATCACATTATGGCAGACCCCTCAAATCTGCTAGGTGGGCTGCACATGGAAGTACGCTCTTGCTTAGGAATGTCAGAAAAAACTGTGCCACCGAAGACATTACATAAGGGCTAGATGCAGTTAGCCCTGCCTCTGTGAATTGAGGCATACTTAGGAATGGTTGTCCAAGTAGCTCACTCTGGTGGGTCAGGAGGACCAACCCCTCCAGAAAAAAATGTTATGATGCGCAACTGAGAGTTGTAGATTTTTCCACCAGCACAGCTGGAAGCAGAGGAGACCTGTGCTTTTGGCCACCCAGCCCAGCTGCAGAGCCCCACGGTACTGTTTCATGTTTCTGTTATTAGAAGAGATGATGCCAAGAGCATAAGGACACAAGTGCACTGCAGCCCCAGCTCAGCACGTAAATCTACACTCCTTGGCATTATCACAAATTACCACCTTTCCAATCTGAATATTCTGTGTTAAGCTCCAATCCTCAGAAACAGCTCTGTCTGCCAAATTACCACCTTTTCTAACTGTTAGATTCCTTTCTCCTATAACTATAGTGTCATTCAGTGAAATAGGGCATCGAGACATAATCAAAAATTCAACTGTTTTATTGTGCAGGAGGGGGATCTCAGTGCCACTGTCAATAACTGCTTCCCAAGTTATTTAGAGCAGCATGTGTTCAGTCCAGCAGTGTCTGAAATTATGGCAAGAGTTAACACCCCTCAGCTCCACCTATCCCAAGGAAGAGTTACATAAAGAGCATTTTTTCAAGCCATCCTATCTAAGTTTCTCACAGGCATCATGAATGAAGAAACAAGTCTTTCTGAGCAATGCCCTTCCTTTTAAATGGTGCATCTTCTGCTAGCAACCAGTAAAGTATTTCCCTTTAGTGACTGAATTTGAGGCAGCAACTTTAGGGCTAATTATTAATTTCACAAAAATTATTCCAACAAAAATATTGGAACCAATATACTTTATATTTACCCTTTTGGCAAATATGAAAAACTTCCTGTCCCTGTGAGACAGAATATGAGCAGCATATCAAACAAAAAAAAGAAGGTCTTGGCTGTGAGCTAACTAGTTCTGATGCCTTTTGCAGAAAAGGAGCAACTATATGATCGTATTCAATAGCCCTGCAAATTCAGGTGAGGGAAAAGACTCCACAGAACAGATGCAACCCTTGCAGACTAAGGTGAGTGCATAAAAAGGGAATACATTTACAAATATTACCAATACCTGGGAAAGAAAAGCATAACCTTATTATTCCTATTCTATTATTCCTTCCAATTAGCATTTGAAATATATTCTTTTCCAAACAGATGTTGAAATCAACTTTTTTTTTGCTTAAATTCAAATTTGTGACAACTGTCTTTAAACTGTGTTGTTTAACAACTGTTTTGGCCAAGACTAAACCCACTAAAAACTGCTTTAGTATAGCCTCTCTGTTCCTTTAGTAATTTTACACTTCTTCTACGCATGCAATCTCTTTCCCTCATTCATTTATTGATTCAGTAGCCTGGTTACCATAATTAACCTGCCAGCAAAATCTACGCATAAGAGAACTCTGCTTAATTAATGACTTGGAGTGCTGGTAGTAATACATATGTGAAATAAATGGTAGATACAAAGAGAATTGCTTGGTTGGCTTGATACATAGGGCCAACACATTTTTGCCCCAGTATTACTAAAAAACAGCAGTTACCAACAACAAAATACATAATCTGTATTTATGTGCTGTCTCATTTTCTCCTTTGTCCTGCAGAAACTGCAAAAATAAATTTAACAAACCACACCATTGTACAGCTGCACATTGCTAGAAAGGGGATCTAATTGCATCTCAAACTATTCTCTCCCACCCATGTGTTTTCACCTGTGTTATCAGGACTGTTTGCATATGCTATTCCATATCAATTACAGGGCACTGCAGACATCCCTCTTCTGTCAGCTGCAGCTCTGTTTAGCAAATCAGCTACCAGTCTGTAACATTGTTTTCTGCTTTGTGGTTGGACACTGGTTTTGCTGTGAGGCTTTTTAACTATTTAAAATACATCTACCCTTATGTTGCAACTGAGTGGCTTGGCTACTTAAAGAAACATCATCAAAGACATTGGTGAAAGCAGGGTCTAATACGAATTTGTGAAAATACAACTTGTTTGATGAAGGTTCATTCTACTAATTACTACAAAGACAAAAGCAAAAAAAGGGAAGATCAAATTAGAAGCAATTTGAAATTATTTACATGAAGCTGGGACTGCTGCAGGGGGGTAAGGGTGCAAGGGTCTGGACACAAAGATAAGGGTGCAAAAGGGCTTAGCAGCACTTAGTCATTGAGTAATTAATATTAATAGAGCAATTTGATGGGGTTCCCCACAATTATAACAATTATTAACTATAGATTTGAGATGGTAACATTCATACCATAATCAATTCATAGGCACACAGACAAAATGATATGTACACCCCTTTGTATTTGTGCAAAGGTACATATAATAAATTCCCTTTGAGTTCAGTGGAATGGTGACATCAAATGCCTTGGTGTTTGCCAGCGAGCAAGGGCTGCACCTCGAGAAGTATGGAGATGGGGTGGGGGTATCAGCCCAGGCCTCATTGTTAGCCACAGTTCTTCGAGTGTTACAGACTTGGGGGCTTGTGAACTCTGAGCTGTCACACTCAGAGGGTTGCTATTCTAAAATTGTTTGTGTATCCAAGAAAGATCCACCAGCTACAAATCTCTTAAACCTAAACCATGACTTCTAAACTATCCATATCAGAGAACATAGGTACCCAGCAGTCCTGAGGCAAATGGATCACCAACACTGGAGCTAGCTGTCTGCTCCCATGTGGACCAGACTGGATCTCCAATGTAAAATGACGGTACTTTTGGTAAGGTAATTATATGTTTTCTATAAAGCTGCTGTGCTTCTTTAATCACTTTGAGCTGTAAACACCACAGAGATCTCAGCCAAGCAGAAGCAGGATTCATTAAACAATTAAATATGAGAAGACAAGGGAGAAACCAATGTGAGAATGAATTAGGAACACTATTCTTTTTTCAGTGCATTGATTAAATATTGAGCTAAAGCCACACATTTAACACTTCTCTTTAAAAAGTTCTCACAGAAATTAAATACATGGAAAAGGAAACTATTTTTCCCACAGAAAAAACCACCACTGAATTTTAGCCAAAAATACTACAGTCACCAAAACAAAATCTTACTTTAAAAGAAAATTCTAGGAAAACATGTATCTTAATGCTCACATTGGGGAAAAAATAAATAAAAGAATAAAGCAGCTCTTCAACAAATAAATTCCCAAGTACCAAAAACCACAAATTCAAGCAAAAAGCTGTGAGTACCAGTAAACATAGTAGCAGTAACGTGCAATCAGAGACAGAGGCAAGGGAGCAACTGTGATTTCACTAAAAGTGAGTTTCTGGACTGTCTTCAGTAGTACTTCCATGCAGAGTTCATTATGATGATTCATATTCAAGGCTTCTGGGTTTGGAGTAATCTCTTGTCACGAGTTAGATTTAGTATTCCTACAAGCCTTACTTAAGGTATGACTGTCTTCTCTTTTCTGTCATTCTCCCATTCTGTCAAACCCAAGAGCTCTGGTACTCACTGAGCTGCTTTACACCCATGGCTGTAACAGGCTCCACAAGCAAAGCAGCCCTCTGCTCTGTCACAGAGAAAACCAGGAGGAGAGAGCTCAAACATAAAGTACTTGCTGCCATCATTTCCATTAAAATCTAAGTGACCTTTTCATGACAAGGCTACATGGCTTGATGCCACTGGGGGAAGAATCAGGAAGAAAGTTTATTCTTTTTATTTTCTCCTTTCTTTTCCCTCTCTGTCTGAAAAATGACAGCTCAAGCTATAATATAGCATTTAATCAGCTTTTCTTTTTGCCCTGAGCACACACCTATTATTACTAGGTAACAGTGAGAAAACACTGATTTGGGCACAGGCAAAAAAAACCAACCAACCAAACAAAACAAAACAAAACAAAACAAAACCCAAACAAACAAACAAAAAAACCTCCAAAACAAAACAAAACCAAAAAACCCTCAAAAAACCCACAAAAACCACAAAACACTGAAGTGCATAATTTTAATCCTGCCTTTTTTCCCTGATAAATGATTTATTTTGAATGTATTTAAAGAATAATTGTCAAATCTAAAATTCTCACAAATCAAACCAGCTGCTGAAACAAAAGCAGGAAATCCTACCTGGGTTTTAAACATTTTTTCTTAAATTTTCAGAGTGAGCTCTCTACAGCCATATATTTGCATTTTATTGAAATCTGTTCTGATACCAGGAATTCCCCACAGAAGCACAAGCTCTTCCTATAGTGCCACAGGCTTGGGTTGGATCCTGGTTGGCAGACCTTGCCTCTGTAACCCCTGATTGCTGATGAAGGACCATCCAAGGCTCAAACATCAAACCACTACAGACACAATGCTGCTGATCCTTCACAACACATCCCATCAGGCAGCCTTTCAAACAACACCTGCTTTCATCACTCTGCAAGTCCAATGTGCCTCACTAACAAAACATTACAACAGCCTGTCTACCAGGGTCCTACACCTACAGCAAGCACCTGCATCGAAATATAATTGAAGCTGAAATAACTGCTAGAGTATGAAGCTGGCTTTTCTGCATCCATTACCTGGTCATCAAGTGAAATGGAGAAGCTTCAACATTAATTTTATTTCTGAACTTTTAAAGTCATATTATTTAATAATTTGTTGTAACTGCCATTGACTTCAAGCTTTGAATGCAACTTTTTATTTCTTTATTTCCTATTTTCCATTGCTGCAGCATTGATTTCTGACAGAAGGAAAACAAACAGCTACAAACATGATGGAATAACCCAATTGCTTGCAATTTTAATTGCCAGTCAGCATGGTTATCAGACAAACTTTAGTAACAAGCTGACTATTCCTATATGGAAAAAAACCTGACTAAAAAATAACCACCTTTATTAGCATTACACATCTACATTTGCTGCAAAGAGAAGAAAAAATAAGGTGGGTTTTTTTTTTGTTTGTTTTGGGGTTTTTTTGGTTTTTTTTGGTTTTTTTTTTAATCTGGCATTGCATGAGCAATAACAGACTTCATGAAATCAATGCTCCCTACCCCAGAATGAGAAGTATGTGGGGCAGGCAGGGAGGGAATATTTGGAAGAGGGTGGTCACCTGTGCTAAAACAGCAAAGAGGAAGAAATAGTTTCCTACTGCTGCTGGCAACCAGCACTCTATGTTCCTCACAGCCAGATCAGTGCCACTGTCTCTTCAGCTTCCCCTCAACTAAATGCATTAATAATTCAAGCCAACCTGCAAGTGTAAAGCAATGAGTATAAGTTCACATTCGTGTCTATGATTAAATATTTTCAGCTAATGCATTTATATTTCAAATTTTGTTTGCCTAAATTGGATTTGCAGTAGCCGGCAACTCATAAAAAAATTAATCACACACTTATTTAAATTGCACAAAATACATTAATTCTTATGCTGCTAAAACACACATCTTTCCTTAGAGCCCAGAATAGATTTCCACACAACCATTTTATATCATAGTCTAACAAAAACTTTTGTGTGCCAAGGAAATTTCAGGGCTCATAAAAGTGAGAAACTCCAATTTTGTTAAAAGACAACTAGACTATTATAATGCATAAATTTCTGAATTAATCAAGTATGCTTTGACACCAACTTGAAAACTTATTTAAAATATTCAAGAGAATGATCTTGGTCTAAAAGATTAGAAAATATTTTTGTTTGGAAAAAGAGGACAAACAAGAAACCAGACAAGGAAATATTAGGATGGTACATACATTTTCCTAATGCAAGTGGAACTTATCTTTATTTTCTAATGTCTTGATAACATAACCTATGTTCATGCTGCATACTCTTGTATATTAGTAATTTTCTCTACTTTTAACAGATTCAATAGCTTTTCAAGCAAACAATTGTAACACCACCCAGAGAAATGGCCAAAGCTTCTCCCCTTCCTCCAACATCTTACTATTTAACTTATGACAGTTTCAATCTTGTTTCTGACTGACCCTCATGTCTTTTCTGGGCAGATCTGGGCAGTGGTAAGCTGCAGTAGAAGTTTCTCTGAAAGAAATGGAAATGTGAAATAACAAGAAGACCTGATCTTACCTACTTCACTTCATATTTGGAATAACTACAAGTAGATATGCAGTGGCATTGGCACTGATCTAAACCAGAGTGGTTTTACGGAAGCATTGCATTGCTTTTACCCGAGTTCCAAGGATGAACTAGAACACAGATATTACACTGTATTGCTCCTCTTAGGGAAAGGGGAGTTTTAGCTCCTTGCATCAAGACTAACCTTGATCTCCAATATCTTCCCACACAAAATAGATCTAAAATTGAAATATTATTCTTGTTAGGCACTTCCTTTGAACTAAGTTTTCCAACAGTCAAGAAAGAAGGTCAGCTAGCATACTGATATAAAAGATCAGATCTTTGGTATAATTTTCTTAAACACATTTCTTTCATTACTTGTTACTTAATAAAATAGTTTAAAAACCACAAAGGATGCGCAAAATAGGATACTTGCTTTCTTAAAATAATGTAAAAGGTGTGAATTAGAATTTTCGAAGAAATAATCAGCACCAACAGTAAGTTTTTGGAAGATTTTAGCTATCTTGATGAAATAATGTGATAAATCATCACAAGACACAAAGAAAGTTCATTTGGACCATCAGAATCAGCTTCAAACCACACTAGAAGCTGCATTTCTGAGTGTTAAGTAGGACTTCACATCTGAATTCTCTTACATAACACAAATGCAAAACCAATGCTGTCATCCTTGAAAAAAAATAATCAACATCTATATGGAAGGCCTGGTTATGAATGAAGATGGCATAGCAGTAATGTCCCAGCTCATAAAAGTGATGAAGAAACAAGTGCATTGATTTCAAAACCTCTCTTTATTAAGGCTATAAAAGAACTTTTAAACAAAATTTCCAAGTAAAAATATTTATAGGAGGCAATCTAGAGCTTATTGTACAAAACTGAGTATTTATTCTCAAGGGGAATAAACTTCTGAGTGACAACTCTCCTCATAGAAAGGCTGCAAACAGGTAATTAATTTATAGATCTTTGCATTAGGTAGGAACACCTCTTGTCCTCTGTCTCTGGAACAGCCCTATGGCAGTTCCCTAAGGTTTCAAAAAGGGAGAAGGGCCTACAGTGGATGGAAAAGCCCAGGGGGATTCCAGACCCTGAATTTGGGACTGTTCAGTGTTCTAAACTATTCAAAACCTGATTTTAGTAGCAGATTTATCCATGTCTAGTTTCCAGTTACGAAGATAATCAGTACACTGCACATGGCTTTTATCAAAACGCTACAGCTACTGCTCCAGGCCTTCCATTTTAATGTTACAAAGACAAACAGGCCTAAAAATGCAAAATCACATTTTGGTCGATATTTTTTCCTTTTGAAGAAGACAGACTTGACTTTTGCATATATTGAAGTCTGCAGTTAAGAAGTGAATTCATGCAAACCAGGTATGAATTCTTTGCTTTGTTGAAATTACCTCCTATCTCACTGTATTATATCCCCTTTTAAATTACTGCTAATACAGAAGCATTTTGCCATCCCCTGAGGATAAACCAAACCACTTAATCTTTATTGAGCAGAAATATTGGCCTCTTCTTTGGGGCCACTTTCCACTTGTAGTTGAAACCTGTGCATTCAATAAACAAAACCTTAGATTTAGCACACCTGAGCTTATTCTGAAAGTCTGCTTTTAGAACAGGTTCCTTTGAAACAAACAAGCAAAACCCCAAGACACAGCCTTGTTCAAATGGTAATACATTACATGTTCTATCTGCTGCTCTTTGTTCTCAAAATGGTTCAGTGAAAAAAAGAATCCCAAGAACTATATAGCAGCTGTGAGCACTACTATAAAAAGTGTTCCATTTCAGTGTTGCTACTTAATTGGAAATTATCACCCTGTTTTCCCAAGAAATATGGCTTATAAAAATGTTCTAAGTATATCTAATATATCCTTACTTAAATCAGCCAAGTGTTGGCCAAAAAGAATATCAATACTCTATTTAATTTACAAGCTCTGTCCATACTAAACACTTCATTACCAGGAACAGAAAATATTAGAAGACAGGATGTTCAAATGTGATATGAATTACTGTACCAATCCCATGCTACCTTATCTGCCAGATGTGCTGCAGATTCCAGATTAGTACATGACATTTTCATTTAAAGTAGTGTGTTCCTGCACTCAGCCTTGTTTAAATCAGTATTGCTAGTGAAGAGGTGGTAAAATGATTAATATAATTTTATTTTTTACTTGCTTAATCTGGATTCATCTTTCATGGCCCTACAGTATCATTACCTACTGGGCTTTGAAGCTCAAGGATTATACAGAAGTCAGTCTTTTCACCTGGCACTTATGCCCCTGGTTTAAAAGAAGAGAACTCCTGTTTTCTCCAGACACCCAGTTCTTCCTCTGTGCTCATCCATTGTTGACTGAGGCTCTAATAGCATCCCTGTATAGGGGAATTCCCAGGCCTGAGCCTTAAAAATTGAATATTAGAGAGTTAAAACAAACAAATAAACAAATATGCAACCACCCTACATAAAAAAAAAAAAAAAAACCAACACAAAAAACCCCAAACAAATCCAACTCCACAACAAACACATATTAGTATGTGAAGGAAAGGACTTTAATGTAAAATATTTAATTTCTCACTGCTTTTTACCAGTTCACTTCCAAACGTCTCGGTTGGTCATGCATTAGCTAAGACACTCAAGGTCAAATTCAGCCAGCCCACTTCAGCACCATGTGCTTAAGGCAGGATCCTTTCTCCTAAGAGGTTTGATGAAAGAATTGCTCTAACTCGTGTATGACTAAGCAACTATGGCAGGTGGCTGTGTGTGTGCAGAGTTCAACATCCAGCACTGGGGGACTGTTCTCTGCAGCAAGGAACAGGAACAGCAATGCCCTGATTTCACACATGACACTCTCACACAGACCTGGAAAGGCACTTCTGAATCTTTGGTTCACAAGATGCTAAACAGGTACCATAAAGGCATCAAGCATGGTTTTGCCAGTGTAGAAAAAGATTTGCATAATGCCTTGCCACCTGCTTGGTAGTCACCAGAGCTTCTAATTTTGCAATTTGAAGGGGGTTTTTGCTTAAAGAATCAGTGATTCCTCTGAAAGATTAAAAGGTGACCAAACTGCCACCTTTATAAGCTAAAATAATGTTTAAAAAATGAGAACTAGAGATTATGGTTCCTTCATTTATCTTGTTCACAGGCAAAACTGAATACTTTCAAGTCACAGCCTATCAACAGTCCCCTGGCAGAGAAAAGAAGTCTCAGAAATTTGATTTTACAGCTGGCATCCCAGTCTCAGAAACATTTTATGCTCTTTCAGCAAACCATAATCAATAGCTGTGACTAACCAAAGAAAGCTTTGTTTATGTGATTAATTCCTCCTGTAGCCAACCCAACACCTAACTTCTACAGTTTAAGAGGCTTATCTGGAGGAGCATGAAATAGTATTTGCTTTAAACCATAATTTGAGAGGTTCCTGCATGGAGCTAGCCCTCACCCCTCTCTGTTCTGCCCCCACTGCTGCTCCTCATCCCCACTGCCTCCTATTCCAGGATCTGCGTTATGAGCCACATAATTAGTTTACTTTACTTAAAATTTAGCAATTGTGAGAGAAAAGTAAAAAGTGTAAGCAGAAGAGCATGGACCTCCTGGGGTTCTGTAGAAAAAAAATTCTGAAAACAAAGCAAAGATGACAGGTTCTTATATCATAAGCAAGAATCAAAGGGGTAAGGGTCATGCTACGTCTCTCAACATGCAATAACCTTGTGTGCTGTCCTGTCACACTGCCAAGGATGGGAGCATCAAGCCAAGCTGTTCCCATGCCAGCAGTTTGTCAAAGCTCCAGTCACACCCTGGGCAGGTTCAGAGAGGAGGCAAACAGGCCTTGGAGAGAGTGTGTGTGTGTGTTCAGGGAGCTGCAGCCACAGCACTGCCATCACTCTCTCCATTTGAATGGCTCCCATGCCACTGAGAGAAGGGAATTGCACACTACACTGTGCCTGGTGCAAAGATGCTGCTTCCTTCCAGCAGCAGACAAGGGCCACACTGAGCCACCAGTAATGCTGCTTTCCCAGCCACCACAAAGTGATGGGAATGCCTTTGCAGGGGGAGGAGACAACCACTGGCCCCAGGGAGGCATTCATCTGCTTTGAGAGTAAAGAATACGGACAGGTAGGAAATCAAATTATATCTCTTTTCTTCCCAGGCATGAAGGCTGCATTTCCTCACATACAGTGAAAACAACAAGCAATGTTTAAAGAAACATTTACTCCCTAACCAGGGCATTCCCAGTCTCTCCTTTTCTACAGGGGAATGACCACCTGTTCAACAGTAAAATGATGCAATATGCATTTGGGAAAAAAAAACCACAAAACCAAACCTAAATAAGAGAACCACCAAACCACTGGCCTGTTAAAATATAGGAGTACTAAGAAAGAAATGCTTATATAAGAAGAAATGTTTAAAACTAACCACAAATAAAAATAAAAACCCAACAAACCCCAACAAATAATTAAAGGTAACCTTTAAATTACTATTGCAGTCTATGACACATGCTGCAAATTGTAATAATATTGTTTGGAAAATCAGTCATTTTGCTCTTGCTGAAATTAATTTTTGACATGCAATAGTAACATCCCAGGAATGATATTAAATTTCTACTTTGTATCAAGTAGAATTGTATTAGCATGGTACTGTGTGTGTATCTCTGCTGGGATTACTTTCATGCTATTACTGATATAAGTTATCTATTTTGACACTGGAAAATATATTTCACTAAACTATAAACTAACAAAATCTTTCATCTAAGAGGATATCACTAAAGTTTCCCTCCTCTAGTATTTTCAGTTCCTAGCCGGCAGACATTCTGCTATTTTTTTTTTGCACAAACTCATTTGATTTGCACCATACCTGTGAGCCATATACTAGAGTTAGCATGTCCAGTTCAATTATTCTTGCTCAATCTTTGACTAAATTATTGGGAAATCTGTTTGCGTTAAGAACAAAAGATTGCAGCTGACAGACCTGTGTCTTTCTGTACAGAACTCAAGCAGCCTCCTTCCAGGGTCTCTCTCCATTCGGTCTTTCCATTTGGCTACCAGCACCATGAAAGAGTGCTAGAGTCGCTAGGCAGCTTGGAGGGAGAAAGAAATGGGGAATTACAGTTACATTTATATTCAAACATATCTGTATTTTACTAACATGATTTTCCAAAGCACTCATCCTCATCCTAACATCCTAACATTTGTTTCTCAGTTAAAGAAGCAGGATCACTGGTTTCTATTCACCTTTCACACTGATGAGTCACCTATAATATCCTTCAATTTCTTGTCAGGGTATGGAAGAAATGATCTCTAACAGGATTTAAAAGGGGAAAAGTGAGGACTCACCTTATCTGATAAAATCTGCCCTCCGCTATAAGCTGCAAACAGTTCCAGATATGAATTAGGGAGGTTATCAATAACAGGATTTAAAAGGGGCCCCTCACTAATGGATCAATCCCCCCACTAATGGATCAAGACTGTGGTTAGCAAATACTGGTACATCAGCAAAGTCCAGCTCTTAGCCACATAATTACTTCAATTCACTCCAGAGAGTACATTTCCAAACACACACCCTAATTTGCTGTTGCAGAATGATGTGTAATTTACAGTGCATTCTGTACTGGTTCTGAAGCCCACCAACACATTTCCATGTGCTGAAGTGGCACATCCCACCACACCTGCAGAGTAGGGCAGATGCCATAAAAAGAGATAAAATTCTCAAACAGCTGGTGCAAAAAGCAGCTGTGGGCATTAAGTTTGGGACTGGTACATGCACACCATGTGGGTCCAAACTGCTGTCTCGGGGGCTTTTTTTTTCTTTTTTTTTTTCTTTTGCAATAACACCAGAATTGGGAAGAAGATAGGGAATTTGAATATATTTTAGAAAAGCTACTATCAGTCACCTGGGGAGCAGCAAATGACACCTTTGAGCCAAGAAGCAGCTTTCTGTGAAGCCTGCCCTTGGCAGTAGGTGTCGCTGCAAGGCAGAGGTACAGCAATTATAAATTTATTGGGATACAGGGATACAGACAAGAACAGAAGAAGGCAAAGATGCTTTGTGGTATGCAGGAAGAACATGCACATTTCCTGACAGCAGTAGCTGTGCACTCTTCTTGTGCTAAGTGTTTTGGCTGCAAACATGATCAAACAGCAGATTGCTAGTATACACCTGCCTAAAAAAACCCATGGAAGCTTTTACTACTAAGGTAACAGCTTTCATAGCAGCATTCTTTATGTTTAGTTTTCCATTTACTGAGTGCTCAGTCCTCTTGACACATTGAACAGTTTACTGCTATTCAGTACAAAACCAGAACTCCATGCAGCACCTAGTCATTTAATCCTCCAAGACCAGCTGCAAACTACCCAAACCGTGCCTTTAAGTTCTTGCAGTGGGCCTTTTAAGGATGAATTAATGCATAAATTCCTGTCACTCTAGTGTCCAGCCATCCCAGGTTATGGATATTTCATCTTCTAGGGAGAAGTGTCAGCTGGGTTAGACCCAGCAGAAAACAAGAGGTAGACACCTCTGCTCAGCTCTTGTGTGTCATTTCAGCCACAGGCTGATATTAGAGATCACCTTTTTGACCCTCTTCAAGTCCTTTAGGATTCTGTAATGTGTTTCTCTTCACACTGCAGAGAAATTGCAGAGGCTGATGTCTCTGTGAGAGGAGAAGGCTTTTTCCAGAGGGTTTTCAGCCTGCTGTCAAGTAGTCTCTCCCTTCTATTCTTTCATGCCTGAAATATTAGCCTTCAGTTCCCACTGACACAAAAAAGCCATTTTCTGCTACAGCATTGAGCCATTTTACAAAGAAACTGCCAGCTAAATTAAGAGCTCGTCTTTTACTACAAGTCTAACAAGGCAAGAGAAGTATTTAAATAATGACAAGGCAAGAAAAATATGAACTCATAGTCCAGAGATTCCTAGAACTACAATGCCATGATTTACTTTGAAAAGAGGGCTGTTGCTGCTAAGAACAGATCCTACAAGGTCTTGACTTCCCCAAATGGCTTTAAGCTAGATATATAAAAGTCAGTGCTCTCATCACCACTACCAAAATCTACTACTGGAGGTGCTAACTTAGTTTTAAAAGACTTAGAAAGCAGATATACACTATAGTAAGCAAAGGTTGTGCAGAGACCCGAAATGAGCACTGGGGCAAACCCTGAATGTGCTGAGTACCTGCACTGTCAGTCTGGCAGAAGGTGCAGATCAGCGGAACTGCTGAGCAACCTGAGCAAGGAGGGATTTCCAGCCATTGCCTGGAAGAAGCCAGTAAAATAGCTTTTCATCAAGGAATGCCCTTAAAGCTGCATGTAGACCATACTTGTTTTTTTTGTTTTGTTTTGTTTCTTTAACAAACAGAAACCACTTCTATGCTGCCCTCTCTGAAGCACACTCAGTTTTCCTGCAGGGAGAAGTATAAGAACTTGGAGAGGGAAAACACAAATTACTCCTCCTCCAATGAGGCACTGAGGTACTATTTCACACTGCCACCAGAGCTGATACTACCACGTCATGGTGGTGGTTAGTGACACTAAAACAAACCAGACTGCAGGGCATCAGGCAAGCAGAGTATCTTACTACATCTTTTACTCTTCCCTCTCTTCCACCCCCACCCCACCAGTTTAATATGAACAGGAGCTTGGCCTAAGACTTTTTGTGCTTACAGTGACTGGCACATCAACCCTCTCCAGGCACTACCTTAATAAAAACAAGACAGACAAAACAGAGAGAAAATGGATAACATAATATCTACAATATCTACACAATACCCACTGGAAGTAACCTGTAGGTTGCTAATGCCAATCCCTAATGCAGCAGTACTCTCTTACTTATGTCTGTACAATATCTAATAAAATACAACCTCTGGGAAAGAAACTCATCGTCTCCTTCTGTTCCTCTGTGCAAGCAAGACCTCTTGTTTACCAGTTCAGCAAAGATCCTGAGCTGTGACCAGAAAAAAAGGTGCCAAAATTATTTACTGTCTGTGGACTGTACCCAGACTGTGACCAGAGAGGCAGGAGGTGATGGGCTCATTGCTCCACTCTCCTGCAATAGTTTTCACCAGCAGTACTTGGTCTGTGACCCAAGGAAGGTGCGCAGCTCCTGCAGGGGTGGCTGCAGGCAAAGCAGGAACAGCAGAGCCCTGCAGACGCAGACAATGCTCAGGCGTGGGGAATGGGACACTTGACTGCTGTATCCATCTTAGGAGGCAGAAGTCAAGCCGAACTCCGAAAATACAATCTGAACCAAGTGAAACACAACAGCAGCTTATATATACCTGCACTGTGAAGCAGCTTCAGAAGGGGAAAGAAAACCCTGCAGACTTCAGTCAGTGAAGAATAAGGTTGTTAAAAGGTTTTACTTCCCATCTAGTCCAAACAGGCATCAATTTTATCAAAAAATTGAATTTTTACTGTCTTCCTTTTTTTTTTTTAAGATGAAAGAAGTGCATGGCCTGTTAAAATTTGATTTTCCTTGGGCTTAAGAAATGGCCATCTGTATATATAACATGCCTTTGACAGACAAGTTTCAGGAAAATCTGTTTCAAAAACTTATTTAATAGTAGAATCAAAAAACATTTTCAAACTGAATGCTTCTGTTTCAAAAGGCATGACTTTTAGAGAAGTGTTTGTGGTAATATATGGAAATGTAATCAAAATGTAAGAAAAAAAAGGGAGAGTGTAATGTGTGCAATGAGAAAGAAAAGATCACTGCTCAAAATGTTCAATATGCTCAGTACACTGTTGCTTGAAGTACTAAAATATATTAAATTTCTACCTGGGTTTTTATTTACTATTTCATGGCAACATTAAGCCAGTCTTTTTAGTAGTTTTGTCATTTAAAAATATTTTTCTTCTCCCCTTTTGTCTAGTAGCATAAACTCTTTTAGAAATAGTTTTACGTGATCAAAGAGCAAAGCATACCTAAAAGTGAAACTAGACTTTGTTGCTGTAACTGCCATCAGAAATATCAGGAATGTGCCTTGTAGATGGCCAAGAGACCTTTAATATTTTTGTGACATGGTCCATAGCTTGGCCCATGTCCTGACCTCACTGAAGCTCCATAATAAAGTGAGCAGTGTTGTGCTAAATGTAATTCTCCTACAAGTTCATTGTGTGAAGTTTCCAAGGTGTCCTACTGCTAGAACACAAAAGTTTCAACTTCAGCTCCTGCAAATCCATAGAGCTACAGCTATTTAAAATCCCACTGCCGAGAGACACGTGCACTCTTTGTTCACACTGCACATCTTCAGCTCTCATTTTTAAGCCATCTGTTATTGCTCCAAAGTCCAAATGATTTTTAACAAAGACAGAATGTTCCAACCAACAGTGAAAAGAGAGCTGAAAAGTCCATAAATGATATCTCCAAGATATCTGCCTAGCCTGAAAAGACATGTTAAGGACATGTCAGAAGGACAATTAAAGTCCAAGAGGCAACAGAAACATAATTTTTTTCCCCACAAAATCATCTTAAAATATCCATTTAAAAATTGTTCATCTCAACTCTATTTTGGGTATACATCATCTGTATCAAAAAGCTGCTATGTCCTTCGTGATATGAACATCGGAGTGTGTGTGGCCTTTAGTATCACCCATGATTTCTTTCTTTAGGGAAGTTTTTATGTTATTTACAGTCAGTTGAGCTCAGTTACTTCAGCTGTGTCTTCTGTACACATTCACTAGTCTTCTCAGCAAGCACATACTCCTTTTACTCAATATTAACACAAATCAAATGCTTTTGTCACAGAAGTGTTAAATTTGGTGCCATAACTTGGCTACATAAATGCCAGAAGTCAAGAAGCACCAGAAATCACTGCTTCAGAACAAGCATTTTTCTTGTCATATTTGAGATAGAAGCTGAGCAATTTCTTTTTAGTCTTTAAACTGCATTATAATGATACTGCGCCTCAGCTTCAGGAGAGTTGGATAAGTAAAATACTTTAAAAACAAGCAAATTACTACAAAATTGAAAGTGATTGGGAAATAAAATTGTATGTGCTATAATTCCTACAGAAACTCTCCTTTGCTTTTCAACTTAAAACTGAGCAATAAAAAACAGACTGAAGGCTACACTCTGTATCTTTTGAATGCAAAACTAAACAGTAATATCTGGGAAACAGCCAAAATCAAACTTCAACCAAAATTCTCAATTTCTTCTGATATACTAAGCTATGGAGTTTGTAACTTGGATCAAGTGGTGGGATATGACTGGATAAAGGAGGAAATGAATTAATCTAATTCCACCTACTCCCCATTCAACATGGATATGTTGCAAGCCTCAAATTACCCGTGTGTGAACCCTACAGTACTCCTAGTTTTCACAGGGATACCCCTGAGAGCTTGTCAAACTACTATTAACACAGAAGGAAAAGAAATATTTAAATCTCACTCCTACTAATCAGATCTGAATAAATAAAAAGGTACCATTTAATCATTAGCCTGAAACAAGAATGACAGTAATACAGACAGAGGAAGTCTAAGTAAATAAATTTATTTTTGTATGGGGTTTTTTAACCACCCCCAACTTAAGGGGGACCATTAAAACCCACTTTCATCTACCATTTGAGAGTTATGTGGTAATCCCAAATACATGAAAATAAATTCTTTATTCCACCTCTTGTTCCTCCATGCTCTTTGCTTTTATGGTGGTTGTAACTTTGCTATTCATAAAGAGCGACAGAGAATGCAGTCCAAATGCAGCAAAGTCAGCATTAACTAATAAAAGGAAATCTCATCACAGAAGGGAAAGTTATCAGCAAGCTTAAAACCCATCTAAAATTAACACACAAATCCACTTCCCAGCAGTCCTGCAGTACATGCAAAGCCAATTCCCTCAAGGACTGCTCAACTTAGAAAAGGGGATAAGGGAAAAAAATTAGGAGAAATAAGTGAGGTGAGAGTCTCTGTGTGTACATTTATGTACATAATTTATTATTACCATAGCCACTGAGAAAGCAAATTCATATGGATTTAAATATACAGCTTTAACATGTTACTTCTTGCGAGTTTTAAATGTAGAATTTCCACCACAGCTTCCAAGTCATTAGTATAAGCATCTCAAGGAAGAAAATAAAAAAATACATATAATAAGAACTAGATCAATGAGAACTTTACTAAAGACTCATTCCAAAAGAAACAGTATAATCCAGACAAGTTTAGCAGTCAAAAATTAATTTCCAAGTGAAAGAAGATGGAAATTATTATTTCATAGCTCATGTAGATCTAGCAGCATGTCCTCTCTACTGGAACCTTCTACTATAATTCTGATATCCCCCTCTTTGGGAGGGTAAGTCTTTTGACTCTAGTAGAATCTTTAGGGAGTATGCTAAAAAAATCAACAGAAACAAACAAAAAATACACCAAGTCAAGTTCTGCGCTTTTTATTTATACATGTACATACAAATTGATTCTATGCATATTAACATTGTATACACATATACACTACTAAGTTAAAATATTTGTAGCATTCTTTCTAACAAGAGAAAAACCTTTCTATATTTATGTAAGCTTCTTGTGGAAGCAGAGATATATATTTACTGTCAATACAGTATATTTTTCAACAGCAAATGTTATTTCAGAAATATTTTGATTAATCTTTTAGGTATATGGATCTTGATATTAACTGTGGTAAAATTCAAGGTAATTGATTATGGTAAACTATTTGAAGAACATTAGTATAGCAATGTTTATTTATGAGGCAAGGAAAACAAAGCTCTCAAGTGAAAGATCTGTTTTTTCAACAGTGCTCCTGACAATTATTTTTGAATCATACATATTCAGTAGGGTGGTTAAACTCACCAGTGTGACACCAATCCACAAGGGCTGGAAGAAGGATCCAGGAAACTGCCATCCTGTCAGCCTGACTTTGGTGCCAGGGAAGGTTATGGAACAGATTATCTTGAGTGTGAGCACATGGCTCTTACAGGTCAAAACAGGGGATCAGGCCCAGCCAGCACAGTTTTAGGGAAGACAAGTCTTGCCTGAGCAGCCTGATCTCCTCTGATCACCAGGTGACCTGCCTGGCAGATGAAGGAAGGCTGTGGATGTTGTCTAGCTAGACATCAGGAAACTTTTGATGCTGTTTGCCCGGATATTCTCCTGGGGAAGCTGGCACACCATGGTTTGGATGGGTGCACTCTTTGCTGGATTAAGAACTATCTGGATGGCTCAGCCCAGAGAGTCATGGCAAATGGTGACTGCTCCAGCTGGTGGCCAGTCACCAGCAGTGTCCCCCAGGGATCTGTGTGGAGCCTAGTCCTGTCTAATGTCTTTATCAATGATCTGCATGAGGGGGTCAAGTATAAATTCATGGATGACACCAAGTCAATCTGCTGGAGGATAGGAAGCCTCTACAGAGGGATTTGTACAGGCTGGATTGATAGGCCAAGACCAACAGTATGAGGTGCAACATAGCTAAGTACCAGGACCTACACTTCAGCCACAACAACCCCAGGCAGCGCTAAAAGGCTACTGCACACAGCGTCTGGAAAGTTCTCTGATGGGGAAGGACTGGGAGATGTTGGTCAACAGCAGCTGAACATGAGCCAGTGTGTGCCCAGTGGCCAAGCAGGCCATGGCATCCTGGCCTGTATCAGCAATAGTGACAGGACCAGGGCAGTGATTGTCCCCCTGTACTTGGCACTGGTTGTTGGAACCCAGGGGGTTCCTATGATGCCTTTGGCTGACCCAAAACCTGGTCAGGAGGCTTTTCAGCCTTGCCAGAGGTGCCAGGGACCCTGGAATGATACTAAAAATGCCTGTAGCTCTGACTCTAATCCATGGAACAGGTTGTCAACTTTGTATGAGGAATTTCACGTCACAAAAACTTAGATAGAAAAATAGTAGTAGTTATAAGTAAAAAGAAGAAAATTTGAGTGTATGTACAGGGGGGTTTAAAGCCCTGTACAGGGGGGTTGGAGATCTGTACAGGGGGGTCTGACGCACAAGATGGAGAATTTTTACACGTGGCATGTTATCTTATGTTCTTCTTCATAACCTCCACCTTCTTGGTGATGCTGGCACTTTTGGATTGGTTTGACACAGATCTGGACATTGTGGTGTGAGGGGCATGGATTGGTAATTAATTATAAACATTTAATACGTAGTTTTTAGTATAAAAGATTACAGCTCACCCGGGGCGGGCACAGTGTGTCTCTGGATGCGTTCTGTGTCAACCCTGGCAGGGCAGAGAAATCTACTTTTGATAAGGACTTAATAAACTGCCTTGAGAACACGAACAAACGACTCCAGACTACTTTAACAGCACAGGCCGGAAACCTGGACTTTTCTATACATTGTGGGGTCTCCTGGGGCAAAGGAGACCACCACACTGGTGAGGTTGCATCTCAAATCCTGTGTCCAGTTTTGGACCCCTCACTACAAGAAAGATATTGAAGTGCTGGAGCATGTCCAGAGAAAGGCAACAAAGATGGTGAAGGATCTAGGGGGTAAGTCTTATTAGAAGCAGTTGAGGGAGCTGAGGTGGTTTAGCCTGGAGAAGAAAATGTTCATCACTCTCTACAGGTACCTGAAAGCAGGCTGTGCCAAGAGGGGGTCGATCTCTTCTTACAGGTGACAGGATGTGAGGACATAACTCTCAAATTGTGCCAGGGAAGATTCAGGCTGGACATCAGGAACTTCTTCATGGAAAGGGTTGTTAAACATTGGAATGAAGTGCTCAGGCAGGTGGTGAGGTCATTACCTGGAGCTGTTCAAGAAATGACTGAAAGCAGCATTTCCTGCCATGGTCTAATTGATTAAGTGAGTATTGGTAGAAGGTTAGACTCAATGGCCTTAGAGGTATTTTCCAACTTAAATGAATCTGTGATTCTGTTTATTAAAAGTTATTAAAAATACTTTAAGCCATTAGTACAAAAAACCCACACAGAGCAGTCACAATCAGGGAGTTGTGGTTTTCCTACAATAGGCATTTCCCCATGATATCGGGAGCAGAATTGGATTAAAGGTGCACAGCTCCAAAGGGTTCATTTTGCAGTAAAGCATTAACAAACTGCCACCACCATGAAGTCAAATTCAGGCCAGATCTTGAAAATCATTCACATCAGTACCACTTGCACACGTGCAGAGCCTCACGGAATCCTCCTTGGGACAATGCAGGTGGAGACCTCTGCTGTGGTCTGCAAGTAACACATTGCCCAGAGCACACCGGCACAGAGGCCGAGTACCCAACACAGGTTCTGGGATAAGAGCACAAAACACTCCAGTACCTGAGCAACCACAGTCATTTCACACTTCGCCATACACATCAAACAAATGCCATCTTTAATTAAGGCCATGCCAGACAAGCAACACCAAGTCATTTTCATGCTCTCTAGCAAGGTTAGATGAACTGTGCTCTCTATCTGTGATTTGGAAGCAAGAGACAAGAATAAAAAAAAGATCATCTATTATTAAGTTCAATAAAAATACATGAATGAACACAGCTTCAAGCACCCCTTGCTGACTTAAAAGCAATTTTTATATGCTATCATGCCTCTTTAGGAAACTTAAGAGTTTGTTGTTGTTGTTGGGGAAAAAGAAAAAATATATATAATCACAACTCCAAAATAAACCCTAGTAAGATGAAACTTCTCCACACACCCCAACAGGATATTCTTACTGGGTGTCAGGGGCAAGCAAAGCACAGTTAAGTCCTAAACATCATCCACTCTTTCCCAGCTCTACTGCCCCAACCACACAATTAAGATTTGGCTGCTGATACTCTCTGATGGAGATGTGGTCATGCATCTCTTCCATTCTTTCCCTTAGTTTCCCACTTCCCCCACCACATCAGTCAATTCTGTGTCATGAACGTTTTGTTTGTTTGTATGAGACAGAGCAAGTGAACTGAAGCCACGTTGTCAATTAAACCAAAGTCAATTTGGAGAGAAATACAGGAGGTTAATTAACTGCTAATGATTTTGGCATTTATTTGGGTTAGTCCCTAAACTTAATTTATTGATGTGACAGTATATCAATGTGCCACAATTTATAAAAGACACTTGAAAAGCAAAAAGGTTGGTCATGCAACATTCAGGGTTGCACATTAAAAAAAAAATGTACAGGTATAATAAAACCTCTTTAAAGGAACACTCTCAGATTACAAACATTGAATTTCAAACCTGAAATAAGATATCAGAGGAGACTTGCTCTAAGAATCAGCTAAGCCTAATACAGCCACAGAGTATTCTTCTCTGCTATCAAAGTGTAAGTAGTTAAGTTCCTAAACACAGCTTTAGAAACTTAGTGTCAGGCTGCCACTTTCAAAACCCTCTTGGAGGTCATTTCATGGCATACCCTGATGCACTGTTTTTTCATAGCTGCTGGTAGCACTGAAAATCAGGGACATGCAAAATCAATAGATTTGAATGAAAACTGCTCTTTCTATGAGTACAACATAAGCTATGGCACAGACAGTACAACCCAGAAAATCTACTTCAAGTTAACTTCCATGTAAGAAATTAAGCCAACTGTGACAACGGCATGAGAGGATAAATAAATACATGATTCTCAACCACTTTCAGTCACGGGTCAATCTTTTAGTCTCAAGTACTCCAGCACAGTCAGGTCAGGCTTCTCAGAAGTGCAAGTACAGATCACAGCATGAGTCAAGGAAAGCACTTGTTGCTGAGGTGGGAAGGGAAAACAGCATGACTTGGATGAAAACCCTAAAGTTGGTTTTGCGTAGCACATAGAATTTAAAAAAAGAGCAAAATTAGGATCCAAAACTAAGTAAAACTAAGTTTACTCCACAAAGGAATACATGCACTTTCTTTCCAATTTTAGACCTTCTATCCTCAGAGGTCAAAGCACAGATAAAACAGGTAACATGCTGGTGCTTAACGCAACATGGGGAGAAGGAATCACATAGCCATTCATTTATGCACCAAAATCTTAACTAAGCTTCTAAACAAAAACCTTTTGAGATTCCAGCTTAAAATGCTGGAAGGCACATGTGAACGTTTCCTGTAATAAGGGTCATGCAGAAGAAGTACAGGAGATATCCAACTTCAGGTAGTAATATTTGTAGCCCTTTTCTCACTCTAAGACTAATACTGTAACTCCACATTTTAAATTCTAAAGGATCAATTCAATCATGAATACTGTAGCCAGGATATTCAGAGCAAACTAAAAAAAAACTTTTGCACATTTTAGCAGACAATCTGCAGTGCAAATGTAGAAAGGATAAGAAAGAGACTGAGATAGCAATCAGCATTTATTGCAGTAATCCAGTGGACTCAAAAAAGGAAAATTAAGTTAGTAGTGAACTTTCACCCAATCTCTTTGTCACTAACAGGCTGCAACCAAAACAAAGGTGAATAGAAGATGATGATAGGAAATAATTCAATAAAATACTTCAAAAATAGCCGTATTGCTACAGAACATATTAAAAGAAGTGTGGATGCTTGAATCAAAGGATACAATAAATATATGATTAATGAAATTTGTTGTTATTAGGAAGAAGACCTCAGAGAAGGGGAGTTTTGCCTTGTGGAAAACAACTAATTTCGTAGCCAGGCCAAGAACCCCTGCAGAAAACCCACAAATGAGTAGAGCGACACTGGGAGAACTGGTGCATATGAGCTTGGAACACTGATCATGCAATTAACACATGGATAGCAGGAATATACATTTCTATCAAAGCCCTACTAGACAGACTATACCTGTTTAATAAATATATGAGCACTAAGTATAACAAGCTTGATTTCGCAGCATGAGGAAACCAAGAGTACTGAGCTACAGTCTGCTACTCTTCTACAGCTGTGTTGCCTGTGTGACTCCAGGGAAGTCATTTCACACCTTGACCTTTTATTATCCTTCCAGTTCAGAGTACTTAAGTGTCCATCCTAAGTAGCAATAACAAATTATTGTTATTTAATATACACTGTTATGTAGCAATAATTATCCCTGAAACGACACATACACAAAAAACCTTAATATATACCATGCCATAAACAAGTTTTTATTGGCCAGGAACTTGTGAAGGATTAGCGCTGCACCAAATGCAGCACCGGGGCTGCTGAACAGATTCCAGGTCTCATTTCATTCTATGGTATCCCAAGGCAACTGTCAGGAAGAGACTCAGATGCTTCTTTCACACTTGAGGTTTCTACCTGTCAGCCACTGCAGCTTCAGTGTTGCTCCTGTGTGATAGTGATACCACGCTACACATAACACTGACTGTGCTGCCGCAGTCACACATTCTCCCAGCTGCTAAGAAAGCAGTGGTGGCTGCTTAAACCAAAGTGTTAGGTCATCCTGAAAATAAGCTGCATACCTGCTTACTCCTGTCTTCATTGTGAGAGGCAGAATCACTGAGGGATCGCTGCAATATTCAGTGTCATCATCCCTTAACTCCCTCAGATACAGAAGCATGAGGCATTCTGTGGTGCTCTGCATAGAGTATTTGTGGGTTTGCTTGTCAGGTGAATGCAGGATTTTGTCTGAGACAATCGGGAATAAATATCACACATGACAATTTCCTGACAATCACCTGAATGACAAATGGCTGCAGAACTTTACTTCTCATCCTCCTCAGTGTCCCTGAACCCACAGATACCTGAATCAAACCAACTTTTGGCTGTTTTGTGACACTTGTCTTCACATCTAATACAGGACACACATGTGAGTGAAACAGAGCTACAAACTCAGAGAACAGCAACTACTGTCTTGTTCCCTTCTGGAAATGGAGGATTGTGGAAGAAAAGACAAAGAAAAAAAGAAGAAAAGGTTGCTTTTATGATTCCTATGCCCTCCTCCGCCAGATGTCTCTGGTAAATTCTTTCCCTAAGAGAAATTGCTGAGGTTTTCAACCAGGCTTTTACATGTTGTTTTAACATGGTCTAACTTAGCCTCTCAATACACTCCTGGGTGCTCCCAAGTTCCATGACATGCTGTAGTAGTGGACAATAACATGTCTGAAAAGAAACCACGGTACAGAAAAGGTGAAAGTGCTTTGCTTGCAGGTTTCAGACACTATCGGATATGTTTTATTGATCCAGGCATGCAGAGCTCTGAGCTGCTATCAGACAGCAGCAACCACTCAAGGCCAAAACCATAGAAATGGAAAATATAGAAGCTTGAAAATAATTTTGCCATTTTGAAAATCCTTCAGTTCAAAACTCCATCCTCCTATCTGCTACAAGCTTATTTTGAAAACCAAAAGCCATTTTTCACTTGCTGCCCCTGCCTCTCCTCTCCTTTTGATCACTGCCCAGCAATAGCATTCCAGATCCACTGTTCTCTAATGAGTAAAGGTGGTACTTCTTTCTTCTTAGACCTACAGCAACAGTCAAGTTGCTTTCTATCTTCCCTCTTAAGACAAATGAACAAAAACTCCCCAAAAATATTCCAAAGCAAAACTCTCACAAATCCTGGGGAGATAAATTAGAAGCAGTTTGATTTATCTCCCTCACTACCATGCATACTGCTTTGACTACTTGTAAAACTACCTCATTGCAAAAAGATGAAGAAAGCTGTGGCAGAAAAATGCAACCTACTTTTGAAGTTTAGTCAGCTGAGGAAAAACTGGCAGCCAAGCTTCAGTAGTAAGTGATATGGCTTTTCTCGTTACACTCATCTAGCCCCCGTGCATATTTATTTTCACTTTAAAAACTTATATCCCAAATGTTAAAGGGAAAAAAAAAAATACCAGCAAATTTATCCTTAGCAACTGGAAGCAAAACTTTAGACATGGCCAGGCAGCCAGCTCCACAGCAGCTGAAGCTCTCCTGGAGGGAGGAAATCAGATATTTGAAACTATCTCAGCAAGTAATATATTTACATCACGCAGCAATGAAAGTGAAAACACATCACCCCCAAGGTATATCCTTTGACAGCATATAACTGACATATACAACCACTTGCCACAAATTAGTCATAAAATACTTTTGTGCTACGGTGTACTCCAGACCTCTGATGCCAGTACCTTCAACAGATCCGTAACAGAAATGGAGAGCAGGAACTAGGACTCATCAGAATCCTGTCAGTCCTGCAGAATGAAGAAAAAGGAGGAGCCCGCAAAGAGGTGTGTGAAACTACAGCTCAAGAAGGTTTATTAATTGCAAAGCTATGCTGGCTCTGCAAGAGAGCATCACACAACAACAACAGTCTCCCCACTACACCAAAAGGTTTGATCAATCAACAGTCAGCTCTGACAGTTTATTTTAAAAAACAGTATTAGCATACAGATAGTCACCACAATTACTTTCTGAATTATTAGCAATTGCTATTGATTAGGATTTATTAGGATTTCTGTGGGTCCTTGAGAAGCAACTTCAAATAGCACAGAAAGTTTTAAAAGCATGTATCTCTTTTCTTATCATGATAATAGCAAAAAGAGCATGCACAGAAAGTTTCAGGGGGCTTAGACTGGTAAAGGAGCAGAAGTGTGGAACTAGAAAACAAACACAGCCCGATTATAGAAGAGGTTGAGACTCTGGTCTTCAATGAAGTTCTTTTTCTCAAAACTGGCTGCTTATAATAATCTCTTATTGATAATTAAATCTTCCCCTTGCCCCTATATTAATTTTTTAAAATGACACTCAACCCAAAGTTTGCTATTAACAATTTCTTGCTAGGTGCTAATCTTCCCTAATCAACACTAGCAGACACCTCCAGTTTCCTAAGTGAAAGCACATGCTTGGAGGTTAAAGCTGGGGCTTTTCTGTCTCAATCGTCAGAGCACTTAGTATCCTCTGATAGTCTTGAAGATATCATCCGCCTAAATTATTGATCGAAACACTGACAATTTTTCATTCTCCTACTCTTCATATATCAAGTGAAGGCAGCCTAATGGTACCTTGCAGATTTTGTTTTCTTACTTTTTATGGAATATAGGGTGGCTTTTTTTGGCAAGAGGTATTAACCTAAGTTGTTGAATAAATCCTAGAATGGTTGAGGCTGATAGTGATCTTCAAGATTTTCTAGTTCCAACCCCCTTGCCATGGGCAGGTACATCTTTCACTAGATCAGGTTGCTCAAAGTCCTGTCCACCTGGCCTTGAGCTCTTCCAGTGATGAAGCACCAGGAACTTCTCCGGAAAAACTCTTCCAGTGCTACATCACCCTCCAAGTAAAACATTTCTTCCTAACATCTAATCTAAACCTGTCCTCTTTCATTTAAAACCATTTCCCCTTGTCCAGTCACTGTCTGCCCTTATAAAAAGTGCCTCTCCCTCCCTTTTATACTCCCCTGTAATGTACCGGAAGGCTGCAATGAAGTCTCCCCAAGCCTTCTTTTCTCCATGCTGAATGACATGAAATTTGTGTGAGGGGAAAGGAGAAGAGGAGGAAGACAGAGCTGGCATCCAAAGCTGAAAAAACTCTTGCAAGGAAACAGGGTAGTCAGTCCTCTACTCAAAATTGAACAACAAGACACTGCACTATCACTTTTTATACCACGTCCAGACAGAAAAATGGGGTTACATGGTAACAGACATATATAAAGCATGAAGAAAATATTCTCCATGAGACTTCCTCCTTTGGCATATGCTATACTGTCTTTAGTTCTTTTAGCTGCAGAAATTCAGGGACAGATACACAGGGGAGTAGCTGTGAAAAAGATCTAGCACTCAAACCTTCATAGCAGGTACCGTCATTCAAAGTAGCAGGGAAAGAAAATAAATAAATTGAATAAATTGCTGCCAACAGGTTACATCTGATGGCAATGGTCATGCCTGAAGTGCGTCCTGACCCACCATGAGAAGTGAGCATGTTTGCTTCCCAAATAGATTTTTCTCTTCAATAGGACCACATGACAGCCAGTAAGCCAACTAATGCAGGAGCTGACAACTTAGGAACAACATATATGTGAACTGAATAAAACAAGACAAGATGCCAACAAGAGATTCAGCTGTTACACTTAACTACTGATATCTACAAATGCTAACTATGTACATATTCAAGCTCATACTAGCACTGCAGCATTTCAGGCTCTCAAGGCACCTTGTGGTGGAAGGTCTGCGGATGCTCAACAACACAAATGCAGCCTGTCTGCTCCGGCTGCTCTACACACACAGTGAATTTCCCCAGGTCCTCATTTTAATCTCAGACCCATTTTTTTTTTCCTGCAGACAGCCATCTGCTCCTATCATTAACATGTTTCTCTGCATCTAAGGACAGGAAGCCTTTAAGATACAAGTTTTTCCAGATGAGTGTTTCTTCCATGTTTGCCCCTGCTTTTGTCCTCAAAGACAGAAACTGCTGATGAGAAGAGTGTGAGGTGCTGTGTGTATTAGCAGGAACCATCAAGTTCTGCTTTTGCCCTGAGTACTAAAGGAAAAACACCCAAATCCTCAAACACAGGCATTTTTTTTTCATTGGAGATGCCTTAGAGACAGTTTTCATAACTTTCTTGATTTCACTGCTGATGTTTTCTACACTTTACCCCATATCTCTTTCTCTCTGATAATTTCATACACCAATTTTGATAGTCCCTCAAAAGATATTAAAGAAAAAAACACATTTTAGGTTCCCTCAATATCATACACCCATACATACACATTTTGATCTTAGAAATAATTTGAGATTTTACACCATGTTACACATCCAATGCCAACATCTATAACCACAGAGTCCTGCTTCTTGTCACTCTGCCTCCACATGCTGGCAACACTTGTACCCAAAAGATAAATGGCAAAGTCAGTTCCGAAAACTGAGTACCTCCTTGTGTATCCCTGGCATTAGACTGAAGAGCAATTATTCCAACATGTTCCCAGATTTCAAACCTATGTAGAGTTTCAAGTAAGAAATTGCCAGTCAACTTCACTCTTATGGAATGGCAGGTTCCACTGGAATCCACTCTTCATTGAAAGCACTTGATAGATAGGTTACTGTGCACGTAAAAAACCAAAAAACTCTGAAATATGTCTCAGCTAAAGCACAATCCTTGCCACCAAAGCCAAACACTTTGCTCTTTGTATGTTCTGAAATGTCTTCTCAGCACTGCCAGATCTGAACTCTCCTTGCATCAGAAATTCCTAGAACACTGCCAGTTGGAAACAAGGAGGAATATGCCTTTTTATTTTGCTCACTCGACATATATTTCTGATACCACTGAATGCTTATGACCAAATCTTGTTTAACATTATCAGGCAAACACAAAAGACCCTTGAAATTCCTCTGAGGGAATTATGGAAAATACAAGCAAATGCAAGACAGTTTACAATTAAAGCATTCAAGCAATCAGAATTACAGAATCTAGATCTAATACTTGAAAGAAACATTAACAAAGAAATGCACTCTCTTAGTCCCAATATAAATGTTTGCTTTAATTGTGCCATGCTACTTATACTATTAATATTTATATGTAATAACTAAAACTTAGTGCTTGGCATAAACTAGGAGGTTTGAATTGATTTGATTATTCCTTATATCACTGCACATATTTTATTACATAACTAGCTAAGATTTACTTACATAGTGTCTAGCTGAAGACCTGGGCACTCCCTCTAGAAGATAAAGGCTGTAATTTTTGTTTGCTGTTGTCAGCTATACTGCATAGTATTCCACAGATGCTCATATTTTCTGATGTTACAATTTTTTACGCCATTCATAAACTGAGATCACGTGGATGCCATCATTAAAGAATGAGGTAATCAGTTCAGTCCAGCCATAAACTTAAGTTGGGAGTGGGATGAAGATATCTGTGATCTGCTTCTATTACAGTAAGAACCTGCATAGTTGCCTTCTGTCACATGAGAAACATTTATAATACTCTCACTCCCTCTCTTCTATGTTGCATTTCCTGCAGAATTGACTATTTGAGCTAAAACCACATCTGGAGCCAGATTTTTTTATCCAAGTTCCATTAAACTTGCTTCCTACACAAATCAGATAGACTGAGTCACTCATTAAATTTATATTAAAGCTCATGCTCACTTATTCAGCATTGGCTTTTTATACAGCTAACTGAAATTTTGTCCCTTTGTACAGCCATTAAGATGTTCCCATGAACATTAAAGCATAAGTGGAAGCAATAGGGTATTAGCACACTCTACAACTCACTCCATCAATTTATGTGCTGAATATGGATTTGGAAACTCCCATGAACTTTAATGTGTACTATGTACACAAACATCCACTGTCCTGACAACATATTTAGCCTCCTTAAATTGCAAAGGCATAAATCACCTGCTTCAACCACAGAAAAGTTAGAGAACTCAGTATTACTGAAACAAGGGGAATTTGTATTTCCTACTCAATTTTATGTAGAGGTCCCACAAAAGTTATGGTAGCTAAAATGAGCTAGAAGTGTTGAGTTTCATGCAGGGTCAGTAGACTGACTGTAGTCCCACTTTTGACAAGAAATGTGATTAATTTATTATGAATGTACATTTTAATATTGTGCATATTAAGCATTCATTTCTGAGGTCTTGGTTGTCTTATTTATTTTAGGAACACTAAGAGCCCTCAATACTCAATAACATTAGTGAAGAACTATCAAAATGCTTTGCACAGCTACCAAGAAAAAATTAATTAAGGTCAAAAAACCAAAGATGATGCTAGCTGCTTCAGTTACTAGAATAAGCAGGAAGAACCAGCATGAGTCATTCTTGCAGTAATACATTTTGGCATGCTTCGTAGATATACAACAACTTCCTTCCCCCTCATTTATCTCCTTCAACCCCTATATTTATTTCAAAAGAGTTTTATTCATTGCAGATTAGGTTTTGTCATTCTTGTGAGTCATGGTCTATATAGTGACAACACTGATAACATAAATTCAGTATTCACTTACATATATAAAATGTACATAAGCTATACCAAGATATTTGAAAAGCAGTTGCATTTTCACAAACACCTTAATCACTGCTTGAACATCTCTTTTACACTGCCAGAAAAGAGGGGCATTTGATTGATTTTTACTCCACTTTCAAATCCTCTTGTCACCACGCAAAATGTAGGTAAGTCTTAGTGCAAGAAAAATATAATGACTGGAAGTTCTTCTATGGTTTTGAGTCTGGAAGCTGTGACAATATCTTGATAACTTTGATAAAATTAATTACTATACTGCAAAGTTGCAATTTTGCAGACGTTATTCAGTGAGTGAACAAAACCTTCCACAATGCCTACAATGTACTAACATGTTTCTTTCTTCACACCATATATACAGTCACTGTAAGCAGATGTTTTCCGCCTATGGTTCAGTAACATTTCCAGTACTCAGTGGAACATACCACTTTTTGAGAGCTAGTAGGCTAATATGATGCTCTTTCAGTAATGATATTAGCTGCTCAATGTTTAAGTCCAGGCTCATTGCTGCTTGGCTTACACCACTCTGTCAGGAAAAGGTGGACATATTAAAGGGATTATTCTCTTCTGAGTCTTAAAGAAGAAAAACTCCTTCAGGAGTGACAGCCCTATTGCTACACACATATGGGTGCATGATACCTGCTGGTGAAGCACAACTTTGCCAGCCCCATGAGAATCAAGAATCCTTTAGAGGTTAAATTTCCAGCTGTAGCTGCTTTCAACAGATTCTCAACAGGGGGGTAAAATCTATTGTAATTTTAAGTGGAGAAGACTCACAAAGGAGACTGAAGGAGGAGAAGGAAAGATAAGAGCTCCTTCTGGGTTTGCCTGCCAGCAAGGTCAGAGAAAAGAGAAGTACACAACATTAGCAAGGCAAAACACAACTCCAGAAGTCACTTCCCTCACTGATCTGCACTTGAGTCTTCAAAAAAATCATCTCAGCTAACATCTACTCATTCACAGCCTTACTTGAGACTCACAGCTTGAAAGGATGGCATTTTTGAAGCAGAGTAGAGCGAATTAGAAAAGAGTGATTTTCTGCTATTTCTTGGTTTTGTTATGTGTGGTTTTATATACAAGAACCCACAAAGCCTTTTTCATTCAAAGCAACCTCAGGAAATCCAGGCAGAGTACCATTCCCTCTTGCTGCATCGCTCTGAGGGGTCCTAGTGAGCACAACCCGTTGGTTTTGTGAGTGTAGCATATTGTCTGATGGCACACTCATATAGCTTCTGCCAAATTCAGCCACAGAATGAAAGTGCACATTTAAAATAATAAAGTACAGTGAAAGTGAGCCAAGAGAGGGTATAAAATTTTCATGTGAGACATTCCAGTGGGTAATAGCAAATTTTTAGGGCCTGTCCATCAAATGACCACCAAAGCAGAAATTATCTACTATGCATAGAATCATATTAAGTTGACTTTTTTTTTCTATATATACTGGCAATTAATATATCTTTAGGTAGCACACAAGCATTCTTCTTTTGCACATTCAAACCCTTAATGAATTGTGGAATCTTGCTTGGATTCTCCCGAGAAATATTTAACCCACAGAATAAATGCTAACCCAGAAGACTGAGACAGAGACCAACTAGATCCCATATTTTCTACTTTGCTAGCAGTTCACTAGTAGTAAAAATTAAAACAAAGCACTTCCAGATTTCACATGAATGAAAAGAAAATTCATTAAAAAAAAAAAAAAAGAACAAAAAAAGAAAAAGCCAACTCCCCTCCTATGAAGGACATACTCAGTTTTAGTTAAACTACAGAAGCACACCCATGCACACCATATCAGGGTACTTTGAGGAAAGCTAGGATTGGCGCCAGCCCTCCATTCTCTGTGCCCTAACTTTAATTTTCACTTTTCTTCAGAGAATTAGAAAGAAAAGGATTAAGTAATCAGGGATACCATCAGTGGGTTTTGTTTTGTTTTTTTCACTACAAGGTTTAGTTTTGCTAAGGAAGCCTTTTGTAGAATGGAGAAGAATCAATCAGATAATGTACAATAATATGCAAAAATATCTAAAAGCCTACATTATTGTACTCAATTATATTATTGTGTCCTAACTCCCATTATTATCTTCTGCTATGGATTTTAATTATTCCCAGCAACAATTAATGCAATAGTGACCATAAAAAACCCTAAAAGATAGATCTTCTTTCAGATTAGAAAGGTTTTAAAAGGGAGCTTTCCACTTCATCTCAGGAACAGAGACCTCTTCCTCTTCTTCTAATGGGAACATACACGTAATTGTTATGGGCTCTTGTTGCCATTGGTCAGGCTACACAAAACTTCACTACAATACTTCGCTTTCTCTATCCACTTGCACTTAGCACACATTGATTTTTATCCCATCTTTTTAAAGGAGGGTCAGCCACTGCAGCTCTCTTTTATTTATTTTCAATACTGGTGTGAACATGTATCACATTTGAGAAACAAAAAAAGGACAAAAAAAAAACCAGGGTAGGCTAGTTGTTAACTGTTACAGAAGAGAGTGAAGAAGGAAAATGACAACCATGCAATGCTGGCAGTTGTCTTAAGGAATAAAACTTCTACAATCTCCTTTATGTAGCTGAGAATGTGCTCTGTACAAGATGAGTTTTCTGGTGTCCAGTTGAAAACTTATGCTATGATTTCAGTGAGACACGAGGTGAGAAACTAGTGGTAACACCACTCTCTCTCTTTCACCTAGCTACCTATTATATTCACAAAGCCTAGTGCACCTTATTATTTTGATACTTCTATCCCTCTCTCAATATAAATTGTTCAATCAATTCAAAACTTGTTTCGAAAGAAAAACAGCATAATCACGTATCTCTTATGAGATGTAACTTGACATGGAAGGAACAGGCTATTCTATTAATCCTCAGCAGTTAACAAGGCTGGCACAAAGAACTGCAGGATCATCCCCACACACAGGCATAGTGCACCTTGGCTTGTACACCTGGACTAGTCTTGTGGAGCAACAGCATTGCTTATGTGAAAGGATGAACTGTGCTGTGGTCAAGAGCAGGATGTAGATAATGCTTTGCACTGAGCTACGGCCAAATCAATCCAATACTTTACCCTTCACCTTAACTGCAATGTTTCTGGACAGCCAACTTTGTCGGGATCTCTTATTCTATCTTCTTTAACAGACATATATCATTCATTGTTATCCACTAGTCAAAAAATATCCATGTTGCCAGACTTCCTTCTCATTTTGCACTGGCACTCACTAACAATGATCAATTAAGGAAAAATTCCTGTATCCGTAAATAAACCAGCTAGGTTCCCTAACAGCCTGCTTATTTACTTGATTTCAGTTATCATTAGCCTGTCAGAGATTGCAACTTTTATTTGACATTATTAAGAATCTTTTAATGCATCGCCTAGTGGCTTTTCACAACTTAAATTTATTTTTGGCATTAAGCAAACAAAATACAAATATCTAAAGAATTAACATCTCCAGGCTTGAGAAACTTAACATCATTAAATAGGAGCATCTTATTATTCTTGTCTTTCTAATTTGTTGATGTTTTAAATATATATGTAGAAATTTTCCATGGCTAAAAGTTGCTTAGTAATGGAAATGACTTGGACCCAAGGAAGAAGCACTTTAGAAAGCTGCTCAAAAATAAAATATTGCACAAGTGGATATAATGATTGCTAGTATATGGAAAGCCTTATGCTACCCTGCCACTATATGGACATAAGAGAAAACATAAATGAAAACTGTGCATTTCTATCCATTGAATTACGTCATTTTTTGACACTGGGTATCTCAAGCCCCACTGACTTAGTAAACAGATAAATTATTTTTAGTTTGAAATTTTCTAGGTAATTACTGCACTCCTTATTATATGTGGATTCGTGCAAAAGAGTTTGCACTATGCAGTGTATACCCTTTACCAAAATATTTTTTACAAATGCAGGAATATGAAGTGCCACTTTAAATACTTACACAGGTTCTGACTTGCCAGTGCTCCAACTCACAAGCTGCTGAAGTCACCCAAGAACCCGCCAAAATTGCAGGACTGGAGCAACAGGGAACTGATGTGTAAATTTGTTCACAGCACTCACAGCACTCTTCGTGTATGATCAGCCTTTACTCCAACAAGGCTGTCCTTCATAATCACCAGCACTGTGTTCTTGTGTAAAATGACTGTCATCTATCGGCATCAGACAAGCTCATTTAATATTTACTTAATACTGAGCTAATCCAGGTGCATAAATAATCTGCACACACTTCCTTCATCATGGAGGTGAGGCAGACTCAAATTTGTGAATAATTACAGTTGCATAAATTATGGCTGCATATACTGCAACAAGATAACCATAAAAGCCCAATTAGTTCACTTATGATTTCCCTGTGGGAAATCTGTTCATCTTTGGAAGCAAGACTGTGCTTCTTTATAGAGGGTGTAAGCTTTATTTTAAAGCTGGCATTAAAAGTCACACCCATTGTAATAAATACTCTTTACAGTGATATAGTGCCTGAGAAGCTACTAGCTAGTTGAAAAGCTATGTTCCTGAGAAGTTCATTTAATATGAATCCCATCTTCTCCAGTTATCAACTAAGATGCAAGGATCTGACCTTAAGCAGAAGTCACAGCTACCTCTGGTGTAAGCATCCACTGACTACTCAGGCATGATATCAATTTGTGAGTAAATTCTTGGTGAGCGAATGCACGGTTCTCCAGGGAGAAGCCTGAAATATCCAGATATTAACTATTTACAAAGCGTAATGTGAATGAAAGGGTGGCCCTGTGTGAGGAAGAGCTGTATTGTCAGAAGCCAGGCTGAGGGCATGGAGGGGATGTAAAAAATGGATGCTCTTGGCAAGCCTCTATGTGTCAGATGCAAGACATGCAGAAAAACCCTCTGGTCTTACAAGTATCAAGGGGAATAAAGGTTCAAATACATATGCTGACCCTGATTCATCCTGCCTAACTGATCCTAAAAATCTCTGCACAGCAGTCAGAAGGACGAGGTAGGAGACTACCCAACAGAGTGAGCTGGGTCAGTATGTTAGTGTCAGCACTCTGAGTCACATTTCTGGAGATATCTCTGCCTCCCCCTTCACCAGGAAAGACCCCATGACAGATAATGTAGATGCTTCAAATCAAGTGGTGTTAAAAAGTGGTATTTTCAAGCACAGATCAGTGCATCTGTAGCAGTAATGTCCTTTGTGATTGCCATCATCAAAAATGATCCTACTGCAACATAGAAGGAACAGTTCAGTAATACCAGTACAGGATCACAGTGATTACAACAGCAAATTGGAAAAGACAAAAGGAATCACACTTGGGTTACTCTTGTGATGGTGTGGCAAAGATGGATTAGCTATGAAAAAAAAAAATCCAAAAAATAGAATAAAGTTGTTTCCACCCAATTTATTTCCTGGAGGGTGTAAGCATTACTTTGAAGCTGAAACTTACACCCATTGTAAAATATACCTTTCACAATGACACAGTGATTGAGAACTACTAGCTCCAGTTAAAAGCTGACATTCATAGCAGAGCCATTTTATCCTTCATGCTCTGTAGCATTTTTTCCCCAAAGTTGTTTTCGTTTCCATACGAAAGGCCCTTTCACCCTGCACCATAAATTTGCTTCACATGAAAACACTAAACTAGGTACTTAATGTGTTACTTCTCCCACAATCTCACCTGAGAAGGGATGGTAAGAATGACAAAAATGCAGCATTAGAACCAGCAGAACAAATGAGTTTAAGGATCACGGCATCCCTGTAAGTCAGTTCAGCTTACCAATCAATGAATCAAAAAGCTCCTGCTTAAAAGACATTCCCCTCAGACTGGAGGTTTTTCTTTCTCCCACAGTAGCTGATACTGACATTAGATTCTTCCTTTATTCTCTGAAAATGCATGTTTTCTACCAAACTGCATTTCTTAACCCAGCTTCTTCAGAATAAAGTAAACCTCCTTGTTTCTCCTCCCTTTCCCCAGAAGTATGTTACCAGTTCCTACTACAGAACTCTCCTGTTACCTGAGGAAACCAGCTAATCCAAACCTCCTTAAAGAAGTAATTTATCGTGCTGCAGACTCGAATCCTATGGATGTCCCATGTAATGAACTTGTGCTGGTAGCAGAATAGGAGACCCAAAAGCCCCTTTGAGCACACAGGACCCATTTTGATAGCACAGAGCAGATTACAGTCTCATTTAAGCCCTACTTCCCAGGCTTACTTGCCTCAAAAAACCTACAAAGTTCTAGCACTGCCTCTGTCCTCCTTCATTCAAGGGAGATAATGTTTCCCTACTATTTAAAATTCTTCATCCCGCTATGCTTTCATTACTACTTCTGGGCTATGTTCTGTAATTGTTAGGTACTTGTTTATTCAAAACACCCACCATCTCTCTAAGCCTCCCTTTGTAACAAGCTGCCAGCTTGTCTCTCTGTTCAGCCGATTCTCATTATCTGGCCTACCCATCATCTGAATATATTTAGTCTCACCCAAGTAGTTTTGATTATCAAGATTTTACTATGGTCTAATTAGTGAAATTTTTATTACTAATTTGTCACTCAGACACTTTCAGTCACATTAAAAATTCCTGCCAGCTTCTCTGAAATTGCTGTGTGCCTGCAGTCTTTTTCTTTTCACACAAGATCAGCTAAGCATTTTTATTTTGCTGGATCTTTGGAAGACTTTTAAAGAAGCACTCAGGAAAATAATTTCAAGTTGAAGGAGACTTTTGAGCACCACAAAGAGGATGCACAGCCCAAGGAAGTAGCATGTGGTATTCCACCTCTCAGATAAATGTTTGAATATCACCAAGAAGGACACAAAAAACACTTGACATCTTTAGGTCCTTCTCATTTTATTTCCAAAGGTATGAAAGTGGTTGAATCATAAAAGAGTGACATTTCCTCACACATAACCTATCAGTCAGCAGCAACTGACTGATAGGTGGTAGTTCCTAAGTTTCCGACATATGCAGCTGGCTGTGCCATGTGAGTCCCTGAGGAACTGCCAAAAAACAAGCAGGAGAGGTGAGGCTGGACTTGGTGAAAGGCTGCCAAACTCCACCCAAAACTCAGCCCTGCACATCAATAGAGACATCAGAACAAAGCATCGCATTTTGCATGTCTGTCTTGAGCTCTGGCAGTGTGTTTGTCCTTCCAACTGAATGGAAGATGAGTTTACATCCATGCATTCTACAACCCATTGGTCAGGCTGACCAAATTCAGGCCCTATCACTGAATCTGCCTTCATCATGTTCTGATGTTTTCAACCACTAGATTTAAATCCAAGGTGTAAGCCTTCCAGAACAGCACACACTGGTGAAGGGAGATAATTTCTGGAGACATGATACAGCTATAAATGGTATTTAAAATTACTAACTCAATATTACACTTGTTTTAAACAAATTCTGCCCTGGAATTTAGAAGGCAGTCACACATTGCTTGCAAAAGACTAATAAACAATGGCAATATACATTTTATAAAACAAACTGCTTGTGCCTTTAACTGTTAATTATATAGCTAGATCCTATTATAAATAGTTCTGAAGCAATCCATTAACCAGATGGCTTTTAGCAAATCAGAATTTATTACTCTTTCATGAGCTACTTATAGAAATGTAACTTTCAGATAAAGAATGGGAAACAGCTGAAGCAGCTGACCATATCTGTTTTCCATTGTAGCATCTTTGAAGGTAGGGTGAAGGTAGGGTCTTACTAATGCTGTATAGACAGCTCATTCTATTGAAAACTTCTCCCTTCTTCTCCGAAGGAAGGATAACTCACACAAGGACTTAATGGCACTGGAGAGTAATGAGGTCTATTAGCAAGAGCAGTAAAGGCAGTTGAGATAGCCACTTCTTTCTGAAACTGTGACTGAAGTCAAGGAAAAAACTGCTTTTGACATGAGTAGGAATAGGACTTCTGTCTCCCGTGCCTATGGCTGCACATAAAAGTGAATGCTGTAAAATTTCTGAATAAGTACCTTGGTATCAAACATTATTAATTACTTCCTCATCAATCTGCCAAAAATAATTTAAATTCTGAGTGACACAAATGTAACTTATTTTCAGCCCAAGCCATCAGTATTTGTTTACATTTCTAAAGCTTTTACATTAGAGGTTTTGACAAGGTTGCAGCCTGTACATTCAGAGATTATCCATGGCCAGGAGCATAGGAGAGGGTTAACTTTCAAACGTGTCAATAAAATCAATTTCACAAGTCTTACGGCCTAAATAATATCAGTGGGCAATGAACTGGAATTCACACTCATTTGGAACTTTAATAGATTAAACTCCAACAGAAAGTTGGCAGATAAAAAATAGCTGAGATTGAAAAATGGCTCCTAACATTCAGGATTCATTTTACTGCAGTCCTCCAAAGAATTCTTATCCAAGGGATATGTTACTTGGGAAGGTGTTGTTTTTTGGCGTTTGTCTGGATGAGCATTTTTGTGGAAACCTGAGATTCTACCATCATGCAAATTAGTGATTTATGCTCCTACAGAAGCTGACATCCAGAATGGTATGCCAGCAATCACAGCCCATCATACTTTAAGGAGACAGGCACCAAGCCAGGATTTAATGAAGTCATAGAAAAGCTAACCAATGGTTACAAAACTTGCAGTCTTTTGCCGACAAAGGCTCAAAGAAGATTTATCCACCTCTATTTTCTAAACATAAATCATACAAAAAAAGAAGACTACCACATAGCTATACACAACCTTCATAACTGATTAAGGCTTTTGGCCTCTTGGCTTATTGCACTCAAGTACTCTACATAAGTTTTGAAACCATAAACTTTGATAATCATCACTACTTGAACAGACCTCAGCAACCACCATGCACAAAAAGACTCATGATATATGGATACATCTTACCATGACAGGATCTTTTCCCAACTTTCATTTGTAAATCAGAAAAGGGAAGTCTGGAGACTTCAATTAGATCAACATGCATTTTTTACATTATTTGAGTAGAATTTTCCAAAAAATTGAAGGTGGTGGAACTTGCCAGTTTTAAATGGCATAACTTCTCCCAGCTACTTTGAAAAAGCATTCCTTATGCTTATTTATGCTTGGGTATATTGCAACTTCAACATTTCTTTCAGAATGCCCAAGTACATTGTCCATAAAAATACAGCATGTCAAACTTCACATTCAGCTTCTCCCTCAGCTGCTTCTGGCATGGATTCAGAATGCCTTTTCTAAATAAAATAAGCCTGTGCTACAGCATTACCAATAGACAGAAACAACATCCTGAACAAACACTGCTTTAGTACAAGTGAATTTATGGTTGGCTTTCAGTCTATAGCAGACACTGTGGCAATTTGTTTATTTTAGCACTATATTTCAAATGCTGAGTGAACGTGAAGATACCCCAGAAACACCTCATCACAGTACTGGCTGCTCAGAACATGTATGTTTCAAACTTGAATGTGGTGGTGGGTGCTCCTTTCCACTGCTTCTGTCTGTACATGGAAACATCTGGCATTTCAGAAATATTACAGGCAGGGTATGTACTTGCAGTATGATTTGAAATGCAATATTGATTCTCGTGATGATCCCAAACAGAAAAGGTGGTATGGCAGAAACATCTCTAGAGCCAGAAAAAACTCTGAAGTGACCTATAGAAATATGTGGCTAAGCAATCACTCCCAGTGTTCAGGGAGTTCTTCCACAGAGAAGTCAGGACTCAGTGCCCTCATGCAAATCTATGTCCCACTTTCACATCCTACTTTTTCTAGATTCCCTAGCGTGAGACCAATAGCTCCTAACTGAAAAAAAACCCAAAACACTGTACTCCCATGGGAGCAGACTCAAATGACTTTTGACCTCTTCACATGCAGGGGTTTCCTAAACCAAAGCTCAAAATTCTTCAGTTTGTATCACAGTGGTTTTGACTCTAATGAGAGTGTTATTTCTTACCATTCTCTGATCCCAAAGACTTCAGCATGAAATTATCAAAGCCACTGATATCCAGTATCAGCTAGGGTCTAAAAATTACTTCTACCTCCCATCTGAATGTCTACAATGGCTTTGCCCTCTCAGTAAGAAAAAAAACAAACAACAAACACCCACAAGTTCCTCTTTTACAGATTCAAAATCTGTGTCTATGAAAGAAGGCACATCATTAGGCCCCCTTCAGACCACTATACTAATTCATGGGTGAGAGCAATATTCTTCTTTTATAATACAATGCTAAGAAAAGTACCACAAACAAACTAGGAGTAAGAAGATTAATAGGCTTTAAACACTGCTACACCATTCCAAACAAAATATTTTATAGTTTCTTTTTAGCAGTGCATTCAGTTTGTAGGCAATGATTCTGTCCTTCTTCTGGACCCAGGAGGAAGATGGATACTTCTTTACTGCAAACACAACATATAAAATGTAATTTTGTTGTCTTGAAGTGTCTTCAAGATAATTTTTCCCAACCTTTTATGGCTAGTATTATGGATTATCAACTACAGCATCCCGCACTACCTTCACAAAGGAGTGACCTAGGCAGTTTGATGCTACTGCATCAGCAAGGACAAAGTTTCAGTGTGGAGTTATTCATGCTATTATAAGCAGTCCCAGTGGGATAAGATAGCACATTCACAAAAAAAAAAAAAAAAAAAGCCCACGCACAAAAAAAATAGCCAAGCAAAAAAACCTCAAAGCCCCCACAAAAAAATCCCCTCCACAATCCTGCTAAGACTTGCAGCAGACTTCAACATATTTTTCACACCTCTAAATTTAATATCTAAATGAGAACAGCAGCAGCATGCCCTTGCAATATAAAAGAAAGCTGTTTTAGTAAAGATTTATTATGCTAATAACACTAGGGCCTCCCTATTGTCCCACACATTTTTAAAAAGGACACCACATATGTATATTCAAATTTCCAGAGATGAACAGTGGGTCACAAACAAAACTTAAAATGTTGAACTGTGTCAGCCAAATTGATAGTGCATTTATTATTTCTACCCTTTCTTATGCATTTTGGCATAGTCAGTTCTGCTACCAAAGCACTTCTAGAAGGTGAATATAAAGGATGTGAAGCACTATAATCACTGGATGAAATATGAGTGATGCATTAATGCTCACTCAAATCTACGGATCTAAAGAAAAAGCAATAAAATTAAATGCATGATTTAGAAGTAATCTTAAACACTAAACTGATCCCAAATTCACCAAGGAAAGCAGACTTCACAAATCACTGCTAAGAGCATTAGCAATCTCTCTCCCAGACAAAAGGTCAGCTCTGGATGCCTTGATAATATGTATCTGGGTTTTACAAAGTCCTAATGAGAATGTTGCTCTCTGACAAAGGTGCACAGGCCTACAGAAAAAGAGGTGGTCAAGGAAAAAGACAACCAAAGCATGTTCAGAATTAGGTAATTGCTTTGCAGTCTCCAGGGCCTTACCCTTATTGTCCCTCTCCTGTCGCTAAATAGAGAAAGTTTGACATGGATAATGGCAAAGACTTGAGAGTAGAAGACAACGCTGAGATTAAATAGAGCAGACTAACTATGGACTCCCACAGAATTTACTTGCCTCTTTTTTTTTTTTTTTGCACTACACTGACCAAGGAAACAGAAGAGAAAATAACCTGACATTTGGACTCCTATTCAGGCCTCCACACCTCCTCTGTTATAGGTACCTAGGAGATATATCAAAATTTCTATGGCGCTATGGCGATGCAGAAGACAACTCAGATCTCTGTCCATTGACTGAGGAAAATACTGGCATCAACCTAGGAAACTAATAAACTTTGGCCAAATATCCCAAGCTAAGAGAGATGTAACTGGAGAACCCAGTGCATTACTAGTTAAGCAACTTTAAACCTTGTCAGTGTGAGATTTAGTGGACATTCACTATGTCTCATGCACCCTCTTACACTTTCTCATCTCTTTCAGGAAGCAAAGGGAAAGACAGATTCATAAAAATAAATTTAAAAAAAAGGGGAACTGTGACTTTTGCCAAACAGTGTATGAGATCACAGTTATTAATATTATAAGACCACCAAGGACAATGTATAGACAAGCTGGAAGAACCAGCCTACTTCCTCAAAATGTTAATATTCTCAGGAATTAAAATTGGCTACAATCTTTCTTGTTATGACCTTTTTTCCCCCTAAAAATGATGGATTGTACAGTAATTCTCCATGTACTTGGGCATGTTGCTCACCCTTCTCTCTCTGTCCATGTCTTTTCTCACTTTCTGTTCCCACCATGACTTCTAAAACAGTTATTCAGCTTCAGAAAACAAATCAAAAGGCACGGTCTCTGAATTCTGAATAAGCACATAAGTGAACCAAAACATAGAGTTCTCAGAGATATTCAGAGGGTTCAACCTGCTCAAAGTTCCTTCTAAGACTACTACTGACAACATAAACTTCTTCTGATGGTCTAAAGCCTTTCCTGCAATATAAATACACCTTTTGATACCTTAGGACAGTCCCATATATATTGGTCAAAATGATTACACAGCTCAGTTAAACAGAGTTAACACATGATCTATGTCATGCTAAGGGCAATTCATTTGACAATGACCAAATGTTGTGACTTCTTGAGCACATTTTGCTGAAATTAATCACATTCTCTAGAAACCTCATCAGCAATCATGTTCCAGATCTGTAATTACTGCACATCTTTTTAGTAATGAAAATATTTAAGTCTGAATGATGACAGAGGCTCCTTCAAAAGCAGCATCCATCACAGAGGACATGATTTTTCACATTTACTTAAAACTGGGAAGAAAATAACTGTAAAAATTAGAGAGAAATAATTTCTATCACACTTTTGTGATACAGGCTTATCTAGAAAATTATTCTGACCGCTAAAATTCTTCAAAATTGGAAGTTTTTAGAGAATGAGAAACTATACTGCACTGCTGCTTTGTAAAGTTTTATTCATAGTCATGCTCTGTGCAAGGAATAAGGGACTTAATATTTACCCTCCTAGGAATAGAAGGTATAATTCTCATTCCCTTTATCTTGGATTAGCTGTCAGTAAGACAGTAAGTGGACTGTTCAAACATTCAGTGTTTTCAGTGGTTTTAAATCAAGATGAAACATAGGCCAAGCAGTTAAGACGCACCACATGACTGTGACCCCTTAAGTGTCAGCTGCTCAGTGCTCAGCTTCTCTCCCAGTCCTGGATGGGTAAGAGGGAAGGTCAGGAAACCAGAATCCATTTAAGATGGCAATTGAGGCATCCAAAATCAAGAAATAATCAAAGTGCTTTACTTCTGGTATGATTTGGGCTGGACACTGCATTTACATCACTTTTGCCTTGTACCTCAAAGGACTTCAAAATCCAGTGGACCCACCTTAATCCTGTGCTAAAACATGAGCTGTGTTGTTTTGTTGAACCATGTATTTTCACAGGCTAAATAACTTACTTATAATTCTTTGTAAAAATCTGAAGTTTATTATTAATGTGCACAAGTAGCATATTCCCAAGTCAATTTTAAGTCATTGTGACAGTGTGTTACGAATTTGTGTTCTTTCTTAGGACACTTATGTTGCCAAACAGGTCAGTCTAAATGCATTCTGAGCCCTTCCAACTCTTGCACTTCAAAATGCCTGGGGCTTCTTCAAAGACTTGCAGTGTCAAATTAGCCCCTCTTTCTCTTTTCCCCTCCAAAGTAACACATTTCAACTGCGCTGCTCTGTTACTGTCCAGTTAAACTTGACAATTACTCACAGCTTATTATGCCTCACAAACACCAAGCTAATACTATGGACGGCCATGGCCTACTAGAAGCTAGGGCTGAAAGCTAAGGGTTTGTTGCAGGCAACATCAAGAAGCTTGAAAGACAAGTGCATGTTCAGACAAGGAAAAACTTAGTTACCTGCTTAATGACTTATACTGCCAGACAGAGAACTCCCAATGAGCCAGACTTTGGGCTCTGAATGTAAGCAGCAAGGGCTTGAAGGAGCTGGGGTTTTTAAAAGAAAATCCAACAGAATGATACTCATACTCTAAAGTACCAAATTATTTCAGTGCTAATGCAGCTGACATTGAACCAACATTGATTCTTGTGGTTACGTGTTATCCAAGACATCCAAGTTAAGTTTTATTTCAGTGAAAATAGAGGGAGGCCCTCTTTAGAGAAAGAATATTATGGAGGTCTGAACCAAATTAATTCAAAGTAACTGAGGGAATATTGATATCAATAGCTTCTACATCAGGCTGCACTAGTCATAAAGCTTTCAACAATGGAAGATGATAAAACACCCCAAAAATTATAGGTTGTCCCCATTATTTCTGAGGTGAATGGAATGAAAAACCTACAACAATATTTTGTTTCTCTTCCAATGTGATTCACCATTGATGAAACCAAAGACAGGCTGAGACACATCGCCATAGTATCCTCAGAGTATTTGACAAAGAATTTATTAATTTGCAAGAAAAGAAGATGTCAATAGCCACAATACTTGTTCCACTTCTATGTGCTACATTTTTGGCTAACATCTAACCGATTACACATTAAAAAAATAATCCTAATATGCTGTTTTCTAAATGTAAATGCACAGACTATTTTAGTAACACATTCATTTAATGCTGAAATTTAACAAAACGGCCTATTGTATAAAAGTGAAGAGACAATGAGTAGAGCAGAAAAGTTAGCTATTTTCTGACTTACATGAATTTACAGTTCAGTTTTAATACTTGATAATATGGGTGAGTACAAGACAGCATGTAAACCATTCAGATGAGAAAACCACCAATCCAACATCTATATTCTTAAACTACTGCTGTCCCTTCAGGCACTGAACAGAGTGAAGGATGCACACTCCATCAGTCAAGTAGCTAATAAACACCAGCATAGTCTCAACGTATTACAGAAGAGTTAAACTGTTCACTGGCTGAGTTATTCATAATTGCAATCATGGTAATAAAGTAATATGAACTTCTAAAATTCAAAATCTGGAAATACAACAAAACTCAGGCAAATGAAAAGGACAAAATCCACTTTTAAAAAGCAATCACCATTTGAAATCACCACTGGATCAAGGTGAGCCTCTTGTACCACCGTAGGCTTCTTGGGACTTTTTTTCCTTTCCTTCTCCTTTTCTTTTTTTTTTTTTTTTTAAATTTCTTTATTATTAAAAAAAGTTTTGTCTGCCCTAAGGCAACTCTGGAATAAGGTAAAAAAGAATACTATAACACAATGGTTTGATCCAAAGGCCATCACAGCCAGTGAGAAAACCTGAAACTGGCAACCCTAGATAACATCCTTATTTGACAAGACCTTACACTTCACCCTAGTAATGGATTCATGTTAAGCTCTGGCTATGAAAATAATACTTCTGCCCTGTAGTAACCCCCAGAGAAACAATGTTTTTAAATGTTTTTAGCTGTGTAGCTTGAGGCAGTGAAAATCCAAGAGTTCCTTTTATGGGATTAAAAACCTGCTCTTTTCTGTTAGGGGTCTTACCTATGCTACCTCACGCATTCACCTCTGCTCCTTGAGTTCATTCCCAGCACCACTGCTCTCCTTGAATCACAAAATGAGCCATGAATCAACCTTTTTGTCTATTGTCTTACGCTTCCCTCTCTGCTTGGGGTGCTCCAAAACATTCTCCTGACAATATTTTCCAAAGCTCCTTCTTTCGACAGTCCTCTGGGAAACATCATGGTAACCAGATATACAGCACGATGCTATCAAAGGCTTCTATACAGCAAATCTTGTGACAATAGAAGTCTCCTAATGGGATTTGCATCCTGGCTTCATAGAAAAAGCACTGTAATAACCTCCCATTTTTTCCCTGTGCTGTAATCATCTGTTATGCTTCTCACTAGTACTTCAAAGTATTTCTCTATTGTTCTGTTATTCTGAACTTTAGCTCAGCAGGGTTTTGTTTTTCAAAGCATCACAGAGGGGAATCTTAATTACTCTTTCTTTTTTTTTTCATTTTTCAAACAAAATCTCAAATCCATAAAACAAACAAAAACTTATTTTAGATCTCAGAATTTCCTGCTGCTGGATTTACAGAGAACTAAAATCAACAACAAAACATATTCAACCTACTATGTCTCAAAATTTATCTAGAGACCTCATTCTGTCACAGCATCTACTATGGTGAGGGAACTTGAACCACACAAAAGGCCTAGAAGAGCAACTCTGTCCTCAGCTTTGCCAATAACTATCTAAAAATTCACAAAAATCACCAAGACCTACCTTTTTAACTGTCCACACACCTAGGCTACGTCTCTCAGGAGCCCAAACTCTGAACCAGAAAGGCACTAACAACATATATGTCAAAAATAGAAAAATTTTATCATATTTCTGGGGTTTAAGGCTTGGTTTTCTAAAGATAAATTTAAGCTTCCAGTTCACCACTGAAAATCTGGTTGATATCAAGCTTATAGAGTCATAGGCAAAGTGTAGCCTACAAAAGCCCTCTTCCCAAATCCCTCCTAGTGTAAACTACTGCATGTCCTAAGAACCAGATCCTACTTTGCACATTGAGTCCTGTGTCCAGTTTTGTGCTTCTCAATTTCAAAAAAGACATTGAGGTGCTGAAGCAGGTCCAGAGAACCTGCTGGTGAAGGTTCTGGAACAAAAGTTCTATGAGGAACAGCTGAGGGAGCTGGGGTTGTTTAGCCTGGAGAAAAGGAAGCTCAGGGGAGAGACCTTATCACTGTCTACAACTGCCTGAAAGCAGGTTGTAGCCAGGTGCAGGTCAGCCTCTTCTCCCAGGTAACATGTCACAATAAAAGAGGATGTAACCTCAAAGTGCTCCACGGAAAGTTCAAGCTGGACATCAGAAGGAATTTCTTCACAAAAAGGGTTGTTAAATTCTGGAATGGGCTGCCCAGGGAAGTGGTAAAGTCACAGTCCCTGGAGATGTTCAAGAAACGACTGGATGTGGCATGTAGTGCCATGTGTCAGGTGGTGATCAATCAAAGGTTGGAATCAGTATCTTGGAGGTCTTTTCCAAATGATTCTGTGGTTCATTTCCAAGCTTAAAGCATGGTGCTAGCCAGCCCTGGAGGGCCAGATTTTCTTGTTCCTAATGTATATCATAGATTCTCAACCCTTAAGAACACTTGAAATAACTTCTCTCAGACTCCTGTAGTTGAAGAAACTAACTCACATGCAATCCAACAACAGGCACATCACCATAACAAAATGTTGTTTAGATTTAAATTAAGTGGCACAGAACATCAAGTTTAAGTTAATACAAACAAAATAGAAATTATATTCCTGTATTCATTCAAATGTGGAAAAATGAACTTCATATTGACATTTTAGGAGTCTTATAGAACAGAGTCCCTCTGTTCTCAGTGGAGAACAGAGTAGTTTAGCTGAGGCCAGCAGTAAGAGTTACTGCTAGTCTGGATGCCTGCTGGAAAGTGCAATAAAACATACAAGTCCATGCGACATCCCAATCACCATTTTTACGAACATTTTCCTATTTATTAATAGTAGCTGCTCTGAATTCCCTCAAGTTTTATGCCAACTGCCAATTCTGGGCCCAGTACAAATCTGAGATATATTACAAGTAAGTTCAGCCAGAAATGAAAATAAAATGTGAGAAAAAGGTTCACCATATGCCGACAAGGCAAGCTCATTGATGACAGGTAAAAGGGCAAGTGAATGGCCACACATACTAATAATTCTGGAAGAGTAGGTGAGTTCAACCCCTAAAGACTAAAGGAAAAGGTATCAATCATAGAGAAGGAAAAAATAGCGCCAGAGAAAGTCAGGTTATTTCCCTTCCTCTTATTAAACTACAGTATCCTTTCTTCTGCTCTGAGACATTAAATCTGTTCCAACTGATCTGTTAGCTTCCTCTCCGTACATCTGAACTGATACCTGAACTTTGCATCGCCACTTGTATCTTACTTCTCTCTATACATAGCTCCTGGACCTCGACTGAAGACACTCAAAATATCAATCACCAAATACATTGCAGACAAAAGCATATGGAACATGAAATGTATGGGAGCATGTGGCATTCAAAGACAGAAGACTTGGAAATCGGTCATACAAATCAGCAACTTTTCTGATTTGATTATTTAGTAAGGGGAGATGTTTTGTAATGCACGGTCACCTGTAGGTGCTAACCAATCATTCTTTATCAGCATTTTCACCAAAGAGTAGGTTGGCCTTGACAGGAAAGTTGCCTGACATTCAAGATAAGATTTAGCTGCTTTGATTGTTGCAACATGGGCATTGCCAGACGTGGAAGATTGCAAAAAACTGTTTATGGATAAACCATCACAATATAAACAGTCTAAGAAAATACCTTTTACATGAAGACAACAGAGTTTGGATTTGATTTACTCCACTGCTGCCATAGAAGAATGCTTTCTGTTATCTCAATACATAGACCTCACACACAATATAGAGCTGAAGTCTCCAGTGTGAGCAACACTGCTCTTTCTGGAGCTCCCCCATTTTTGTGATCTACAAGGTGTCCTGAAATGCCCATTTACTATGCATATGCAGTAGCTGGTCATGTTGTCTGTAGAGCAGCATAAGAAGACAGAGCTAGACCCCCAGTTCCTTCACTGGAAAGAATGGTCCATGGAAGAGACTATTTAGGGGTGGGTACCTAAAGGACAGACATTTTTGCAGCCTGGTTTCACAGATGTTTCCTTTCTATCAACTTGTCCAACATTAAACACACCTTCCACAAGTCAAGATTCAGTCAGCCTGTTCCAAAGGGATGTTGGCAGCTCATTCTAATACCTTAGCCAAGGACATTTGGTAGCATGAATGGCTAGTATTTAAAGTTGTTCAACACGTTTTGTTTGACTAAAAGCTTTCATGGAAAGTGTTTATTTGCGGAAAGAAATCACAGTTCTTTTGAGGAAGGCACAGGGGCCAATGCATCACAACCATTGTGAGAATTGAAACACACCCACAGACACATTTTCCTACTATAAAGCACAACTTCATCAGATTGCTGTAGAATGTTGTCATTTCAGTCTGACTTTTTAAATAGTAATCTTATTTTCCAGAGCATAACTCCTTCTTCTTTACAGCTGTCACTGTCAACATTTAAGAGTGGAAAGTACTCTGCAATGTACAGCCATTTAACATCCTATCATAAAATAGGGACATAAGACAATGCTGGATCATTTAAGTAGCTTATAGGGGTAATGTTTTCAGAAACAAGAAATGATTTTCAGATCCTGAATTTACGACAATTTTCAATGAGGTGATTTCTCAGCATTGCAATAATTCTGCCTCTTCCCTAGGGAGACATCAAAAAATCAGAGCACTTGCAATCACCAGACATATCTGAAATTCTTGGCATAAGTAAGTCACTGCATTTTTGATTAAAGAGATTTTAAAAAGCAGAATCAAAGTCTCATGAACTTTCATTTACTCCCCAGAAAGCCCATTCTGTTTTCAGCCACTAAAACCTGGGCTTCTGTATTTTTCAGACTTAACAAAAAGACAGCTTCAGACTTTCAATTCACAGTCAATTCTGTAAAAGATATATTTACATTTGAAATCACTTAAGAAGTAGCCCCAGAGACTAATTCAAACTGGATTTTTTCACAACTATATATATTTTTCTTTTATTAAACAGGATTCAAACCACAAGCTAAAAACTTTGCATAAGCAGGAATTTAGGATGCATGACAGTGTTTTTAAAGTAAGGCCTACTGGATCCAGTCTTCCTTACAGAAAACTCGCAGACAGAAAAATGTGCAGCTCTGAGAAAAGCAGGGCCCTGACTCTTTGATGTATTTTCCACATTACATCCTATTCCCCTTTACTGACCTATTCTTTTTAATTTCTCTTGCCATTTGGTTTTTCCCCTTTTCACTATACACAACCCCAAAAATCCTTCAGGGAACAACCAGTGTTTTCTGCTATATTAGCCATATTATTCTGCCATACTTCTGCTTTTGCAAACTATCCCCTCTCCAGCATTTCATCTCTCCTGCATTTACGACAGCACTAATACTGCATGACTGTACCAAACACCAAACAAGTCGACGTATTTTGGACTGATTCATTACAGTAATGATATATAATACACTAAAATCATATTGTCTTTAGCTTGTACTGTTTCACTGTGGTCACTTCTCCAGCTTGTACGGCAAGAATGGTAAAAGATGTCTCTTGGAAGTGATGAAATCTGATTTCAGTGTCCTTCACAAAACACAAGGAAAGAAGTTCATGCAAACTTGTACTGACTGAAATAGTTCTTTTGAAAGTATGTCAGTAAAAATAGATTTCATAAATGTGTGCAATAAGACAAAGGTTAATTAGCTACAACCACTTTTTGTTGAGGTCAAGAGGAGTTACACCTGGGATGATTTTAGCCTAGAATAGCCACTTATTGATGTGATTTTTTTTTTTCTTTTTTAAACTTAGGACATCTCACATCACACTACTTTTTACTTGACACTAAACTGACAGGGCTAATGAAAAAAGTTATTTTGATAGGACAAAAACTACTTGAAAATAACACATCTCAGCATTCTGTACTGAGTATAACAACCCAAGATTCCTGTAACCCCAAGAGAAGTTGGACAATATTTTATGTTATTTTTCCTTTGCACTTTTCTCTCCCTCGAGTTTGCGTAGCTAGCAATATTCTGTGGATTTCCAGCCCCTTTATTTCCTTCTCATCTCTCCTTTACGCTATCTCAAGCATATACAGCTGATCTACACTAAAATCTCCTAAGGATGATTCCTTCAGAACTTCTTTCAGTTCACATACCAAACCCCCAGGTTCTCCTAGTCCTGTGACAGTCCCTGTGCTAACGCTCCTCCAGAAGCAGGATCCAGAAAACTGCTGGCAACTAAAGTAGTCCACTAGCACTGTAAGCCAGGCATTACCAAAACCTTGTCCTGTATTCACTCAGGTTTGCTGAAGCTGAGATGCTTTGAAGAAAAACATTTCAAGTTTACCATGTAATCACCTCCATCTGTCATTTTACTTAAATAGAAAATATTCACTGATTTCTAAAAGTAATCTACCAGCAAAAATCTTAGTAGCCCAAGTAGGACTTCTGCTCCTCCCACAAACTCTTTGAAAAACTATTTACAGCACCAGTGATCACTTTCAACACAGTTATGCTCAGAGAACAGGAATCCATTGAGGTAGCTTCAAATAAGATAGCCTTTGGCCTACTTGATTTTATTCAGCTTCTTATTTCAACCCTTTACAAAAGCACTATAGTTTAAAGGCTCACTAGTTTTACAGTAAGAAGCACCCAAGGTTTCATCAAATGAGGAAGATTTAAAATTCCAAAGGACAGACAAAAAATGTCTGATCAACAAAATACAGCACAAAAGCAACAGATGCAAGGTACTTCAAGACACTAAATACCGCAATCCAGAAATTGTGCATGTCTGGTTTACTGTCTCTTTTTTTAACCCCAATCCTGAAAACAGGAAAGGTGGGACAAATAAATAAGGTCAAATGCTTCACCTTGCTTCTTTTTCTATTTAATACAAAGCAGGTGTTTCAGTGTATCTTTTTAAATGAAAAAATATGTAGAAACACATGTATAAAATAACTGGAAAGCCCTTCCACTGAGTGCTTGTTACTTTTTGCTGATTATGCAAATAGAAATATGTCTGCTTGGGGTACAGCACTTGTTCAGATGCTTTGAATTATCTTGTACAACTCTCTTCCTTTTTTTTCACTCCTCTGGCTACATGGGTACCTAATTTAGGTTCACTGGAATTAAGTGCTATGAAAACATCCTGCTCACTTCATCCCTTATTTCAATTCTTTTTAACTGTACAGCTACCCCCTGCCAGTCCTTATGCCTGTGGTGCAACCAAATACCTCTATCTGCTCCAGTCAGTTAAGAGGAATCTCCCGGCAAGGTTCCCATCCTGGGAAGAAGTTAGAGAAAGTTCCTGTGGCTTTTCAGAAAGCTTCTGAAGGACTGTGTTCCTGCACGGAGGAATTAATAGCTCCAAGCCTGTAAAGATTTACATATCTCCACAAAATGTCAGTAAATCTGAAGCTATCATACCAGAGATGATGATTAGCACTGTGCATATTTAACAAAGGGGTAGTGAAATCTGATTTGCATATTTCTGACAAGCACGCAAATTCCCCACCGCTTTCACAACTTAATATCTACCTGGTTAATTTTATTTTGATTTAATTTGACACATTTCACTGATGACCTTTAAAGAAATGCTCACTTCCAGACTCTTAAATGCACCACTGATCTGCTACACTTTGTCAGCAAAACAATGATCATTCCTAAGAAGCCTCTGAAAAGCTACAGTCTTACACAGATCAGTGCACAAAGTTCCCACTGACGTGTGCTATGCAGGGATGCAGAATTCGCATAATCAGCTCATTTGCTGCATTCAGCAACAGGGGACATATTCTGCCAATTCACACCCTCACCAGAAGGTTGCTCTAGTAAAGAGCAAATCACCACACTGCAATTCAACAGACATGAAGTGCATTAGCTGGGTAACAGCTAGGAAAATAAGCAAATGAAGATATATGTAAGTTATTATTACCTCTGCTCCACAGACAATGAAAATGACCTTTGTTGAAAGGCTGGTTCAGAATCACAAGGCAAAACTTCAGGTTCCCTGTAAGATAAATGTTGATTCTCATTAGCAAGTATATTGATTTTTTTTGTCCTTTTTTAAATTTTATTTTTGTCAGATTAATTTTAGTCCAACCACAACAGAGTAACTCCACTTATTTCCTTGCTTCTCAGGTTTTACCACTATCAGATTGAGAAACCGTCAGAACTTCCTACAATACCTTTTACTTGGTAGGGTTTTGCTAAATGTTTAATTTATAAGTGACTTTTGCTTACTGGAGGTCATCCTCAACAAGACCCCACATCTATACAGCTCTCTCATTTAATCTCCCACTTGCTACTGCTGCCTGGATGCAGCAATTACTGTTATGAGCTTCACCCTGGTCTCTGTTAATGGGGAAGGCTGGAGGAGACTCCATATGAAGATGTCTCTAACCTACATCCAATATTCCACCCTCCTGGAGGATGCAGAACTCTTGCTGCCATCAGTGGCTTCTGTGCCTGTGTTTTCATATCATGTAGAAGCTCTAATTGTCATAGATACTTTACAAATAAAGAATGAAAGGCCATGACCCAGCAGCTCAAAATCAAAAGCTAGTAAAAGCAAAAGTGTACTTTAGCCTGTGTTATCTAGGTGATACTGCAGGCTAAAAATCTTAGTAGATTTACCAGCCCAACTTGACTGAGCTCATAAAGCCTCCTACCCCTGCAAAACGTGCATGGTGAAGGTCGATAGCAAAACCTACAGTTAGAAAAGCTTTAAAAGAAAAAAAAGGATGCATGATATGACACACTTTGAATTCAAAGAGTAAATACATAAATCTTTGATGGCTGCCTGCGGTGGGATTTGCATTACTTCACTTCCTAATTACCTTGCCAATCATATAGGAATACGAGTTTCCACTGGAGCTTGATATCCTTAGGCAATCAAGTTAATGAATATTATTTGGTCATGTGAAGCCACTGTAATTGAAAAAGGAAAACCTCTATCACTAGAAAGTCTTTTGAGAAGATTCAGTATAGCAGGAGGCAGAAGGCTGCAGTAGAAGCCTGTGGCTTAAGCCATATCATGTTATCAAGGAAAATACAGCTGGTCAAAGTCCTGAAGTTGAAACATCTAGGGATGGGAGTTGGAAGGGGCAGTCTTTAAAATAATTAATTAAATGTGTGATTAGGAGAATGAAGTGAAGGTTAGTACATTGGGGTAGCACTACTCTGCATCTTCTGCCCCTTTCCCTTTGAGTGATTTAGGACTTCCCTCCCCACTGATCCATTCGATGCCTCAGTTTCCTAAAACAGAAGCAACAGTATTGTCCTCCTTCCTAAGTGCCAAGAGAAAGATAAATGAAGACCTAGATGATTTTTAGTCCAGTAAAAAGTCTACATGATTACCATAGCTATCTTCTGCCTGATGCTTCAAACACTTTCCCTTCTTCTGCTTTCATCTTTGCTGACATTGTCCTCTCTTCCATTTAATTTATGTATATATATATATATATAGGGGAATAAATTTTCATAGGGGATAAATGGAGAGGTAGAAAGACCAAGTAAACAAAGAAAAGTAAGAAAAGGTTTTTTCTTTGTGTAGTCTTAACAGTTTTGCCTTGTCCTTGAACTCTAAAAGAAAGGTAGAAAACAATACATTCAAACTAAGTGCCAATTTCCCGCTGCCTCACAAAATGGGACCTCAGCAGCAGATCTCCTAATGATTGTTAAGTGTGAAAGGCTGCCAACTCCTTGTATTAAATATAATCATCTAGTGATGCCCTCCATTGAAAAGAGCCAGCAAATACCACAGGTCCTGTTACTGGTACAGTAATACCAGCAGACATGAGTGCTGTAAGCCTGTTCTTGTTGGTGAATCACAAAAGGCATTTCTGTGCCTGTTTTAAACACTTTAAGCCATTTCAGCCTGTGAAAACAGACATAGGTTCCAGCTCTTTTGCACATCAGGAGTACTCTTGTCAGATATACTAGGGTGCATTTTTGAAGCCAAGGCCTGGCTGTAGGTGTCCACAGTGAGATTTCAGAGGCTGATTTTCAGAGATGACACTTACAGGAGCTTTCAGTGAGGCTTAAAAGAGCTGCTGGGTCATACATGTTCAGCTGTTGCAAAGAAGTCAAGAAACAGATGTCCATAGCACACATAGTTAGGAGATGGGGGAAAGGGTTATGTGTTTAGGGCTCTTTGTTGTTTGGGTTTTTTAAAGTACAGTTATGAGCTGAAAAAGTAGAGAAATGGAAATTATTGTTTCACCTGCTTTTAGAGAAGTGAACACTCCAGCCATTTCCAACCAGTTATTTCATACAATTAAAGCATGATAAAATGCTATGATTAATGCTATGATTAATGCTGTCAAAATGAGCCTAAATGTCAATATTTTAATGGTGCCTGCTGAGTTAATATAAAGCTGCACACAAGGCTCAGTCCTCAGTAGATGTAAAACAGTAATAAAATTGGGCTGCAATAATTTACAACCACTGCCCTAAAAACTATTAATAAATTGGGACATCTGATGACAAAGACCACGTCAACAGACAGAATATGGAACATTCATCACTCTGAGAAAAACTGATGAGAGCTCACTGTGCCACTGCTCCAAGCACTCTACTGGTTATTCATTTGAAAACAAATCTACTCCAAGGCCATTTATCTTTAAAAGCCCTTAACAAATTAGGAAGCGTCTATCTCCTGGACTGTCTGCCCACCTATTTTTCACAAAAGTAATTAGCACCCTGACCCAACCATTACTGACATCGTGCTCTGCTTGGACTAATGGGAAAGAGGTTTCTGTAAGCAAGAAATCAGCAGCAATACCCTCAGATATGAATATCTCCACTGAAGAAACTTTTGTGAGCCTTTTGCTAAAGGCAGGACAACTTCCTCTTGCATAGTTTCTTCCATTTTTAGTATGATTTCTTCTTTCATTATGTACTTTCGCAGCTCTTGCAGCCTGAGCAAATTCAACCATCTGCAGTAAAAGCTGAAAAAGAATAAATTGCTCACTACAAACCCTCCAGACTATTCTTGATATTTACATCAACACAGAGAACAAATGGAGTCAAGTCCTACAGTCAAAGTCTTCCTGTAGAAGAATTTGCCACACAGTGAGGCCCCTGATGTACACAGCTACAGGACAGGACGATGACTACAGGAAATTTTTACTCGCACTTAAGGAACCAAATTCTTTCCCCCCACTCTTCTTTTTCTATTTGATGCTCATAAACCTTTCAGTCTTACAGGCATAAGAGTAAGTATGAACATGTGCACAAGTATGTGAATGGGCAGTTATACAAAAAAATACAGTTAAAAAATCTTCTAGCAGATTTGGAAAATTCCTAATCTTTGAATAAACCTGGATCACTTTTATTCCTGTTGGAAACCTTTCCTGAGTCACAAATCAATCAACAATGCCTACAAGTTTTTAGACTGGCACCATCACCTCATCCTTCCTGAATTTTTTTTTCTCTTTCCTCTTTCCAAAATTATTTAGCTGAACTTCTTTGATGAAACTTCTCATGGTTGCTTTGGACAGAACTTTGATCAAAAGTGTTGTGAAAATCCCTGATAGCCTATGCACTGCCTATGCAATGACTTTTTACCACATTGTAACTCATTCAGAACAATTCCAAAGTATTTTAGAACACAGATTTTCTATTCTAAAAGCCTTCTTGGCTTCTCCCTGTCATATTTTATTAATCTAGCTATTTTATAAATATTTATAATGTCATTATGCATTTTTTATTGATTTCCCTTTGCCACGTGCCAGTCTTCAGGCTGTATGTCTGTCACAAAGCATACGTAAAAGGCATATATATTTTTAAAGACGACCTTTTCTCTGGTAGCCAATAAAATAATATATGCAACTTTGCTTCCTTTCAGTGTTAGAATCATATCACTAGGAGGTTTTCTGCATACTGTGAGGATCTTGGTTTTGAATTTTCTGAGGTGGGGAAAAAAATTTCAATGCTTCAAAGAAGAGGGCCTTTGGGAAAGATCACTGCTATTCCCAGACCTTCTAACATGATGCAAGCGCTAATACACAATGGGGTAGCTAAGCTAAGATAAAGCTGTGCTAAGATATGGGCATGCCTCAAAGTGCTGACAAAGTATGACTTCAAATTCAGAGTTTCAGCTACAGAAAGTGGCTTCCACTAAACAATTACTGTTTTGGGTTGTTTTTTTTGGTATTTGCATTTTACTGTTTGCCTGAACAGGAGCCACTCCTTTCCTTTCCAGGGATCTACCAAACCTCAACAAAGAAGTAGATTCTGTTCAGAGGAAAACTGGAAGTTGGTTATAGGTTTCCAGAAAATTTCTGTACTGATAGAAATATATTTAAATAACCAAGATACTAACCAAGATCCATTGAAAAGACACTGCAGTTACACACGTTCCTGATCATACAAGGTGGATGTCTGAATATACAACAGCTTCTGAGAGAAAAAGCTCTGAATGATTTCACTGAGAATTTCTTCCTGCTCATGTTTCTGCTGTCATATCAGTCTACAGATACACAATGATATATATAAATACACCATGACAGCAAAAAACCCCAAACCAAACCAAACAAAAAACCTACAAAAAAAACCAAACAAAAAACTCACAACAAAACAAAACAAAAACCCAAACAACAACCAAAAAGAAAACCACCAAAAATAAAAACCTATAAAAAGAAAAAAAAATTGGTTTTCAGTACCATAACTTACTCAGAAAATTCCTACCACTCCAATTAATTTTAAATGAACATTCACTGCCACTTAAATGTCAGAGTATGTAGGAAGGGACAAGGCTTTTTTTCACAATTCCAAAAACTGACTGATAAGACAGGAGCGCAACAGGCTGAAGCAGCTCTTTGGGCAGTTGAAGTTCCTTCAACTGCACAAGAATTAACATCAAATTTGTCATTCTAAGAATTCCACAAGCCTACCATAATAAACCCTAAAGAAAGCAGTTGATGAAACCAGAAAAGATAACAAAACTTCCATGACAATTGATCTGGCTATTGCTATAGATCACCAGAGCAAGGTTACTCTGGCAACTTAAGGTTTTCAAACTAAAACAAAGGAGTTTGGGGGATCAGCACCAACTCTACACCATTTTTCTGCCAAGTAAGCACCTGTCTCTAAGTGTTAAGTCCAAAACTGATACTCTTATGGAAATGGACCATTTCATCCAGGGCTTTCTTCAAGAGCTACCATCCACTTCCCAAACATACTCAAATGGACAATCTCTCCACCAGGAATGAAGTAAATTACTAATTGGACAGAAACTAAGGGAGAATGGGTCTGTCAGACTAAGGAGCATTCTCCATTTCCTGAAAGGGTTTCTTCATCATGGTTATTTGCCTTTTTTTTTTTAGACATTAAAACATGTTTTTTTAGACATGAAACACCCCACCTGTAGTTTCCTACCTGCTATACACATACAATTCCTAATTTACTTGCTGATATAACACTTATTAAAAGCTGACTTCTGATCCACAAGCAATATTCTGATTTGATCAGTTAATGTCTTTGGCAGCTCACTATGAGCACTATGTAAACCTACCTTAGCAACTAGCATGGCAGAATAAAATCAGCCTGTAAAGAAAAAGTGTTGGTGCTGAATGTATGATATTCACATTACACACATTTTGGGAGAAAGGGAGAGAAAGAGGCTACTTCAGGTTAAGGCTAGTCTGGTTTTGTAGACCCACTAGCAGTAGGAGAGTGTTATCTGCACTCCTGCAGCACATTTTTATCTAATATGAGTTTACATATTCCAAAACCACTCTGCAATGTAAAGCAAACCACAGCAAACAGACAGGATCGTGAGACTTGCTTCAAAATTATATTCTTGATCTGCAGTAAAATGCTAATGTAAATATGCCAATAGCCACATGGCTTTTGACTTTTGAATTTTCATTTATATTTTTAAAACAATGCCTTTACCAATAATGCCACAAGATCAGTATAACTTACTGACACTTTTATAATTTTATACTCATCAAAATTTGGCTCTAAACTTTAGATTTTTGTACTTAAGAGCCAATCTGAAACTTTTATCTATCATCTAGGGAAGGTGTGAGGGGGATTTAACTCAAAACTTATAAATATAGCATTATAAATTCCTGAAAAAGCACTTAAAATCAAGTCCTAAGATGTTACTTTTTAAGGTTATCTTTCAGGCTAAAATCTCACTTTCAACAGAACAAATAGCACACCTTGTACAAAAACATTCCTAATTCTACTGTTCTCTTTCTTGAATCAAGATTTCCCCCAATTGTCTTCCTTTCATTGGGAAACCCAGTGCTCTGCTGTGATACCAAGGAATATAAAAAATGATCCTTTATGCAGACCAAATTCACACTCTAAAACACAAACATTTCACATTTTAAAAGTTTCACAACTCCTGCAGAACTAATACTGGAAAAACTTCAAGTCAGTAAAATCTACTTCCTCCATCTGTGCTCTTGCTGAAAAGGTAGTTGTCAGCTTTAATTCAGAGAAACAGTTAAGCTTAGACTAGTGTATTAATTATAGCCATTGCTTATAAAACATTGTGTAGCTGCTTTTTTCCACACTGAATCCCAAGCCTCCAAACAAGCCATTTCATTTTCCTCATAACGGTGACAACTCCAATAATAAACCAGCACGAATTATGCAAAAGGATCACAGACCTTGCAAACATGTTCTCAAACTTATTGAATGAATAAATCAAATATGCATACCCAACTGATTTTTGTGCAAAGGCACTGTTATCCCTGTCAATGCATTTTAGTGTTCATTTTTTCATGTAAATTCTATTGATTTTTAAAAATTTTGCAGCTCTTAATTCTCTAAGCAAATTCTAGCAAGAAGAGTAGGAAGAAAAGGGGATTCATGCAAAAAGTCTTATTGAAAAGCTGCAATGTGTTGCCCTCTGGAGAACCCTCTATGAGAATTTATGTGGATGAATTCAAACCAACTAATTTCTCACAACAAGTTACAAACATGGCCATACACATGGGAGAATCTACCCACATCATCAACCACTGTACCTAGAAGGGTGCCATGCCTTGCAATGAAATTTGTCAATTAATGCTGATGCTTTGGAGAATGTGAGAGCTGCATTTCTGATCTCAGTCTGTGATGGGACACTTCTTTTTATACTAAGTCCTACAGTCCAGAGGAGCATTTCTGAGTGCTTGGGACTTCTGCTCTTTATGTGTCAAACATCTCAGTCTGGTCAAGCAGAATAAGGTCACACATTCCCAGTAGTGAATCTTCAGTTTTAGATAACTTGTCCAGCATCATAAAGAAACCTCATGGCAGGATTCAACTCTCTAGGGCAACACAGAACTCAACTGAATCATGAGAACTGACTATTTAAATAGAAATCATAACCACACTTCTTAGTGTTATATACACGGATGCTTGTGTCCCATTACCAACTCTCATTTGAAAATAAACACAGCAAGGTAACCAGTCACTTGGGGGGGGCCAGCAATGCACATAAACCATAAAACAGGCTTTTCGAGACACACACCAGCAGATGCATCATTTGCCACTGCAAGGCCTGTGGCTTGATTTACCTCAAAACCTTGCTGCTGGTCTCGACAGATGTGGCCAGACCATACCCATCATTCTGCACTTTGTGCAGACTGGATTTTCATTTGCACCCAAGCACAGCAAAGGTCACAATTAGCTGGAAGCAGCACTGGTTTGTTTAGCTAAGATGCTACTCCCTGTTTACTTACACTCTTCTAGTTTCAAGATTGGACACAAATTATCCAACAATCCAAAAAAGAGATTTCTGATATAGGCACAGAAAAGGAGAGGTCTACAATATTATTCAGATATGTTTTACTCCGTGGCATGGAAAAATAGCCAAGTGAGGCTGAAGTGATGAACAGGAAGTGAAATAGCAGGAGGAGAGACAATTCTGTGTAGAATGGGAAGAATAGTCCCCAAGGTTGCAGAATCTGACACAACTTTCACACTTAAGGTAAACTTTAAATATGCATTAATTTCACTGCAACTACATCATAAAAAATTACTAAATGCTTTGCTCCATTATTCACAGGAAAGTCATCATCTGAAACAGTACCCATTTTACACCCTGCAAATCAATACCAGTTGGAAGACCTTAAGAGACCCTTAAGAATTAGACATACAGGCTTGCTATAAAAATATTGACAGTGTTATGGTAAAGTTGACTTTATTATTTAAAACTTCTAGGCACAGAGCATTAGATTTAAGCTTAAATCTGTATCAAAGCAAAAATGAAAGCAAATCTTGAGAAAATCTAAACAACCATTACTATTCAAGGAAGTTCCAGCCTTAAAAGAAAACCAAAGAGAGGTGCTCCCTTTCTCACTGTCTAACAGCCAGGTCCAATATAATGCCCTCCATGCATTTTAAAAATATGGTATCAACGGCATCAGAATACATCACACTAACAATACTTGTTATCTGGGATGTCTCTGTTTCCGAGGAGACAGGCAGGCACACAAACTCCCCTGGCAGTCGATATCGTCGGCTCAATCTGCACACAGCAAGGGCAAGGTGACTTCAAGGAATCACAAGGCAAAGCAGGCAGATGTCAGTAGTCTCTCTGGGCAAATAGGTACAAAGCACAATCCCCTCAGCAAACATTCAGCTCAGCAAACAGTAGAGTGCCATTTCTATGGTCAACAGATACCTTTGGATATTTTCTACAGCATTAACAAAATGTAATATGTACTTAATGATTCATATATTGGAGTACTGACCAAAGAGTTAGAGCCATGGGAACACAAAAGCTCCTGACTGCACAGGATTTAAATCCCCTGCTTGCTGCTACCAAGCACTCCACCGACACTTCAGTTCCTGGCACTAACATCTCCTATGAAATAAAACTCTGAATTCTGTTTGCACTGAGATGCACTTTAAGAGGCTCACAGAACCTGATGCCTCCTTTGATGTCAAAACACCACCCCTATCCACCAACAAGACATTTCTCTACTGATCTGATCTGATTTGAAGCACGGGCTTCAAATAGCTGATTTTGGAGTATACCTATTAGATCCTGCTACACAATGTCAGCTATCTCGTTTTTAAAAACTGGGAAGGAACCACACCTTTTATCAGCATGGATAAAGTCAGTGCATGCCCTCAGGAGGCTGATGACCCATGTTCAGGTTCTCACTCCATCAGAGGGAATTCACATCCAAATTCAGTCAAGACAGCGTTCTCCTCCCCAGACATGACATTATGCTTGGGGAAGATACTTCCCTCCCTGCTACAAAATTAAATATATTGCTGGAATTACTCTTATAAAACAGTTAAACAGGAGTAGCCTGTGAAAGTCTGATTCTGCAGTCCACTGACCTGAACACAGTTTGTGCTCCAACTTATTTAAACCTCTCTTTTCCACTTTGAAAACATCCTCCAGTTACTTCACCACGGTATTACAGGATTATATCCACTGTTGCCAACTTCCTAATGTGTGACATGCTTTCAGAGAAAAGTGTATCCTCTGGTTTTGCAGGATAATTTTCAGGCAAGAAGAGTGGTTTTCTAACTATCTTCAGAAGACTTGGCACTAGCAGTCATAAAAGGAGGGAATATCTTTCTCCAACACAACACATAATGTCCAAATCCAACAGAGCAGGATTTTAGATGCTTCATTCTTCCCACTCCTCATGGTATTCCCACTGCCAAACTCAGCTTGATTCCTCCTTAGTACATTTATGCTGATGGATGGTACTCTTTGTGTACAATTTCTCCCTCTGCCCTATATGCACAGTCCCACTACCATGCTCAGAACAAGTACACCATCACTAGAAGTCCCGTGTGCATCTGCTGAATAGCCCAGGGGCTAAACTCCAGTATAATGTTTTGAGGGCACACAGTAATGTCCCGTTTTCAGAAAGAGGAAAATAGACATCATGTGACTGTAGGAAGATCACACTCCTATTCAGAAAATGAGTCAATACGAAAAACCAAAAGTTCTTTTCCGCTTCTCAGCTTTATCTTACAAGACACATTACAAATCACAGATGGCTTCTGGCTAAACTCCAGTGTGGACAATTACAGGCTTCTCTGTCCCTACTTCTGTTCAGCCTTTGCCAATGAAACACAGTATCTTTTACTGTCCTTATCTCATCTGTATTAATTAAGCACTTATTTAAAAGCACAAAGCTTTTTCAACCAGGCTACGGTGGACTTTGGAGATGGTCGGTTTTTCTCCAGCTTCTTTTCATATTTAGCAAGCTCACTGAGTTAAAAAAAAAAAAAAGAGCAAATTGTGATCACTGTAACATGAATTATTTACTCCTCAGATATAAAGGATGAGACTGATGCGTAAACTCCCACCGACTTTAAGGATTTTACCTCATATGCTTTCATGAAAATCCAGGCTGAGACAGTTGATTCTGGAACACCTCAAACCCCTGTGGGGTGCATGCCAGAGAGGGCATTTGTGCCCATACCACCTTTTCAGTCTTGCTGTTTTCCCAAAGCAGATTGCTCCATACTTTGAAGGGAGTGGATCTGATACAAGCTCCAGAATGCCATCCAGAAGGTTTAGAAAGGCAAAGGGGGCTTTCCAGGTGGTCTTAACAACCCACGCAAGCAGTGGTGGCAGTAGCAGAGTGTTTGGGCCTCTGGAGTAAGATTCTGGCAAAGAATGATGAGGAGGGGAACCCTTTCTTACATTGCAAAGAGAGTTTTTAACATATATAGGAAGGAAAGACTACAACTGTAATTTCCCAAACTTCACAAGCATTTCACTCCTAAAATTATGTCTTCTGGTTTCATGAGCATCATTTTATTATTTCCAGAGTTCATTTTATTTTTTTTTTTTACCTGATGAAGGCAGCTCAGTTTTGCAGCCTGTTTTAGGACATTCTATAACTTTACATCCACCGCTGGCTTCTTGTTTTTAACAAAACATTTTTTAAGACCTACCTGTATATATTTGATAAATAGATAAATCTACACTTGGAGAAAACAAGGTAAAATAAACAAAAAGAAAGACAAAACCCACAAAGGAGATGAAAATTGCATTACATTATCAGTCAGGTAGGGAAATTTTATGTAACCTGGATGAAGTTTCTCTTCACATTTTATTCTGTAATATGTCATTGTGTTGCCTCTGGCAGAAAAATAAGACCTAAAGTCAAAATTCTGTGGACTGAATAACTACAATAACCTTACTTAAACCAGGAGCTGACCAGCACCTGTGTCTTGGAATAATATGAGAGGGTGATAAAGAAAAAAATAGAGAACGCCATCAGAATATTGATGCTTCTTCCACAGGTATAAAACAATAATCTAATGTTGAAAATTTTGTAATGAGAGCTGTTCATAGTTCATATAACTTTTAAACAAGATTGAAAAAGTTGTTTGGAAATAAATGGTGTGATAGCATTACTGGGATCACTGTAGTCTGGAAGAGCAGGACACCATATCCAGCAAAGATCAGCCCACAAAAAAGTAGGTCAAGCCTGTAAGTAGACTACTTACTCAAGCAGACCCTCCAAATCATTATGACAAACTGTTCCCATAGGATACCTGTCACACCAATGAAGATTCTTAGGTTTAGTCACTACACCAAGTCTATGAAAACTGCTTTCACTGTAAGTCACTTGTGCTTGTTTATAGTCCCTTGTTTCGACATGTTGCACATGACGTATAATTAAAGAGAAATGTTACTTCCTTGTCTCACAACACAGTAAAGCCTATACACAAACACAAGCTCTGGGACCACTAAGAGAGGCTCTTGTTTGCAGACTGTCTTTCCAAGCTTCCATTTTCATTTTCAACTGTCTTTCAATGCTAAAACTGTCAAGCTTAATTAAGAGTTTCAGGGCATAACCATTTAAAAATTATAAATCTATACAGTAGAAAATTACAATGACTGCCTTAGTGAACCTCTCTTTTTAAATAAGTATTATCTTTTACCAAGACTTAATTTAAGTTCCTTATACACAACATTGTATTGCAAATAACTTTATAACTTCTCCTTAAGAGAATATAAAGACCATCATAAAGTAATTTCATCCTGTAGTCTTTTGGTTTGACTATTTAAAGTGGATCTCAAAGCATATTCTAGTGCTTACGCTGCTATTCTGTCCAAATCCACCACAGGTCTTTGTGATCCTCCAAAATGTTTGCAGAGAACTGCCTTTCCCTCCACCTTCTTTTAATATCTTTTTTTCTAAAGCCTCTTTGACTTTTGAGGGTGAGCAGCTGTCCACACATCCTCACAGCTTCAAGCAGAATGATACAGAGAAAGAGGTATCAAGAGCTCACCATTTAAGCACTGCTCCTTATAAACATCTTTGGCATGCTGCTCACCCAGCCTGAGACACCAGTGACACAGTCCAAAAAATCCACAAAAACAGAACTGTAGGACAGGCTTAGATTTAAACCTTAAAGCCACATTAACCATTCCAGAAGAACCACACATTTACTTCTATTTTTTTAACAGTGCTGAGGTCTTCTACTCTAACCTCTGCAAAATCAGTGCTCCAGGGAGCACCCAACCCAGTCAGAAAACCTAGTGCAACCTGAGTCATATTGGTACGTTCAGCCAAAAATTAAAATTTAACAGACAACCGATTACTGTGCTTCAAAGGCTTGAGCTTCACAGTACTGGACAGATTTTAAAATCAATCAAATGTTGCCATTTTTTGCTTGAGAAAACTTCCACATACAATCTTACCATTAGCTTTCCTATATTTAAGGTGATTTTCTAGATTTTGCAGCAAAGGAGTTACCCTTAAAAATGCAAATTGCAAAGGCTTAAACCTCTAAGAGTGATTGAAACAGTATCATGTTTAGTACTATTTCTTAATCTAATGACTTTTGTAATACGATGGCATGAGGAAATCTTTAGCTTTCTCTACCTGCTTCATAGACTAACAGATTAATTCAATTTACAGAACTGATGATGATATAATAGTCAGTCTAGAGGCATTCCCTTAAAATAAAAGTTTTTAAGGAAATTTAAATTATTTCTATCCCAATGAGCACTTTTTTATGTGTTAAACAACATTTGGGTCAAGACATAGAGGAAATAATAGCTGAATATCTAAAAGTACAATTTATGCAGACTAAACTTAAGTGTAAAAGACTCTTATCAGCTGTTTATCAGATCCAGAGAGGCACAGAAAATACACCCTGGTCAGCATGTTAGTGCATTTGGAGAGAAGATACTTAGAAAAAGAGTTACACTTCACCTTTCTTCATTACCCTATCTGGAAAATGTGGCTAATAATAATAATGCTTTGAACTTAAATTTCCATTTGTAGATTTGAAATCACTTTATAAAGGTGCATAAGCATTATTATTCTCATTTCACAGTTCGCCTCACTAAGTACAGAGATTTGCAGCAATTTGTATGAGAAGTAGCATCCTCTAGCGAATAAGTTAAGACTCAGAAATTATGTCCCCAGGGTTTTCTTCCCAGCTAAATTGTAAACTTCAGACTGCACCACTATCCACTGTGGCAAAACCAGAGACAGTCCATCTGAAATTGGAGGGTTTCTGCATGGGAATAGGAACACAAGTGAGAAATGCATAACATAGATATAAAGAATTTCTGCCTTACATTGTTCTAGTCACCTAAAAATAAACTTTCTGGAACCCTGGGGATANAAAAAAGAAGTGAAATGGCATCTTTTCAGAGGAAAAAAGGAAATAATAAGATAATAAGGAAATAATAATAGCAGTGGACAGCCTGGAGTTTGATCAGGAGAACATCTTAACCAGCAGCATCCTAATCTTCTCCTCTCTTGTTGACAAAAGATATTTCACACCAATTTCCTGTAATAATGTTTCTCTTACTCAATATTATTCCACCTCTGGACAACAGCTCCTGCACATGGCAACAACTTTACCTGTGGGTTCTAAATTTTGTCATGAAAAACACTTCTCTCTGGTAAAGATTCAGGAAATATTGAGTACATCTTCTATGTTTAACAGAAACTATTTTAGTATACTTTATTCTCAGATATCAGTTGGTCACTTAAGTTAAACTTTAACCAACATTTCCAATTTCTCACTAGACTAAAGGCCAAAAATAAGAAAGCGTTGTGATATTTTTCCTATTTAGAATTATGGGAATGATAAAAATCAGCCTAAAAGGCTAACAGGTAGAAAGAAATATTTTCAAGGTTGCAAGCTTAAAACTAATATCTGTTCTTCAAAAAGATGTGTAATTTCAGAGCCAGACCAATAAAGTCAAATCTCTCATCAGCTTCAAAACTACTCCAATTTTTTTCCCCAAATATCAGTTTACCAAGAAAGGATACCAATAGAGTTAGGAGATTAAGCCAAAAATATGTTTGCAAGCTTTAACTTCAAATAAACAGAGGCCTTAAGTATTTGCAAAACTGGTATTTAAAAGAAAAATTACAAGAGTTGCTACTGAAATCAATCTGCAATAGCTTATACATTTGAAACTTGTAAGGACAATCAATTTTGGACTCATGGCAGAAAAACATAAACAAAAGTGAGCTGTCAAAACAAATAAATGAAAATGTTAAATGTTTTTAATGCAATAATAGTTTAGTAACTTTTATACAAAGTATAATATAGTTAGATGAAATTCATTCTCCAAGCACAATATGTTGGAGAAAAACCAAAAGATATCAGACTGGGGTTACAGTAAATCATGATTTTGCTACAGATGTTGACACCCATGCAAAATTTTGTAATTCATAATTCATAAACAAGTGGTCAAAATGACTATTAAATAATTTAAATTCAACAACAGAAAAACTTTTCTTCATTCTTCTACACTTCTTGTAATCACAGAAAAGCCTATACGAATTACTCTGAAAAAACCCAGCTGCATCATTCTCTCTTCTGTTCCAGTTCTGTATGGAGGTATAAATCCATGATGGATTCATGTTAATTTATTCCCAGGGCAATACCTGGTATGCTTTTGGAGACTGTTTTTGGAGACTTTACAGCGTTTGTTTACACGTTTACCTCTCTAACATGCCCTGACTACAACCACAGTTGGTCAAACTATAACACGTGCATGGGTGTTATTGGAGGTGGCAGGCAGAGCAAAACCTTTGGGTGATACACAGAAAACCAAAGAGGTTTGGTTTGACCATCAGTATCAAGGTCTCTTGATCAGCTCTGCAACACAGCATGGTGAGTGACTCTTTAAAGGAGGTGATCTCAGTGAGAGCCCTTTTCCCTCCCCAGCCAGGGCATTACAGGCCCCCCCACCTCGGAGTGTCTACTCTACTCAGGACTCATTATGTCAGGGAAAATGATGCAGGAAAGCCTTGCACTCTGCAGAAAAGAATCACCAGAGAAGTAGCAGAAATTGTGATCTGCTGTTTTAGTGAACTTCTGTATTAAGAACTTTTGCTTTAACTCCACTATAACTGTACTACAACCAAATCAAGGTCTCCTGTCAGCATGATATACTGGGAATACACATTCCCTCCAGCTTAACAGCTCTCAGGCTCCTTATGCCGCCTCCCACTGCCTCCCTAAAGCCACAACAAAGATCACTATCGACTAATATGACAACACCTAACAAGGGTAGAGCTGATAAACTGTAAGTTTGATCCTGTCTACAATGCTCATAAGCCTCCAGCAGATTCTTCATCTGTCTGATTCTGAAACAGGAGGTAGCATTACGGCAAAATACAGATGAACTGAGGAAATCATATCAAATGTAAATTTTTATTTTAGAAAGCACGTTCAAAGAGCACCTCTAAATACGGGTGGAATGAAAGGTAAGAAGTATGAACACTGGTTCCTTCAGGACTGGGTTGATTTTCTAGTTCTGCATGTGAATATAAATAAATCCTTAATCAACATTTGTAATTTCTGCACCAGGTCAAAGTTATAGGAAGCACAAGTTAAAAGGAGGAAAATAAAGAAAGCTGAAACCATAAAAATATTCATGCATGTACACACGTGCACACCCCCACACATCCAGCAAGGCCTACTTTGCCATATAAGATTACTGCTCTGTGTTTAGCTAATGGATTAAGCACCAATAATTTAGAAAACAAATGATGAATATTACTTTTCCAATAAATATAAGTTAAGGATTTAAAATAGAAAAGCCTTTTTAATGAAAAATAAATGGCATTTAAAACTTCACGGCCTTTAGGTCTGATAAAAAAGTCAAAGCCTTTATTTAAAGAAAATAAACTTTCTTTAATCACAGGCACTGCAATGCACAAAAGGCACCATTTGCAATGCAGTGAGTATATTACTTATGGTGGTCTGGCTATGGCGAATGACAGGATACTAAAGGAAGAAAAAACATATGCCTAAAAGCAAGGTGAAAAATTATCTAAATCAGATGAGGGGCCATCAACTTTTTCTTTTAAGAACATTTTTTAAAGAACATTAGCAAGTGTAAACACTCTTAACTCTAGTGACGGCAAGTCAAATCAAACAGATCTTCAGGGACCCCTAACTAAAGAAAAGAGGTTACAAAATTTAGGGCAACTTTCCAAGATTAAGTAGACACTGAGCTGGCACATGGCATTTGCTGGTGCTGATACTGAGACTGCTGTCTGGGGCACCACCAGTGTGATTTGTGGGGCTTAGGAAACCCTGAGACATATCCAAGCTGGCAGTCATGACTGGTGAAAGAGTTTCATAACTGGACAAGTATTTCACTGACACAATCATGTATTGTCAAACCTGAATTTAATGGACACAATCCCCATCCCAGGGAGTGCCACAGTGTTCAAATGACTTGCTAAGTTCAACCCCTTTGGGGAGCTCCTAAACCCACATCTGGAAGTTCTCTGTTGATTTTCTAAAGGGTCACCATTTCACCCCATGTGCCAAGAAAAAGTCTGTGCCACTAACTTTATTTCATCTTCATATCATTTCCCTGTACTACAGTAAAAGAAAAGAATGCTTTGACTATTAGGAGAAAAACTAGTGAAAAAAATTCTAGATATGAAGTGTGCCCACAAGTGTTTCACTTTCAAAGAGGCAAAAACAAGTAAAAGCTTCAGCAAAGCAGGTGTCATGTTGCAATCCCTCTTCCAGCTTTTTGTCATCCCCCGTAAGCTGACTTCTAGGTTTATCCTATCCCAAGATTTCCTCCTGCATGCAGTCTTACTACCTTAAGCTTATTGAAATAATCAGTACCAACAAGACCATTCACACACTACACTTACCTTCGATAGCTGCATTTGAAAGGCTAAGAACTCTGAAAGAACCACTGAAAGCCAGATAACACACAGGTCTTTTTTTCAGTCTCCTTTAATAATACTGCTTTAAAAAATGTACTAAATTCTTACGTCTTATATATTCTAAGAGAATGCCTTCTCTTACTTCCTTTTTTTTGCTAGAATGACGATCAGATAAAACTGGTGAGCAACACCACATTTTTTTTCATTTTCCAGAGAGAAAATAATGGTTTAGATGGATGTGCCTTATCAACTGCAGTATGCAATTTAATGAGGAAAGTTTCACACCTGTAGTTTTAAAATCAATGAAGTTTCAATGGTGAAAAAATAAAACAGCAGAGTGCAGATGAAGGTTTACTTCCAACTCTCGATTCCTTATAAAGCTAAAATCACCACCATATACAACACAATAAAACTACATATGGTGCTTGCCCTGCAAAAATCTCGGCTGAGGCTTTTTGCTTATGGTCTGTTTTGGGTTTGCATTTTGGTTTTTTTTTAAATAAATGCAAACCTGTACATCTCAAAGCATTTTGAAATTCAAATGATGGTTCAAAGGACTGCTAAGTATACCTCTATAGCCACACAAATGAATATTTTCTTCTAATTACCTTATTTCTCAGATGTGGAATGTGAAAAAAAAATCATGTAACTTCAGCATTAAAAAAAGATATTAAAATGCTTCATTTGGTGCCAAATGCTATCATCATAAAAGGAATGAGGGAACCTGAAATGTGTTTCCACTCTTTGAATATCCAGTTCAAACCTAAAAGTAATGAATTTCAAAATAATTTGGATTTGAACAGAATAACCATCCAAACATTCTTGAGTGACAACATAAAAATTGCTTATAACATGTTCTGACCTCCAAAAACTGAAAAACACTAGTGCTCTAGTGGAAACTTGATGCAGCTGCCTAGAAGAGGGAGTGTTTACAAGGTCACCACTGAGCCAAGCGGCCAGCCTGCTGCAGTGCTTGCACAATGAATTAAGCTGGATCAGTTAAATAAATACAAGGTAGAAGGTGCTGATTTTCCAGATGAATAGAGTTAGGGTATTTCTTGGGTATGGCAGTGCATCACTTCATCTACTTTGCATCTTCAAATCAAACCCCACCAAACAGAACCAAAATCACCCACTAAATTAACTAAATGCACTATGACACTGACACCACCTGGCTGAGATGGCTGTTTCCACACAGCTTTTACAGGAATAGTTTTTATCCGAGTTGGATACCTGCACCTGGCTTTTGGGTACCTTTCCTAAGTCCCAGCTGAACAACAGCCAAGCTGCATAAATTGACACCTTGGGTGCACAGCAGCCTCCCCACGGTGCAGCTCAGACCCAGCTGCTCCACAATCACACTCAGGTGTGCACTCTGCTCCCCAGCCCCACCATCCATGGTGACCACAGACAGATGTAAAACTGCCTCATGGCCAACATCTCCCTTTAATGGATGAAAATGGCACTTCAGCAGCATTTATTCTACAAGGTTTAGCCTCTCTCCTTCCAAATGCCACAGGCCATGGCCTTCACTTCCACATCTAGGCATACACATTATGCTGTACTGCCTCCAGGCCTCTCCACATTGGAAGAGTATATCAGGCAGTTAACAGGAATTTCTGCTAATTAGAGCTTACCAACAGTAAGATTCTTTAGAACTGTGGCTGGCATGCTGATGGATTTGGCAAGTTGCTGTCCTGAAGGATTGTTAAATCAACAAAACATTTTCTTAAACCTTATTTTCCAAAGTTCCCTTTAAAAAGACCTGCTCATATTTTTGTCAAGCTCACAATAGTTTATTGCACTCACCATACCAAAGTTCTCCTTTTGCTAAGCAGAGGTCAAGAAGAGAAAACATAATAATATATTTGTTTGAGATAGGAAATGCAAAACTTACCCCATAACCCACTTCCCATCCTCTTCCTAAACCATCTTCCAAGTATGTACACTTCCAAATCTTTGTCAAATTTGGTTTAGAGAATGCAGCAACTCTTGGTGAGGGCTCTGGACAGAAATTTGGTTTTCAAGTAACCCAATTCAATTTTGCCTGGGCCAAATGCAATCTTCAGCTATGCACAGGAACAAGAGACAGCTGTCAAATCAACAAAATTAACACTGGCTGTCCCACTCCCTCCCCCAAACCTTAGGAAATTTTAGTTGCAATTCCCTGTTTTTTATTATTTTGTATCCTGTCTATCAAAATATTATGGACATACTGTATACATAAAACCAGACCAGATGGAGAGACAATAAACCAGCACAAACTTATTAGCATCTGGTTTTGTTTGCATAAAGCAAACAGATAAAAATAAATAAATAAATAAAGATATTGACACATCTTAAATAATGATCTTACAAACTGGCAGAAGTACTGTGGGCTTATACAGAGCCAGATGTGACAGAGAGAGATAATTGTGAGTTGTTGAGCTTTTTAGTTAGTGCAGAAGCAGCATTCCTTTTTAACCTGAACTCTCCATCACACATGCGTTTAATATGTCTGATATTCCAGTGGAAATGTGATTTGATGTCTTTTGAAAACAACACTTCAGTATGACTTTAAATTATTCCCCATGGGGAACCATTTTACTGCAACGTGCTTTGTTTACTAGCTCTGCTGCTTCCAGCAAGCTGCTTGATAGATGCCAAAGATGAAGATGAGCTCTGTAATGCACATTTTTGGATGACTGAAGACAAAATTCTCTGCTTCTTGGCATAGTTTTCCAAATGATCATGATTCTTAAAGCATTCATTACTGTTCAGTAAGGCAATCTATATTTCTGTCAAATCCTGTTATTTACAATTTATGGAGAATAAAGATTAGAAAGGAGAGATACTTCAGTGAGCAAAACAACACATGCAAGGAACACTTTCTGTTCTAATTTTTATTCTCCCCAGTGACCTTGTTATCCCTGTCCTTAAGTGACAGAGGGATCATTAACAAGTCACACACTCGCAAGCAGGAATAGTGATTGTACAATAAAGTACCTGGATATAAAAAAATAAAAGCATTCCAAGATTATAGTAAAGGACAGTCTTTTGGCAAAAAGATAAACAGTTAGTGTATTTTTTATTCTTTCTTTGCATATTCATTTTGTATTATGACTGGTTTTAAAGTAACAGCCATAAGCTCCAGTGAAGATGAGAGTGTCACTGTAATGTTACTGCTCAAGAACATAAGAACAGGTGCTCTGGATTTGAAGAGCTGATCACTAATTAGATCCAATTGCCAAAAGGAGAGAGGAGAAGGGCCAATCAAGTCTCTGAAACAAAGTGCCACTTGCCATATACTTTAAATTATGCTAGCAACATAGACAGACATGAAACAATAAGTAATTACCTGATCATTAAAAAAACTCTGAGAGAGCCTATCAAGACAAACTCATGTCATACTTTTCAAGCAGCTGGTCAGGCACATAGAAAAGACAAACAAGAAAAAAAAATCCATAGTAATCATCTGAACAGTGCATGTTAATCCTACTGTTTCTAACCAAATACATCCACCATCTAAACATTGTGACCCAGCTATATCTGTAACTATTGTCAGTGGTCACCATTCTCAGGCTGAACTCTTCTTTTTGACACAAAACCTTTTATTTGTGCTTTCTTTATCTCAGCAAGGGAATACTAAGCTTTGTGATGGAACCAAAATTATATTTTCCAGAAGAAACCATTTTAAAAAACTGTATGATGATGACAGATCTACTCAATGTAACTTTACAAAAAGGAAATTTTTCCTGCCACTTGGTTCTCTGCTGAGAGTTCTAACTAAAACCAATCAGCTTTCACAGTTTTTCTTACTACTTTAAGATGTATTAAAGGTCATAACAATACTGGCTTGATGCAGGCATGCCAGTTGCACCAGATGAACCTTAGACAGTCAGCTCTAGTCTATATCAGAGCTTACAATTATTTGCCATTTCAGTTATGTGAAACTTGGCAAATGTGCAACACGTCAATGACAAGGGCATGGACCACAAAGTTACTCTGCAAAGAGCTGCTTCTTAGCAGCATTATTCACTTACCTGCCTGATCTGCTCCTATGGCCAACACACAAATAGCGGCAGAAACTTTACACAGCACCTCCCAAGTCTTTTTGAGGGAAAATCAGGTGGGGAAGTCCAACCTACTGCTAACCAAGTTATACAGAAATAATCTCAAACCAGTTGCATAACAACCAGAATCAAAAGAAAAACATTTGTGATCTAGTTATCCCTTCCATTTCCATTCAGGATTATAAACTAACTGCAACAGAACCACATTTTTCTCACAATACAAGTCAATGCAGCTACACAAACATGTAGATTTAGGCACACCATCAGTTTACTGAACTGGCACCTGAAGTCCTAGTAATAAATTGATTTATTTTTGACTATAGTATATGTACAGTTGTGTACTGCATCGGTAACCAATGCAAGACTTTCAAGCCTGATTTTCAAAACAGAACACTGACTTTATTTTGTTTTCACTACATTCCTTACTTACTCATCAAGCACCTGTATTTGTAAGCAAAGGCTGAATCCACTAACCCTTCCTCATCACACGTATCTTAAAAACAGAACTGCTATGCTAATGATAATTTGATCTCACATCCCACTTTGGGCAGCCAATTCAGTCATCTCCAATTCCCAATCCACTGTGGTCCTTTTCATCCCCTACAGTCCTCAAACATCTCTCTTCTATAAATCCTGGGAAGTATTACACATCTGGCATCAAACTGGTCTCTCTTCAGCAACAGGCTCTTTTGAGAATCAAGGGTAACTTGAAACGTTTCTCATTCATTTTCACTTACATAAAAACTGTGGTAAAATGAAATGCTGTTACTTTGAAGTAATGCTCACAATCAAGATTTGTCTCAAATTCTGCACCTATTAATGATTTGCAAGAAAAAACATATTTTCTTACTTAAAGCTATTCCTAACTCATCCTTAAAAGTGTATGTAAACTTTTTTTTACAATTATTTTCCATATGCTGTAATTTAAAATTGGAACTCATGCATTATTAATTGATGACTAAATACAGACTCATCTGCCTATTTTCAAGAGAAAGGTTTCTCCTGTGTTTCCATTGATTATGTTCCCCTTCCTCAGATTCTTCACTTTGTGGAAGTTTTTCCTACAGCAAAGTAGAACTTGGCACAGAAATAATTCATGTCCCCAAAAATATGCCATACAACCTTACTGGAATACATGACCCAGAAAAGTTTGGAAAACAAGCAAGAGAAAATGATTGTTGCTTTTGGAGAAAAAAAAAAACAAATCACAAACAAGAACAAAACTGCCGGGCTCCCCCCAGAACAACAGAAACCACCAAAACAAAACAAAACAAAACAAAACAAAACAAAACAAAAAAAAAAAAAAAAACAAAAAAAAAAAAAAAACGCCCGGGCCCCCCCCAAAAAAAAAAAAACCCCCAAAAAAAAAAAAAAAAAAAAAAAAAAAAAAAAAAAAAAAAAAAAGGAAAAAAGGAAAGTCATGAGTAAGGAAGAAATGTTTGGAACCAAACTGCTGAGGCTCATTTGAAAGATTTTGTCAACTCAAGGAGCAGCATTAAGGAACTCTAGGATGTTTGAAATCTGGTGTTTGTCTCTTTTATTCTACAAAACACAATCCTTATAGATTTCTAGCAAGCCTAGGCCAGCCAAGATACTGAAGTGCTTTCATAATTCTCACATTATGGACAAATGTGGACAATAAGTAAGGATAAAAGCTTAATGCCACCATCTGCATTAAGCCCCAGGACTGTGATGTCTCCCAGCAACTCCAGCAGGGTACACAAGGAACACCTTTGGCCAAACTAAAAGCTATGCACAACACCTATCTTAGAAAATGTAACAGTGCAATAGGATATAGAGTGAACCAAAAATTAGTATTTACTGCAACATTAACTGGAAGCAACAAATGGGTCTAAACCAGTGTAACCACAGTAAAGTTCCAGGGCACAGATTAGTGTTTTCCCCTAAAAAAGTTCAATTCCTTTATTCTACATTATGCTACAGTTGATAATGAGGTGGTTCCTCATGCAACAACCTGTACTCGAAAGGAGAAAACAGAGGTAGAGAGGTAGCCTAGGCAAGGAAGGACACTCCAAGCTTGAAAAAGGATTAGACAGATGTAAAAAAGTCCAACAATGTGGATGAGTCCCTAGAAAGCCAATGGAACATGAGTTGAATCCGAAAAGGTCACAACAACACTGACAAGAAAGCTGAGTTTGATGCAGGGTGAAGGCACTTAGAAGTTTCAGGATGGAATATGGCACCAGCTGGGAGGGAGGGAAATCTTAACGCGCACACACCGCCCTTCACACAGACATTCTATCTTGGTATCCTTTTGTTACACTGAAAACGCTCTCTTAGCAGTAAAGTTCTCCTACAAACCTCTCACAAAGATAAACCAGTACAGCTCTGAGTCTTCCTACATCTTGGAGGATGCCTCATTTCTCACTGCTCTTGTCAATTAGCGTACACCAGAACCGGACATGGTATTTAGTACTGGAAGGCAAAAGCAGAGGTAGCAGAAGATTCCCTTGCACAGAAATAGGCTTTGCCACAGAAATTTGTAAATTCATATTCACTAGAACCATTGTTTCCCAAAGGCTTCCCTCTCTGAATTAATTTTGTTTATATCATTTACACTGGATTGTATTTTAATCACTTAACCCTATGAGTCTATGTGCAGTTCAACCAGAGGTCCAGATACCACTGCACACCATACTCTTCATTGCTAATTCCCACTCCATCAATTTTTGTGTCCACAATCATTCCTAGTGATGATTTTGCATTTTCTTTCATTGCAGACAAAATATGATGAGGCATAAAACCCTGCTAGGTTTCTCAGGGAGCACTCATATACGGGTGTCACACAGTCACTCTATAACCTACACAGATACATCATGCTTATTTTGTGCCATACCAGTTTCTAAATCGAAAGTGCCTTGACACGTGTCTTACAAAACCCTACAAACATAACACAGCTTCTGTAAATGTTCTATCCAAGTTCCAGTTCACTTGACAGTACCTTTGTCCAGAACACTTAGTGAATTTTCTCAAAAGCATTTGGTTTAATTGTAGATTTAAGGCTATAACTATTGCCAAGGTATGTGTTGGTTCTTTATCTATATACACTGTTTCTATTTGCCCTAGAGAGGCAAATATATCTATTTACATATAAACTTTCGGAACCGAGTTAGTTTTACTAAGACTGTAAAAATGCCCCAAAAGTATGTCCAAAGATGTGTAAGCTGGACTACTAATACCAATAATATATTTGAAATATATAGTTCAACAGAATTGTTATCTGCTTTTTCTACTGCAAAATAGATCTTTAATTCACAGAGCAAAAAGGCTGAAAGCTGGGAATTGCAAAAAGGATGTGGAGGCTCCTTTTACATTTTGGTTGCAAAAATTATTTCACCTGAAAGAGGGTTTTTTTTTAGGTCAAACAACGAAAAGGTTCACGGTGATAGCATCACTAAGGATCCACAAGTTTTCTACAGAAGCAATTGTCCTTTTCATCAGAGGAATAATAACCCAGGTTTTCTATTTTCCAATTCTGTCTGTAAACAATATTTACCAGAACTATATACAAAATCTTCTGGGTGCCCAGTGCAGGACCAAAGGCAATTAGCACACAGCTGAAACACAGGACATTCCCTGACTATCAGGAAATACATTTTCACTGTGAGGGAATTGAGCACTGGGACAGGTTGCCCAGAGAGGTGGCAGAGTAGCCCTTCTTGGAGACACTCTAAAGATGTCTGGAGATAGTCCTGGGCCTCTGGCTGCAGGTGGCCATGCTTGAACAGCAGGGATGGACCACAGGACCTCCAGTGATCCTTTTTAGGCTAAACCCTTCAGTGAATCTGTGATGCAAATGTCTTATCTACACTGAAAAAGAATATACTATCAAAACTTAAAATGCAAAGAGAAATTTCTCTTCTAGATAGAAATGTTATATTTGCAACAACAGATCATGAGGTTTTATAAGAGACTGACAGTGTAAATTGGAGTATACGATTAAAAATTGGTGTTGTTACACTGCTTTATTCTGGTTGAATATCTGTTCTGTAGTTGGTTTGTGTATTTTGTTTGATTTCCAAACAAAATGTAGAATGAACAGAGTTTAAAAGATTGTTCTGAAGAACAGTATGAAGAAAGCCATGGTCAGCGCATGAGGAAATAGTACAATCACATAATAACAGCAATCCGATGGGCTACCAGGCAAACTATATTTTGGATCTAGTGATTTCACAGTTATGTCCCATAGCAAAGAATCCCTTACCTTTTTGTTATATGCCATCAGTTTGGCAATATTTTGAAATCAGTCTCAAAACAATGTAAATGTATTGACTCTGCACTGTTAAACAGAGATTGTCATACATCTCTTCTAAAGAGGCGATGAGTCCAGAGTTATATAAATTCAAAAATTAATGCAAGAATATTGTCAAGGAAGCTCATGGGGACACTTTTAGGTTATTTTAAAAGGTTGACAAAATTTCTTTAGTTTTTACTTTTAAGCAAACACTACCAGGCTGAACAGGTCAAAGAAGGTTGAATGGAGTAATTGAGTACAGTTTAAGAACATGAGCACTTTGTTCTTGCTGATAAATTAGACAGCTGCTCTGAATTACATTTCATGCTGTTTTCACACAACATCTAATTTCCTCCTGCTAGCTCTAAAGCTACTTGGAACTGTACGCAATTAACTCCACCACCTTTCCTTTATCCTTCAAAAAGCATAAATTTTGTTTGCTTACAGTTCTCTACATATTTTCCTTTCTCCTATAATATCACAAAAAATAATACACATTTGTAATAGAAGAAATGCATTAGCAGCATAATGCAAGTTCTAAAATGAATAAGATATACGATCAATTAATTGTAAAAGAGTGCACATTCTTCTATTACAGAATACTCGTGTAACTGCAAGCTCCAACATACTGGAGCTTTTTTCCTGTTTCCAATATATTTTGAACAACTCAAAGTATTTTCCCCCTGTATTTGGAAATAGTACAGAAAGCTATCCTTTTTGTTTTCTGAATACAATTTGCACTTTGTCATCAACCTACTTTCAATTATGCAAATTGCAATACGAATGGATCCAAAATGAAGGACAGTTTTTTTACTGAAAAAGAGTGGGAAAAAGTAGTTCTGATAAAAAACATTTATAAAAAATAAGGTTGCACAAAAGTGCTTTAACACAAAGACAAAAACAAAATATGCTTTTAGGAAGAAGTCTCTTTGACATGGTAAGAATAATATGTAGCACAGAGGATCAATAGTACCTATAAATATTCTTTACTGAATGCTTTAATGTCCAGGTTCTGGAAAAGTAAATGCAGTTTTTGGAAGGAAAAAAAGTTAAGGCACATGCTTAATTTTAAACACAGGTTTAAGTTCTCCCTCCTTGCCCAAGCCTGAGTGGGACAGGTACATGAGCAGCACACTTAGGCTGAAAAGAATGGGTCATATTTGCTTCTTTTGAAAGACACTGCCAAAAAAATTATGCCTCATTTAAAGAAGTCAGCTGTAATCCTTTCAATTACTTCAACAGACTGTGTTTAATTCTTGGGTATTTAAAAAAAAATGCATTAAAAATTATTCAGATTGTAAATACATTCACTGAATATAAAGCCTTACACTTACATATACTTCTCACCTTCAGGAGTATAAACCAGCACTAACAGTAAGCTTATTTAATGTGTTCCGTGAAGTTGCTAATTCTCTTATGGTGGTATTTTTTAACAATGACAAAAATATGTATGATTTTAGAGGATAAGATGGAAATTGAATTCTCATAATAAAAAAAAATAATTCAGAATTTCTGTTATTCTTGAAGTTGATATAAAGCTAAAATAATGCATTACCTTGCAATTTAAATTTCATTTTGACATGTCTCTAGCAAAGGGAGATGTAGGCAAATGTTAAATCAGTTTCACATAGGCAAGATTCTGAAGATTCTGCTGTCCTTCCTGATCCATTTAAGTTGTTGGTTTTTTTTTAAATTCGCTTCAATAAATTTTTGATACTAAAAAAATAAAAACAAGAAGAACCTAATTTTAGATTCGACAAGGTTATTAAGAAGTATAATATTGAGTTAAGAGCACTTACACCAATTCATTCACCACATCCTCACATTTCAACCAACTTTTCCAGGAACTACTAGCATTTGAGTAATATTTGTTCACAGTAGTTCTGAGTCACACCAATATGTAGATTTTTTTTTTCTTTTTACTTGCTCAAAATGCAAAAGATAATTTATTTATTAAGTCAGGGAAAAAAAATTAGCCCCAGAGAAACAAGGAAGTATCCAGATAAAGTTATTGGGAGTTGTGTTCCCTTAAGTCAGACTTAATGAAGCATTAGCATTTTCTCCCGGTGAAAGTACTTAGCAACTTAATTTTATGGTAGGATGAGTTTCAGTTTGTTTTGCTATCTTCCCTGAGATATCTAGTTTCATATGACAGTTCTTAGACCAAATACCATTGATGTACAAGTATTTTTGATAAAGCCATCTATAGGCTTTGGCAAAAAAAAATCCAGGTAGAGTGGATTTCTAAAGTGTTAATTAAAAAAAAAAACAAAAAACCAAAAAACCACCAGATTTCACATCTACTCTCTTGAAGTGATTGTGTGAATACTCTTGACTCATTAGAAGACAAAATTACTCAACTTAAGTATTTTATGTATTTATTTCAATTTACTTATTTTAATCCAAAACATTGAATAATATTCCAGATGAAGTCACCATGAGGTAGTCATGCAATCAATATGGCAAAAGACTCCACCTTTCATATCACACATCAGTGATGTATTGATCCCTCGCAGAATCTGATGGAGGATGAGAGACTTTTAATTAAAATAAGTGATTAAATGCAAATCCTTCCCAAGTCTTTCACGAAAATCTTGCTTCAGAGAGTGATTTGAAGAACCATAGCAAAGCTGAGTCAGTATGTTTAGAAAGAAAAGGTGTATTCCTAAGGAGATTAGTGCATTGAGGTAAGATACTACTGAAGATAAAGGCAATTTCTAGTTCTCAATAGGAAACAGCTAACAAAACTAGCACTGAAGAATACTTTGTTGCTCTTCCAAAATTAGACAGCTGCTATTTCTACATCCTTCAGAAAACTGTAGTGGATTTCAAATTACTCTGGGATGTCCCTTTTTTTTTTTTAATTCACTCTAATAACAAAGAATTGAATCTTGTTTAAAAGGAGCTGTTTCCATAACTGCAGCAGGGGAAAGTTTAATAGAAACAGATGACAGTGAATATTGCGTCTTACTTCAAGGTGATGCTGTGACACTGCAGAGAATCCCTCTGTTAGAGAAGGCTTAGCTTAGTCAGTTAAATATACCACTGACGTGACCTCCTTAATTTCAGGGAATGAGCTGAAAATGTCTCTCTGGTTAAATTCCATTTTGTCAGAAGTGAACCAACACAGAATGAATTTAGTTTAATAATTTCTCATTCTTCTTAAAACAGCCATAACATGTTGGTAGTCTATGACTTTCTTAATTAACTTTTCCTAAGTATCCTCTTCCTCCTTGAATTTTTCTTGAAATTTTACTTTAAACATACTCATATATTTTTTTTTCTTTCATTTTTATTTTTATTTATATAACAATTGACATAAAACATTAAAGTTAAAAATATAATTCCAGAAACAAATTTCTTAACATAAAAGCTCAAACATGAAGAAGAAAACTCCAAAACCAGAGAATTAAGGCTGAAGGAATCTTAAGAAATTATTCAAGAAGTCTCCTTAATCAAATCCAGACAGAAATACACTTAATGTGAAGAGGACAGAAAGCACAAAAATAGTAAACTGACTGAAACAAAAGCAACACTCAGTATTTGTATGAAAGACAAGACCTTATTGTCCACATTGGGGTGAGGAACAAGACTTTAATGTGTACACAATTACATGGAAAAGAATACGAAAGCAGACACGCTGAAAAGCAGAAAAGTAAACAGAAAAGGAATCACAGAATCGCTGAATACTGCAATTTGGAACAGATCCACAAGAATCACTGAGTCCAACTCCTGGCCCTGCACAGGACCAGCCCTAAGAGTCACACCACGTGCCTGAGAGTATTGTACAAATGCTTCTTCAATTCTGTCAGGCTTGGTGCTGGACCACTTCTACTGGTTCCAGTGCCCAGCCACCCTCTGGTGGATCAACCTTTCTCCAATAACCAACCTACACTTCCCCTGACACAATTTCAGGTCATTGTCTTGGGGCCTGACACTGGTCACCACAGAAGAAATCAGTGCCTTCCCCTCCTCTTCCTTTCACAAGGAAGTTTTAGCTGCAATGAGGTCTCCCCCTCAGTCTCTTCCAGGCTGAACAGACCAAGTGACCTTAGACACTCATCATCTGGTTTCCCTTCAAGGCCCATCACCATCTTTGTTGTTCTCCTTTGGACACTTTCTAACAGTTTAATATCCTTCTTATATTGCTGTGACCAAGACTGAAGTGTTGTGGAGGGGAATATTTGGATAAAAGTCAAACCTGAAAGAAAACTAGTACAAATCTATGAGATTTATGTCACTCAGAAACACATAGCAGATACCCATTTGCAAACCTCTTCAGATCAAAATGTGCAATACGAAACAAAGGTTCAGGAACCACAGCTCAGAAAAACCAGGAAAACGTCTGTCACCTCATCAATACCCAGGCTAGGTAGAGATAAATCAGAGCTTCATGCTTAAAGCTTCACATGTGCTCAGCTGCCTCCCAGGCAACAGGCAGGCTCCTGTGAGGCTTGTGGCTAAGGCAAAGGTTAAGACACGTGTCAGTAAGTACTGTGCAATCCCCCGTGTGGGTCTCTTGGAGCTCCTCTGTAGGGTATAAATAAATAAACCGCCCTTGTAAAGTAATGACTGGATTACTCATCCACGTATTATTCAAGAGTCTCACTTCTCTTGTTCTGGCAGGAGTTTTGACCTTCAACCTCAGACTACTCTTCTTGCAAAAATATTTTATATTGTTACACTCCATTTTCAACTAAAAATTCTCCACTATCTCTAGCTAATACCCACTTCATGGGGTGTAATTAAATACACAACTCCTTTGCTGGTAAAAATTTCAGTAGCCCAGTAGGAAGAACTCTGGAAAAGTACCATGTGTTGTTATTGTTGTTGTGCAATTATTAGTGATAATTGCATTCTAAAGCAATTCTGAAATATGATGTTACTCAACTGGAATTTTGCTTGAGCATGATAATACTATTTTTAAAAATCTCTTGGTTTCATACATGAATGGTAAGTTCACAGACTTCTATTGAGTCAGTCCTGATTTATGTAGTTATAAAAAATTTGCATTTTTACAGCTGAAAATCACCTTGTTCAGTTGCACAGCTAATAGTGCACTATCATAAAGGAGACTTAAAACCATCTACCAATGATGTCTGCAGTTATTTTTTGAAATACAGCATTATCAGGTGAAGACCTCAAGCACATTTTTGGTGAATAATAATTCACTGAAGAAAATCACATCAGAATAAATGTTTTGAGGGGCATTTTCATTTTTTCTTTACTAGTTTTCAGCAGAAGGAATATGCCATAAAACCTGGAATAGTCATAAAGCTGTGCAGGGTTTTAAGATTAACTACAGAAACAAGGGACCAGAAGAAGGCTAAATAGAACAAAAAATTGCCTAATAAGCAAATTATACTGATTTTTTCCAAAAGGAAATGTACTAAATTGAAGAAAAGGTTAGTAAAATAGATCCTCAAGGATCAGTGCTAGCAATAATCCTAATATTTTAATAACTGCAGCATAAGACAAAGTTTACTAATGATTAAGTCAGAAGGCATCATCAACACAAAGAGATGGATGCTTTACGGAACTTAATGCATGGCCTTGTGGCACAAAATAAAAATAGGATGAAACTTAACAAAAAGCATGAGAAATGCATTTCTGGGGTCTAATAAAAAACATGCTGTGCCCTGGGAGCTGATGAACTGCCAAAGAACAAGAACTACGTAAGTATGCCAACTGGTCAGGTCTAATCTACAAGTCTCACAAAGACAACAAGGTTGTATAAATGATAAATACAACCCAATGTTGTATTTCAACTCAGCACACAGAGAATAGCAAGAATTTTGTGTCAAAGATACAAAACCTCCTATGGAAGATTCCACGCAGAAAAACGTTTGCACGTGAATTAACTGGTATACGTTTCCTATAAAAAGGGAAATTAGAAGACAGTTCCTTGTTATCAGAACAATGGTCTTCTGTAGTATCAGCCAAATAGGAGAGGAAAGGACAAAATCCACCTGCTGTTATATGAAATTGAAGACCTAGTTGAAAGCAGAAAAGGATTACATTGTGAGGGATGAAATTTGTCAGTCATTAGATGACCCAGCCAACCTTTTACATTCTTCTTATCTCTACTTTCTAGTTTATCGAGTCAAAGTCGCACTCACCACATATGCAGGGAAATACATCATTTAAAACCTTCATTAGTAGTATTTTTGTTTCCAAAACAGATGGCATTTGCAACGTACAAAACTGCCTGATCTATATCTAGTATAACATTATATAATCTAATACTGGAAAAAATAATTTAGCATAATTCTTTTTTCTCCCACTTGAGAATATATTTCCTGTGGTGGGAACTATTGGGGGAATCTGAATTCAAACCAGTCATTACGAAAATGTCCTGTGTGTCAGCTCTGCGGACTGGGCTCTGTGAGGTGCTAGACTTCAATAATCTATCTGTTTTATGACACAAGGTCAAGAGACTTTCCAAAACTGAGAGCAAAAGAACAAGTACTTATTAACTATATATAGTGTCAGTCTCTTTACAGAGACACTAAACAAAAGTCAGTTTTGTTTCTTTCTTAAGGCCCAATATTGCATTCCATAGTTCAGGTGAACACTTCATGAGCTGTCATTTCTGGGAGTTCTGAACAATAATTAAAACAAAGAGGACATGATGTTCTGTCATGAATTCTCTTGAGATCTGCACTCAATACAGCTTTTTCCTTAGTTAATGCACGGTGTTGACACACAGTTATGAGTATATTTACTCGGTTTTTATTGGAAGATTGGTTATCAAACAAGTTTTTTATCACTCTGCTCTGCTGGGAAATTTGTATTACGAATTATAATGCTCCATGGTTCAAAATAAGCTTGTTATTTTTAACATGTCTGTAACTAATTACGACTTTTTTTTAATATAAGTAGAATTGTCTGTGCTGCAGTCAGTTTGTTTGATTTATTTTTTTCTTAGTTCATGTAATGAAGTAGGCACTCTGCAATTATACTGCACTCTTGAAAGCTAAATTTCTACACTATGCACTATGAGCCAGATTTGCTTTGTTTCTGCACAGCTTTCACCTCTCAAGTGATAAAAAACCACCCAAAACTATTCAGTCATTGAGTTTTAGTTGGTTTGGGGTTTGTTGGTCTTTTTTTTGTAAGGCAGAGAAGAATCTAATCACTTTCCTGTATCATCTTCCTCAGCACTTTGCCATAGTCACCATCAATATAATTATATTGCATTTCCATGCAAGAAGCTCAAGCACTTCACAAAAGCATCAAAGAGAAAAAGGTCTTCTGTCCTTTAGCTTGCTATAAGATGTGCTTTAGTTCCACAAGGAATATTTAACATCTGAAACAAGGTCAGTATGAAACACTGTACTAGTCAGATGCCCTTTATGATCTCAAATACTGTGTATTTACAGATGACAAAAAAAAAAAAGAAGAAGAAAAGTAGCAGTGATACAGTTCTAGAAACAGAGAAAAATAGTGCATTTCATTGTGTTGGAAGTTATTCTGCCAGGATTTTTATTAATATAATAGAATTATGGAATATCCAGAGTTGGAAGGAACATGACAAGGACAGTCCATCTCCCAGCCCTGCTTAGGACAGCCCCAAGAGCCCAAGAGTCATACCATGTGCCTGAGGGCATTTTCCAAAGGCTTCTTGAACTCTGTCATGCTTGGAGCTGTGACCACTTCCCTGGGGAGCCTGTTCAGTGCCCAGCTACCCTCTGGGTGAAGTAAACCTTTTTCTAATATCCAACCCAAACCTCCCTGACACAACTCCAGGCCCTTCCCTCAGGTCCTGTCACTGGTCACCAGAGAGAAGAGATCAGTCTCTGCCCCTCCTCTTCCCTTCATGAGGAAATTGTAGACTGCTATTCCTCCAGTTAAGGCTGTACCTTTAGTTTGTTAGAAATTAAGTACTAGGTACTGACAAAAAACAAACAAATAAACAAACAAACAAAAAAAACCCAAACAAACCAAAACCAAAAAAACCATACTTGGAAAGTACACAGAAATTGTATATGCATGAAACAACATTTATTGTTATTCAACATCCAGTACTTAATGAACTGAACCAAGGGCTGCATCCAGGCTTTTAACATCAACTGCTATTTATTTCTCCATAAATTTCTTTAATCCCTCTGAAAATCTTAATACTTTTAATTGTCCTCGTATCTGCAGCTGTGAGCTTGTACAATTAACTGCAACCTGCACAAAAATTAGTTATTTTGCTACAAACATGGAACATGTTTGATATTATACTCTGAGCTTTGGCATAAAAAAAAANAATGTTTTTTAAAGTACACATCAATGGGTAAAAAAAAAAAAAAAAAAAAAAAAAAAAAAAAAAAAAAAAAAAAAAAAAACACCCACAAAAAAAAACCAAAAAAAGAACCCAATACAACAACAAAACCCCCACAAACAGAAAATACTAGTTCCTGGTTTTAATTATGATTTTACAGGCTTCTATTATATTTTCTCTATCTTTTCCGAGCTGAAGTCCTAATCCATTTAGTGTCTTTACATGGAAACACTCCACACCACTGATACTCATAATTATCTATTCCTATACTTTTTTTAAACCCAGCTGTACAAAATTGCCTCTGTTTGGCCTATACAGTCAATTTGGTCTGACCTGATCCAGCTTTCATCTAACCTTGTGGCAAACAAAACACTCGTCAACTTCAATGATCTAGAGTCAAACTCCTAACTGCAATATGCTGCAATACCTGTATTTGAAGTAATTTAACCACTGATTATACACCTTAAAAGAAAGGTAGGAAATACAGAACTGGTGCTAGCAGGAGTATGCACAACAAGAGCAAAATGAAAGAGAAAATACCAAGGCATATCAGTGAGAATCTGTCACTAGGTACATCTTAATTAGTAAAAAAATAGCTTAATTATACGAAGTTTGAAAGAATCAGATCCATCTTATGATTCCCCATAATGTTTTTACAATGCACAATAATCTGTATGCCAGGATTGTCCAGCAAACATGTGAAAATTAATATAAAATGTATGCCTATTTAAATTAGCTTACATTGTTCTGCCTTCCTTTTTGAAGTATAGGTATAAACTACTGCTTAGATTTTATGTAAGAGTTGCATTATTTATCAAAGTAGTCTTTCCTTGACTGTCACGATTTTGTTGTCTTACAAAGAAATACAAGCAGACATTAAATTTAAAGAACATTGGAATGAAAACATTTCTGTAAGAACCACATTTATTTTATTATGTGGAATGATAAAATCTCAGTTTACAGAAGAAAAAACATGCAGCAGGATAGAGAATTTTTGAGAAAACATCTTCATCTTTTTGTCTCAGAATAAATACTCATTAGTAAAACTGTTCACAGGAAAGATGAGGTTTGATAAACACATTTGTTTTCAAAAATCTCTGAAGCTGTTCAAATTTCCTGACTCACAATTCTCCAAGTGAGATATTTCACGGAACAAGAAAATTCACGTAAAGCATGAATTAGAATAGTCACATTAAAAAAAAAAAAAAAAGATTATTTAAATAAAAATGCTTTGGTTGATCTTAACTATAATTTAGGAATGTCTCTTCTTATTCCAATTTAGGACAGAGACATCTCTTAAAGATTTGCCTATTTTTCCAGGACAAAGTAATCTTCTCTCAACTCCAGATGTACAGTAAAGGCTCAAAGTATCTGTGAATACAGGTGCTCATCTAAACTCATTCTTCTGAATATGACACATAGTAAGTAGAGCAGCTTTCTTCTAGGACTGGGGAAGAGCTGATCTTCTAGAACTTCATGGGAGGGGGCAGTCTGCTCCTTTGGATCTACTGGGTGACAGGGAACCACCATTATTTGGAGGTTTGTTTGGTTTTTTTCTTCTGAGAGATGCAACATGATGTATCTTTAGCCCCAGAGTTCCATTAAGTACCATTTTCAATGGAATTCTTTTGGTTTTAGTTCACCTGCATCTATGACAAATATATAATAAGCACTGCAGTAATAACTTGACTTTTCACTGTTTTGTCCCTCCCAAAATAATTTGCAACAAAGAGCTTAAAGTGTAGTGAATAAATGTCTCAGCAACATAATTTTCCTGGCAGAACGAGACCCATGCAGAAGCACTTCACCTTCCAACAAGGGCCTCCAGTCTTCCCATATCCAGAGATGACCATGGTGGCATACTGCTAAAACAACTGGAATGTGAAAACCAAGGAGTATGTCACAATCTACAATGTGTCTTACACACACACACACACAAGAAAACAGTAATCCCATTAACGATGTTAAAGGAAGATGGCCAAAGCTGATGAGGCAGTCTATCACTTCATTATATTACTGCTATGTAATTTCAATGAAAGGAAGGAAATATTAAAGAGTATTTTAAAAGCTACACCACAGCTGCTTGAAGCACCTGTTTCCAGTCTACACAGACTAATTCTTTTTGATGAATATAACCAACATAGAACAGCAATCAAATACTCACTAAGGGAAACAATCACTACACTCACCACCTCTCTTGTAAAACCACCAATCACATCTGTTGTTAGCACACACCAAAAGTTTATTGACAATTTTCATTTCAATTTGGAAAAAAAGCACTCAGTTATTGCATGGCAGTTGGAGATTTTTGGCATTTTGTTAGGTTGTTGTTTATAGCTTTTTTAAAAAGACCTACGTAACTGCTAAGCTCTTTCACCAACAGGGAATTACCCAGATTTTTTAATAAAAATGTCTGGAAAGACCATGAACTAGTGATATTAAATTTTATCAACAAGCTTTTCAGCTTAATTCTTGCAGACAAGAAACCAATACAACAATAAAAATGCTAATTGAGAAAGTTTTTGGAAAGATGCTGCAGACAATACAACTACATGCATGGGAAATTAATTCTGTAGATGATGTGTAAAAGATGGGTTATAAAGTTAACGAGATATTACTTAAGGCAAGGGAAACAATTAGACTATTAACAGTGAAGATAAAGCAACATTTTTGCATCAAATATAATGAAACTAATTAAAAGTGAAATGAAAATTTAGATATGAATATGAAAGTAAAATTGAACAAGTTAAAAGGCCTAAAGAGTTCACAGGCTCAAGATCCAAACAAATCTATCCAAAACCACAGCACCTATAAAGAACCTGAACAGTTTATCATTTTTGCACATGCTAAGAATCTAAAAGATCCATCCTCCTTTGAGGCATGGATTGGTCTGCTATTTTTTAAAACCAGAAAGAGATTTTATGAGCAGCAGAAACAAAATTAAAAGGCATGGGTGTAATCCCAAACAGAGTGAGTAGTGAAAAAGCAGTAAGCTGTGCTATGCAGGTAATCATTCTGAAGAATCTGTAATGCTTAAAGGGGAGAATCTTCTCCAAGGAATGTTGCAGGCCCACGCAACAACTGAGCAAGTGAAATCTATAGCTATTAGCTTGTATTGTTTCACAAAATACTTTTCTGACACTACAGAAGCATGACAGATGCCAAGTCCAATTCTGCTTACATCACTAGTTTAATTCACATAACCTGATCAAACAACAGGGGATTTAGACTTACCAAGACATTTTATGCAATAAACAGTCTTTCTTACTCTGCCATCACCAGGTGGGACTGCATACAAACACTTCATTGCCCTTGGTCCCGAAGGGCTTTTGAAGCAGAGAATTGAATGGTTTCAAGATCTGGTTAACAATGCTAACATGTTCCCCATGGCAGTCACTCAATGTCTTTCATGAGTCTGTCTCCATTTTTTATTTTGATTTCCAAGTATTTCCTTGTTATTTCTTTACTGCTTATTCACTTTCAGAACTCTGAGGGCCCTCTTATTACCCCTCTCCTCCCACTGTTTTGAAAGATCCTACTACTAGCCTCATCAGACAATGATGCTGTCCTTACCCTCTGCTGCTGCCTCCTCTCTGTCAGTACAGACGTCTTGTCAATGTCTTGTTCATGGATGTACTGCAATGATTTCAGCCTAAAAGACCCATGAACAACATTTGAATTTGCAATGCTTTTTGTTAAACATCCCACTTTTGTGAAAAGTTCACTATATATTATCCTTAAAAATCTCTCCGATTCCACAGGCATGGACTGGCAGTTAAGGGTTTGCATGCCATATTTACTAAGCACAGTGCTGACCACAGACATCTCACCATCTCTTGGTGCTTCCCTTCGCTCTTTTCTCATAGCTTGTACTACAAATATCCTAGCTGTTGTCTTGGAACTAGTGTGTGAATTCTTTTTAATAAGAACTGGTATACATATTAGTTTCCCCTAGCCTAGAGACCTCATCTTTCAGGATGTATTTCAATGCAAATTGAAATTAATTCCTTTTTTCATAGCACTTGCTGGTCTATCTTAATAATGCATCCCTCATGCTCAGAAAAATATAACAATATAATGTGGAATGTTTTTGGAAAATTTCCAGAAATAAGGAGAGCGACAACAAGAAAAGTAATAACAGAGCACCCTAAAATGTTCCCTAACTGCAGAACAAGCAAAGAGTTCAAGATAACAATTCCCCCTCTTGCTACCTAGAAACTTCTCTTGCTAATTTAGCCTTTGAAAACCTTGGAGCATAGTCCGCATAATATCAAGCAAACCTGTAATGTTGTATAAAATATAATTGCTTAATAATGAATTGTTGAACAGTGTGTTCTCAAGAGAAAAGGAATAGCATTTTCCCAGTAATTACCTTTCTAATTCCAATTAGCCAGCCTATACACTTACTCTGTATGTTACAATGACCAGGTCTGCCAAGAGTAAAGTCAGCCCTCAGAAGTGTGACAGTTACTTTGCTAATCTGAATCACACACAATCACATACAAATCACTGCCAAACTGCAGCTGCAGAAACACAATGTAAAGAGGAATCTCCAGACCATCTGGTGCTACAACCACCAACATGTATGTTGAACCACACGTACTTCTCTGAGAATTGCAAGGCACAGAACTTAGTTCCATGGACCTCTTGTTCTCTAAAAAGTGAGACACTGAAAGCAGGGAGTCAGTAGCTCAAATCTTAAGTTTTCTAATGACAAGCCATGTATGTGAACAGTTACCAGATTTTCGGTCTATTATTCAAATCAGGGCCGAAATGAGACCTTTGATGATTTCTCATCTGATTTTGACGATGTGAATGCTAGCCTTGGAAAGCTAAAGACTTGCCCCTCACCTCTCCAGTCCAAATAAGGGGCTGTCTCCAAGAAAATGCTGAATAGATATCTGGAAGATATGATTTTCAACCAACTTAATTAAATTTATATAGAAAGCTGCATGGATACTCTTGTTTCAGCTCCCACTAGTTTTACTTTAGTTGTTTGTTGTTTTGTTTTTGGCTTTTTTTTTTTAGTTCTTTTGCTTAGGGACACACTTAAGATGAATGGAGGAAGCTGTTTTCACATTACAAAATAGAGTCCATAATTTGTTAAAGTTTACTCACCCAGTGGGGCTCATGCCTTTTAATAAACTTTCTCGTGTGAACAACATCAAACTGCCACTTCTCTCCAAATTCCCCATACAAATTTAGAAGCAAGGTGCATTCTTTCCTTGCCAGCACAGTCAGAGACTTTACTGACTGAGTGATGCTACTTCTAGATCATACCATTTTTATTCCTAGTATACTCTTAAGGGATTCCCCAGGGAAACAACATATTTCTAGCAAACTAAAGGACCACACAGCTGGAATTTTAGAAATATTTCTTAAGAACCCACCCAGAGAGAAAAGATTTGAAAGACAGTACATATTTCATAATGACCCAGCAACTCCACAGTACCTCACAAAGAAGGTGAATACAAATGTGTACAACAGGTGCACCCAAGATAACTAAAGAGGAAAGATCCTTTTACATACAATCATGGTTGAAAACAGACATGCATTTCATACTTCTAAAAGGATTTGATAAAATCATAGCTATAGAATAAAAAAATAGGTTAGACAAGGCACTGGAGGGATTATCAAGTTTCCAACAAATGAAATGGAGCTTTGTGATTTAGTTAAATCCTATGGACCACTGGGAGGTAAAATAATGACTATTTTCATTGAATGGTCTGCATTAGTTAAGTTATATGTGGGCACATCAGCTTAGCAAGCACTGGAGTGGCAATGCCTACTTTCAAGTTCTTTGACTTTGTTTTCAAGAAAAATCAAATGCCGTCTATCACAGGGGACAAAATTAAAGACATAAGACAGAAAGGTGACATTAAGCAGGCTGTATGCTCACTAGACCCCATTCACAATCTCAAAAGAACCTGGATGCATTTGGTAAAAAACGATTGACATTTATGTTTTCCTCAGTAGGCCTAATTAGGTCTGACACACATCCATTCACACTCAAATAGGCACAGAAACCTTCAAGGTTATTTTCCAATTATTTCCACCTACAGTGCCTCATTCTGAAAGGACTGGGAATCTGAACCTTCAAAAGAGGCTACAGGTGCTGTTCCTGCGTCCTCTCTCAGCAACTGAACACTTAATAAGAAAAGTACTTATTATTTAAAATTCATGACTTTCAAAAAAGGATTTCTAATCTCAGCATCTTTGATCCCATTTTTACTTGTGATTGACAGAATTTTTCATCACACAAATTGTATAAGTACTGTTCTAATATTGTAAACGTATTTTAAATGCCCAAGTCAGGTCAGCTCATAACACTATTATTAATGTAGTAACATAAATATCCATTTAAACAACATAAAAGGTGCTAAAGGATGGTAAAGTAAATTTTCACACATGAAGGAATCAGATAAAACAGTTTCCCCAAAGAGGTTATGAAATATTAAAGCTAAGATAAAGGTCACTTGAAAAGACACATCACATTCAGCACTGTGTCATGGGTTTTTGGTAGAATCCCAAACCAAATGAATCTTTTCTCTTTGATTTGCTTAAAAAAGCAGAGCTTGTTCTAGAGTTTATATAAACGTTGCCATGAAATGCCAGAGGCCCATCAATAGTCAGCTCCATTTCCAAAATGGTCAAATTACCTCTGAAGGGACCAAATTCTTAATTTAGTTCTTAACCAACATAATATTCTGAATGATCTTTCCTAAAATACTTTTTGCTGTGATTTTGTCACAGATTTTGTAATCCGCTGTATCATGAACTGAAAACAGCAGTCAAATCAACAATATGATTAATAGATTATCTCAGAAAAACAAGCCAAAAAAACCTCTTGGTAGGACCTGTATATTTATACCATATCTGTTCAACTGTATTTGCTCTGTTTCTGATGATGGCATTCAAACTGCCACAAGCAGAGGCTATAATCTAAGAAATAGCAATAACATCTGTTCTGCAAGGATTTAAGGAACGTTCTTTAGGTTCTAAGAAAACTTAGAAAAAAAATTATCTTGAATCTCACAATTGACATGAAGAAAGAAAAGAAATAGCCCTTACTATTGGCCAAACTTCAGAACTTTTCAACATAGTATTTCAGAAAGTATAATTGCCTCCAATTTGTTGACAAGGAACTAGGGCAAAACAAGGTTAAAAGCTTTCCCAATATTATGAAGCATAGGACTTGGGAAAGAAATCTGTGTACCTTCAGGTTCATGATAATTGGAAATGAAAAAACTGACAAAATGCAATTGTTTGTGCAGCACACAAAAACCTCTTCCAGAGACAATTGCATAAAAGTGGAATAACCAGCAATATTAACGTTTAAGGCCAAAAAATAAATTTCATAGCTATGGAGAAAAAAATGACAACTTTGTACTTAACAGCTGAGAAACAGTAAACTTGAATGAACATCTGTAGTGTCAGAACAAAACCTCCCTAATACATACAAAATGCTGTAAAGCACTAGGATGTCAAAAACCAAAATGAATTATCAGGTTTGTAGAACAACAGATAGTGCTTTAGCTAACTTTTGAATTTCTATATACATATTTGCAATATATCTTTTTGGTACCTATGCGATTTTGTCTGCTCTTTTTTTTTTGGCTGTCCATGCTGAATTAGCTGTGCCTCTGCACAGGCTCTGGGCACCTCCATACTGAGTAGCCTCCACGAAGTGCCAGGCTCAGACAGGAGGCTGCTCCCTGCAAGATGGGACTTTAAAACATTCAGGGCAGTAATAGCATTTTGTCATCTACCTCCTCTACTACAGATGTCCTGTGAGGACTTGAGGCTGTGAAAAAATAGAGCGATAATATATTTAAAGTTCAACCCTTCTAGTTAAACCTAAACTTCAAAAGTATTAGGTGCATATAAATGCCTTCCTATTAGAGACTTTTCTGTATTACATTCAGAGAAGCTTACTGTGTCTGCCTCTGTAACATACCTTAGGTATCTCATACTGTTCCCCACTGTCTTATTCTGGCATGCCAACATCACCATTTTAGGATTTGGTGCCAACGCAAGCGTATTTCAATCCTTAAACACATTCTATTCATGTTTCACTCACAAGATATTGGCTATTTGCTTATAACCTCTAAGGAAGCCCATAGCATGAATTACAAGATGTCTAGAATAACCAGGAAAACTAGTTTTATGTTCCTAAAGAACAAAACGTCATCTTTGTCCTCTCAGGCAGGTTGCTGTCTTTTCTTAATAAAAAGAATGGCTTTCGGCATCTATCAAGTAAATCCAAACCATCATATCATTAGATATTACTTACATTTATTTCTGCATCTTGCTTCATTTCTTCCCTCAGTTTTATGACGTTACCTTCTGTGCCATCTACGATCACAGCCTACTGTGAGAGAGTAGCAGAAAGACCAGCACTACTACCACCCCTATTTCCTTCCCTAGAGAAATCAACTGTAGCTTTTGCTACTTCAAACTATTCAGCAACTTAGGATATAACCCTCCAGGAAATAGTCTTCCCAGCCTCCTGCTCTCCCCTTGTGATCTCAAGGCATTTATTTTCCATGAAGCAGTTGTTATGAATTACTAAGCACTGTCATTTCACACACTTATCCGAGGCTAAAAAAACCAAATTAAAGACAGAAGGTTAAGCATAAATCACAATGTAAGCAAAGCACAAATCACTTGATATGAGGCATTAATGAAAACATTTCAGTGTCATACCCCTCCCCAAACTGCTGCAGGTTAGTACCTCAAACTTGTTAAAGTTTATACAGCAACTAAAAACTGCAACTAACAAAAAAATCCCACCAAAACCGCCAGTTGTATTGTAAGAATATAGCTTGTTTCAAAGCCCCAGTTTGTGTGCCAAGAATGTGTTGTGGAGCCAGTGGTTTGTTGCACACCACCCTTCAAATGCTGACATGTTTTGACAACGCTGCCACCAAATCTGATTTTTAAAGCTGAAGAGAGAGTAGATGTTCACCTCAGCCATCTGCCAATGCAGCAGATGAACACGATGCAGACATTCCATAACTGATGTACCTCAACTCAACAGAAATCCTGTGTTTTGAGACACACTTTCTCACTGGAGATAACGACTTCAGAAATTACAGTGACAGCAGAATTTTTCTCTAGAGTGATATGCATGAAAACTAAATATATTAACTCTTTCACTATAAAGTGGATCAAACTACAGAAAAACCTTTTGCAGATGCATTCTCTTGCTGATTTTTACCCTCAGAAATGCATAACTGGAGCTTTTGAAAAAAAAAAAAAGGAGCTAAGGAGCTATTACCTGAAAGAAGCTTTCTTTTTGAAAACTTATAGTCCCTGTTGGACATCAAGAGAAAGCATAGAAAGCATATTCCTAGAAAATTCATCACAGTCTATAGAAGACACTTGTATTTCTCATCAATATAAAAGATCATCTATAAAAACTAATAGAATATGAGAATTTGTAAATGCTCAGGGTTTTTTTCAAGGTAATCCCTCTGAAACCTCTACAAATTCAAGTGCCAATTATCAGATGTATGGAAACAGATCAAATGAAATCACAGAGGCAGATTTCACCATCTGGAAAACTCATAGCAATTGCTACACACCTTAAGTAGGTTTTCCCTTCTTATTTCAGAACTTACGGAGCTTCATTACTCATACCTCTTTTCACATATTTGTGAATTTTTGACATAACCTGTGATTTAGCTAAAAATAAGTATTATTACTGTGCTGCAGAAGAAAGCATCATTAATTTACTGTATGAAAACTACAGACCACAAGAATAAATCCTGCTGGTCTGAGTAGCCCAGATGAAGGCAGTCTGATTACCTGAGTGAGAATGTGTGCAGAAATGGCCTGTCCTCCCTTCAGAGACCAGTATGAACACAGGAAACGGCCTCTGACTCTACAGATATGATTCTTAAATTCCCATCTCAGTCTTCTACAGTTTTGTACACTGAAGTTTTGTATATTTGGTCTATTCTTCTGCCCCTAAGTAGAATCAGTTTTCTGATCTCATTCTACTTTATTCTTCTTCATGTACCCTTGCAAAAGAAGAGGCTCCTAGCAACAGGGATTACATCTTCTCAAGTAATGTATTCTGGTGCTTCCTCCTGCTGCTTACATATTTTTCCCCAAATATCTAACTCAAGCCATTTTTGCTATAGTTGAAATTCATTTCTTACCCAACTCCAACATAATTGGTGCGTATTTCCAAGGTTGGTTATGTATGCTCTTGGGGAAACTATGAATAGGACAATTCTGTACAGATACACTGTGAGCTGCAAAGGTTCTTCCACTGAATAGAACAGCAGGATCTCCTTCCAACATTCTCCTCTTTTCATGGCTCCTTCTCTCAAGAAAAGTAAAAAATTCCTTTTACCTAGTATTTGTATTACATTATGTGCATTTTCCGTATGGATTTGCCACTTGGGGAAAAGAAGAAAAGCAAAGACTAAAAAGCAAAGTATAAGATTACAAAACCAGAAGTTTATAAGCTCTCACAAAATATGACTACCTTTTCCTATTTATTAACTTTAGATTTCCACTCTACTGTTCTAATTTACATTATATGGGCTGTATAACCACACTGGTTTAGAGTTCAGCCCCTTTGTTAATACTCTGCCTTACATTTATTCAGTTCCAACTCTGCTGTCAAAGGAAACTGGCTATTTATTTCAGCAAATGTATTCAAGAAATGTAAATCTGGACAAGAAACAGACCAGTTGTGCATAATGTTATATAAGTTTAGCATAACTAGTTGTTTCACTGTCGAAATCCAAGCTTTTTTTTTTTTTTCCTCCTTGTGGGATTCACAATTAGAATATTTATAGATAAATAAGAATAGGTTCTATGGAAATAATTTCAAAGCTTTTGACAGCTCATGGTAACCAACAGTAAATTCAGCACACTGTGTAGTAAAATCTTGCTGCAGTAACTTCTTGCTACTTAGGAACAATAGGAAAATACTACAGTTTTTGGGAATTTTGGGGATTTTTTCAGTTTTAAAAACACAACTTCCTCAACATGTAAGGAAGAAGTACTGCCCTCTAGATTTCTGAATCGCATCACAAGAGCTCTGAAATCTGCTCCTTATTCTCCAACACCTCCTTTGGTTTGCGTGATTAGCCACTTAATACTCCATGCTGCAGGATATAACCATCCCCAGACATACCCATTCCTTTCTTTCTTCACAAGTCTGTCCATTCTTCTTAAAGAGAAAGGAGAAGAAGTTTCTCCTTTGACAGGCCAAGTGTTTCAAATTTACAAACTAAGGGGCTAGAAACCTAGCTAAGATCACTGTGACAATCTAGTTTAGCCTTTTGTACAAAGGACAGCCTGAAACTCATTCTTGTTTCAAGCTGAGTTACAACTGACTTCGGCAGATGCTACATCAGTGTTTCTCTAGGTACAGTATTCAAGTGTTGGTTATACTTTCCCATGTTAAAGATCAGTACTTGACCCATGTTAAAGATTCAGGTATGAATTTGTCTGGCTCCTACGCCCAACCTCTCTCTTGCAAATACCTTTGCCTGCCTGACAAAATACAGCTACTGCAATACCAATGCAAACAACAGAATACACTAGGTGTTACCTAAAGAGCATTCCTCCTTCAGTGCACCTGGGACAGCTCTAACACTACCTTACTGGAGCTGGCTCACACAAAGCTTTTGGCAACAAGTATGCTATCGAACATCTGTTGTGACCCCTTTGGAAGCGCCCCCTCTCCCACACCATATGGCCATCGGCGCCGAGCGGCACCGTGAGGCCACAACCCAGCTCTCATCGCTCCCTGGCCTCTCTGGGGACGCCAGACACTGATGGATAATTTCACACACGCTTCACACTTCATCAGCAGGGAAGACAGCCCGCTGTAGTGAAAGTAGACATGCCGAGAGTGTCCATGTTAAAACACACTCTGTCTATGTTGCTGTCAGAAAACCCTGCTCATGGAGTACGTGTTGTATATGCTAAAGGAAGGGGGATTTTTTTTGTTTGTTTGGAGGTTTTAGTGGGTTTTTTTGTTTGTTTGTTTTGGGTTTTTTTTGGTTTTTTTTTTTTTTTTTGGGGGTTTTTGTGGGTTTTTTTTTTTTTTTTTGGGGGTTTTTGTGGGTTTTTTTTTTTTTTTTTGGGGGTTTTTGTGGGTTTTTTTTTTTTTTTTTGGGGGTTTTTGTGGGTTTTTTTTTTTTTTTTTGGTTTAGCACTGATGTTGCTCCTCTCAAGTGCCAAATGCTTTCTGGGTAACTGGGCCTACACATGGGGATTTGTCAACATAACTATGGCAGCTGTGGGCTCAAGGAGATACGAATAAATGACAACCAGGGTCACAGAAACACAGCTAAAACATTACAGAGCAGATCAAACTTCTATTGACTTAAAGAGCTTTGTTGGCACAAAATTTTAACTTATGATCTTACAACAGGATAGCAGACTAAGAGAAAATAAGAAATTCTTCCACAGGGTCAAGTGATAAAACCCGTTACTATGAATCAGGTAAATACAGCAGCAGCATTACTACTAACCAGTACATAACAACAGGAGTGCAAACAAAGGCACAAGCAACTAAGGATTGAATTTCCAAGTGAAAACCCTACCCACATGTAAGTGCAAGGAAAAACATCTGATACCAGTGATTTTGTTTCCCACAGCTACAAAATGACCATTTAAATCCTCTGTTCATAGTTACCAAAGTCATTAGAAAGGCTCAAAGTCCGTGCATACAGTACTAAATGTCAATCCCAGAGTGGATTCTGTGCAAAGAAAGCAGAGCTAATAGGAAAGCACTCTTGATAACAGCAGGAACACACCAGCACTTCAAGAAGACTGCAAGAATTGAAGATAACACCAATCTAACAGTGAAAGTTATATCACAGAATTATAGAAGGGTTGAGGTTGGAATGACCTTAAAGATCACCTAATTCCAGCTCCCCTGAAATGGGCAGGGACACATTCCCCTAGACCAGGTTACTCAGAGCCCCATCCAACCTAACCTTGAACACTTCAAGGGATGGGGCATCCACAGCTTCTCTGGGCATCTTATTAGTGCCTTGCCCCTGTCACAGTCAAGAGTTTCCTCCTCAAACCTAATCTAAACTAACTCTCTTTCAACTTAAACCCATCCCCCCTTGGCCTATTACATGTCCTTGGCAAAAGTCCTTCATCACCTCTCTTGTAGGGCCCCTTGAAGTACTGGAAGACTTTAGAGGTTCCTATAAGGTCTGCCCAGAGCCTTCTCTGCTCTCTCAGCCTGTTTTCTCTCGGCCTGCTCTCTTAGCCTGTTTTCACAGGGGAGATGTTCCAACCCCTTGCTCATCTTTGTGGCCCTTCAGCAGATCCATGTGCTTATTCTGGGGTCAGCAGAGCTGGACACAGTATCCCGAGGGGGGGCCTCATGAGTAGGGTCATTAGATCAGTTTGAGGCAAAGTCTTGTGGCCATACCTTTCAAGAACACTGCTATGCAAAGTCCAGAAAGCCAAATATTAACTTGCTCTTAACAAAAGTTTGCCCAGTCTTGTCCCCTTTTCTTCTTTCTTTCTGCGTTTTTCTTTTTTAAGAATGAATCAAGCTCTTCTTTAGGAAACTTGAAAGGCACATTTACCATTTGTAGCAAGAAACGGCGCTATGGAGACAAACACTTTCATATCAGAGCTTAATCACCTCCACTGTGCCCAGGCTGACTCATTACAAAATTAGGTGATCATGCATTACCCAAGAACTATTTTTGTGGCATCTGCAGCAGCTAAGACACTGCACTAAATTTCTTTTGGCAGTCCAAGTGTCCAAGCGGTGGATCTTCAGCTGCTTCACTCTCAGGTTGCCCTCTAATATGTTTTCTCTTTTGGATTCACAGTATGGCAGAACACTGCTTAGATGTTTATTAAACATATCTGTAAACTGAACAGGGAAACGGCTCCATATGAGGACAAGGCTACACTCACAAGGCTGTGCTTTACCCTCTACAGCTTGCAGAACACTAATTTCCTGAAATGAAAGTGTTGCCCAACTCAAAGTATCTGTATTAGAGGCTGTCGGTTACATTTAAAGCAGACAGAGATCCTGATGCCCTGTAAGCATTACTGATACAGAGGTTAAATTCCCCGGTATAAACCTCACTTCAGCCTCCAGTATTTCCCCATACATAACTCTCATCAAGAGCGCAAAGTCTCAAAATGGAGCACCAGGAGACTGAAGCTATTTCCACAGTTGCTCTGTGACATGTGTCAACTCTCTGGAATGTTTTGAGTGATTTAAGTCACATCATCGGCTGGACAACTGCCCAGGTGCAGTTTCAAACCAACAGCCTTTTAACTCATCCTGAAAAACCAGACCTTTAGCCTTAGCTCTGGGGTCAGTGCATGGCTTGCCACACTTAAATTAGCTATAAGTATAAAAGTAAATAAATCTCACACACAGATTTCACTGCCATAGCAGCGCCCCTCTGCTACAAAAGATGAATCACAGAATCATTAAGGTTGGAATGGACCTCTGGAGATCATTTAGGCCAACCCTCCTGCCAAGGAAGAGTCACCTAGAGCAGGTTACACAGGAACTCATCCAGGTGCATTCTGAATGTCTCCACAGAAGGGAGACTCTCTGGGCAGCCTGTTCCAGTTTTCTGCCACCCTCCATGTAAAGAAGTTCTTTCTTATGTTGAGCTGGTACTACTTGTGTTTTAGTCTATGGCTGTTGCTCTTTGTTCTGTCACTGGGGGCCACTGAAAAGAGTCTGGCATCATTCTCTTGGCATCTGCCTTTGGGATATTAATATGCATTAATATTATCCCCTCTTAATTTCTTCTCCAGATGGAACAGGCCCAGCTCGCACAGTCTCTCCTCCTTAAAGACATTCCAGATCCCTGATCATCTTTCTCTGGACAAGTAGTTCCATGTTTTTCTTGTACTGTGGATCCCAGAACCGGACACAGCACTCCAGACGCAGCATCATTGGGGCTGAGTAGAAGGGCAGGATCAGCTCCCCTGACCTGCTGGGCACATGTTTCCTGATGCACTCCACAACACCACTGGCTCTCCTAGCCACAAGGGCACTGCTGGCTCATAGTCGGCCTGTCATCCACCAAGACTCCCATGTCCTTCTCAGCAGAGCTGCTCTTTAGTAGGTCAGCCCCCAACCTATACTGGTGATTGAGTTATATTCTTTCATGTATGCTTATACAGAATACATAATTGCAAATTGTGTCTGTGGGGAAAAAAGAGAAAAAAGAAAAAGAAGAAAGAATGCCTTTCCTGACATACTTTGCTGTGTCTGCACCAATCAGGTCCACAGACACCCCTTCTGACACTGCCATGGAAGTCAAAGCTTTTCTAGTCGAGTCCCCAGTGCTTTGTAACATCAACATATTTCCCTTCTGCAGTAAAGCCAAATTCCTTCTGTCAGACACATATACAATTTTTACCACCAAAGACATTGAACAATTTGGTCAAAAACTGCACATATAAATACTTCTTAACTACTCACTTATTGCTATGTTGCCCAGCATCAGTGTTGACCAGATAATTCAGCGTAAAGGACAGACCAGAAAAAAAGAGCTACAGTGAAAGAAAACAAGAAATAAAACCAAACAGAACCCACACCAACAGTCACAATGATAAAATAAATAAATACATTGTGAGGGTACAAGTTCTGCTCCTGCTGAATTCACTGGCCAGCTTCCCATTTATTTCAATTGACCTGATAAACACATGCATCCCTCCAGCTTCTGTCCTGCCAGACAGGAAGCCTGGCAGACAATCCATCAACATCAGCTACTAAGAATCAGCATTAGCACTGTGAAAATTCAACTGCCATTCAAAATAAAATTCAAAGCTAGAAAATTACAGGAAAAGCCTTCCAGCAGCTTCAACTGCTATTGGATATACAGGAATAGATTTAATTTAAAGCAATCCAAAAGCTACTAAGTATGCTCTCTATGTAGAATTTAACTAACAGAACGCTCCTGTAAAACTTTTAATTCTCAATTCTCTTTTTAATTTTGCAAAGGCACTACTACACAAACATTGTTAATAATATTCCTCATGTTTAAGGTCAGAGCTGACTGGAATGGAGGAATCCATAAACTCACATCTAATTCACCACAGTTGTATTTTATATAAAAATGTAAGGCAAAAATCTGAAGAGCTGGTTATATTTCAGTGTGGTCAGCTATACTCTGGTGGAAGGGACAACTAACAGTCAGTTCTTTTCCACCTCGAAATTATGTGGCTACAGATCAGATTAATTAATCTTGCTGGACACACTGCACATACCCCTCTCTGTGTAGGATCAGAGACAAGAAATGTTCTATGCTGTACCAAAAAGTGGGTGTATACATCTGAGTTCTCTCCTGCTGTTTTACTACATTTTGTACTGGATAACATCTACTACTGTGTTGTTGGGATTTTTATTTGTTTGTTGGTTCTGCAGTTTGTTGGTTTATTTGCTAATCTGGGAGTTTTGTTTTGTTTTGCTGGAGGGCAGAGGGAGAGAAGCGCCCCCCCCTCCTTTTATCCACAATTTCAACAGTGGTACTTTGAGACTGGCATGGTTACTTTTATGTCACAGAGCAAAAAAAAAAAAAAAATTGTTGCATTTCTAACTAGTAATTTCCCTGGACAAAGTAAACAGCGTTGTTCTTAAAGGTCCTAACCCCTGAGCTTACATCAGCTTTCAATAGAAGTGAAAGCCGATGAGAATAGACTAATGAAAAGAAGCTGCTAACCCTTTGTTTTCAGGTGGCTTCTTTACTTGGGGATCTTTTAGTTTTCTTTTTTTAAGACTTTGATTTTAGGTTTCACTCTTGATGCTGCTATTTTCTACAAAGATTAAGATTTGATTAATATCTCAGAATGTCCAAATCTAAAGCAAATCCACAAGGATGCCTGGGATTTGTTATTTTGGATCTTGAAAAATCTGAAAACTACCTGTGTGATGTTTTCTCGTGTGTAAATAAAGTGCTTTATATTCAATTTCTCCATAAATCAGACTTAGATGAGCTTTGTAAACAGGAAAAAAAACAAACAAAGCCTCCTCTGTTTTCCACTTCCATAAAGTAAAACTAGCTTTTATTCATGTGTACACACATATTTGAGATACAGCATAACGCTAAAGGTGCTGTGAAACTGCTATAGTGTTTTAAGGGTTGATCAGAGACATGCAAGTGAATACAGGAGAGGAGAAACAAAAGCTCAAAGTTCACTATTCTTCTTGACTTCCTGTTCCTTCTTAAGATAAATATTTTTCTCTTTCAATACTAACAAGTTTAAATGGTTTTCAGTAGTCCTGCACACATTTAAATGTATACAAGCAATATGAACATTTGATGACTGGAACAAGTGTATTTCCCACCTCCTTATCTGGTGTTAAATAACAGGAGAAGAAAAAAAAAAAGAAAGATGGAATAAAAAAGACTACAGGAGATCAGCTAGTATATTTCCTAGCTTTAAGCCTCAGCTGATGGAAAATAACAAAACCTTCCAAAAGGAATTTAATTTATCCAGGTGCTTTACTATCTGGACAAGCCGTAATGAATGTGAATTTTTGTCTCAGAAATTCCAGTAACATCATTATTACTCTTATACTCAATGGGGTCTTGAAGATTTTTTTGTTAGTTTGGGGTTCTTTTTGTTAGGCTGCTTATTTGTGGGGTTTTCAGAGGTGGATTTTATTTTAGGTTTTGGTTAGTTCACTTCTTTTTTTGCATTTTGTGGGTTTTTTTTATATGACCTCACACCCCTCCACCATCATAGTTCTACTCAAAGGAGAGCTATCCTCTATTCGTGACTGCAAGATATGGAACCATCAGTGCACTGACACTGCACAACATGAGAATCCAGAGCAACAGCAACTGAAGGCAACACATTTCAAAGGGTGGCCCTTTTGAACAAGTAAAATAAGTAAATGTCCACTCATTTTCCTATTAGCTCCAATGATTAAACTGCCTTATTAAAATGGATGAAGATGAATCATTACCCCACTCCAAACTCCACACCTGCATAGAAAAGCATTAAAAAAAAAAACAAAACAACAACTCCAAAAGCTTTCCATGTGTGAAAGCAAAGAAAGTGGTGAGGTTAACATTGAATATGTCTTTTAAATGTTATTCTGCCTGTAATACTTCACTCAAAAGTGCACCTGTAAGTAATCTATACAATAATACTTACCCAAAAAATGCTGACCCAGCATAGCAAACCAGCAAGCAGCAGGGTCTGAGCAGCTGAATATTAACAGCTACTTCAAAAACAAACTAATGAGTTTCAGGTAACTAGACTAGATGAACTGCGTTGCTACTTAAATGAAATGAAGAATAGGAGCAGGTCAGCAACATTCACGGGGGAAAAAAAAAGGCATTTTGAAAGTATTTCAGTTAAAAAGACAGAATGCTGTAACAGTCATATGGAAGTCCTTCCTAATTTTATTAAGAAATGCCAATAGTAGTCTTAAAAGAACTGACACTCCTGCTAACACTTTTTCAGTTTAGGTGAATTCAGTAACAGCTCTTGAATAACCTGATTCACCTGAAAACTTCACTAGTCTGACCCAACAGCTGTGGCACAAATCATGCAAAATTGCAGAGCTATCCAATAGTTTGGGATTCCATACCTTTTCCATACACCTTTAATACTCAGGAACTAACAGAGACTATCAGGTTTATTTTCTAACCCCATGACTGTCTTGATTTCTATCACAGAGTTTTGTGAATTAGACTGCAAGATAATGCATCACCGATACCATGCAGAGCTCTAGTAAAGGGACATTTAAGCAGTCATTGGTACCAGGCTGGAGGTCATTCACTCAATGGCAAACATGTCACTGTTCCACAAAATAACTTTGAATCCTTAGTGTCAAATAAAAGAGAACATTAAGGAAGTTCAAGCCCCAGGCACTTTAAACGAATATGGTGACTGAATCCTTTCAGAGGTAACTCATTTACAGCCAGTAACATTTCTAGGAGAAGACAGAGTAAAGCAAGAGACAATCAAGCTTGCAGAATGATGGAAGAGCATTCAGAGCATATTGTTGCTACCTCTTGTTCTCTTTGCTTTAAATTCAATGCAGAATTTTATAGTCCCTTTTCACAAAGGGATAACTATATATTTTCTACATAATTCTGAAGCAGTCTTTGTCCTAGTGTTGTGGATCTGTCTCTCATGGCATACAGACGACCTTGCTGAGCACAGTGTAGTTCAGGAGTACATTTGACTCGGGGAATGGAGAAATGAGGACAGGGAAACTCAACTCTCACTGGTAGCACAGGCTCCCTGTTACTAAGAGCAAGCTCAACTCCAGCATACCTTCTGCAAGGCACAGAAGAGAGCAGAGAGATAAATAAGATTTGCCGCTTCTTTGCAGCCCCTCCACCTCTACAAAGCAAGACACTCATACTGGGAGCTGTTGGATTATAAAGTGAGGAAGATACCCTCCTTCTGCATCACTCCACTTGATAAAACCAATACAGAGCCACACTCTGAGGACTGTGCAAGGCAAGGAATCGTTAGCTGCATCTGGAGATGAGCAAGAATCCAGGACATGCTATGGCAGGCAATGTAAAACATTCCCTGTGAGAAAACACAGCCTAGCACACTGGCACTCTGCTCTTCTCAAAATCTCAAGTGTTACTCAGGGGCAACCTTATTAGAAGATGCTACAGCACTTCCACTGTTAAGCAGTCATAGGCACAGTGCACCCAGCTCCCAAAGTTCATGGTATTAAAATAATAAATTAGAAATACTTGTCTCCCTGTAGAAGTGCCTGCAGCACAGTCTGGGACAAGCAGCAGGAGGCAATGACAGTGCAAGGAAAGGGTATAAACAGCAGGAGGGGAACGTTGAGTGTATTAAAGGATGCTCCAGAATAAACAAAGCTACTCCTGTCATGAATTCACAGGCTGTAGTGTGACATCATTATGAGCCTTCTACAAGAGCCTTGCCTGTGAAGCTTCTACCTGACCCTTTCACACACTGTACAGGTCTCTGTGGTGGAGCCTTCTGTGAGCCTTTTCAAAGGTTTCATTCCCTGAGGAAATGAAAAGATACTTGTTTCAGTGTGCAAGACATAAATTTAGACTCAATGCCACTTGAAATTCTATCTCGTTACCCATTCTGAACTACATCAAGCAAATCTACTTAGTTCTAAAATCCACAGCACGGTGTTCTGACTGTAGCATGGTGATTTTCAACTGTGCTCCAGCTGTTTGACTGAATAATGTTCAAAGTCCCTGAGCATACTAGTTAGCACAGCAGTTCTCAAATATCTACTACTTGAACATCAATCAGGTGACATGGAAAGAGGTGTACAATCTAAGAACTCGCTCTAACTACACTGACTCAAATTATTAAGGCATACATGGCCCTGAAATTCCAATTCAGGTATCTAATATTATAATGTTCTAAAACCTGGGAATGTTTTACTCTATCCTGTATCAATAAAAGCATAATTTCTGAACAATTTTTAAAAGAGTAAGTAATTGTTTTCAAACATGGCTGATGAATCTTTCACAGTGTCCCCACCATAAACAGTCACACATTGCTATACATTATATTATTTCTAGTATTGAAGGAAATGGACAAGATCCATAGTGCTTCAGTGGCCTCAAAAGCTTATTTTGTAAGCTCCTGTTTAGCTTCTAAGAAGTACCATGCTCTTCATTGATTAGCTTTGTACTATTTAGACACTTAAATACCTATCCCAATGAAGCAAACAGATGGAGGAACTACTGGTAGGTACTTACTCCAGAAGAAACTGGGAGGCTCAATTTACCTATCCAATTTTGAAAACCTTATTTCTGAGTTCCCCAAGTGGGATACCAGAGCTTAAATGGGGGAATTGCCAAATAAATCTGCTCAGTCTTGAACACTTTGAGAAGGCTAATTAAGCTGGTAATGCTGGAAATGATGACAAGGATCCTGAAGAACCACTGTGCATTTTACAGGCACAGCCTGTATAACCAACTGATTTGTAGGCAAGAAGCAGACTTTTCTTTTAGGGAAGCAGGTTTCTTTACATCCAGCTGGAGCCTCTGGTATGAGAAGGCTGTGCGTCACAAGAAAACTGAACAAACACCTCCTATCTTCAAATCCAACCAGACATAACCAAAGAAAAAGACAGTCAACTCCTGGAAAGTGAGGACATATGGTAGCTCTAGCATCATACAGTGTCTATCAAAGGCAACTATCTTATAATACAATCAGCAATGCTGGTAGTTCTACAGGGATAAATTTATAGAATCATAAAAAGGGGTTGGTATGGACCTTAAAGATTATCTAGTTCCAATCTCCCCTGCCATGGATAGGGACCCCACCCATTCAGTCAGGTTGCTCAAGGTCTTATCCAACCTGGCCTTGAACAGCATCAGAGTTGGGGCCTCTCTGGGCAACCTGTTCCAGCATCTCACCACCCTCATAGTAAAGAATTTCTTCCTAATATCTGTAACCTAAGTTTCCCCTCTTTGAATTTGAGCCCATTACTCCTTGTCCTGTCACTCACTTCCAGATGGAGAGTCCCCATCTGGCTCCCCATAGGCCCCCTTCAGATGCTGGGCACTTTCTATGAGGTCCCCACACAATCTCACAGCAACCTCTTCTGCAGCCTGAACAGCCCAGTTTTCTCAGCTAGTCCTCCTAGGGGAGGTGCTCCAGTCCTCTTATCAACTTCTAAAGGTAGCTTTCTGTTTGGCCTCATTATATATTTAGTAATCACTTTTTGTATACAAGAGGACATCATGTCACAATGAATCAAAGTTCACGCATTAAAATCTCGCCTCCATTCTCATTCCCTCTTTCCATCCAAAGCAACAGTGTGTCTCAAAGTCCACATACACAGTGCCAAATACACACCTCTGGCAGGAATACCTTGAGTACAGCTTTATGTTGTTAGTAGTTTTAACCATATCCTGAAAAAGTTTGTAAGAAGCAGAGCAAAGCAAGACTTAAAAAAATGTATCATAGTGGAATGAATTTAAACATGCCCTTAAACTGCTAGCTGTAAAAATGTACTGAACTGTTGTAAGTGTGCATTCTGTTAAACTCTGCCCTTCCTACAGATCTTACTAGTAAATAAATAACATTTACCTCAATGCAGCAGCTGGTGTCTGTGCCAACACAGAGCAGAAAAGAGCACTGTCAGTTAGAATTCAGCTGCTATGCCAAAATGATTTTTATGCAGCTTTAATATCACGTTATAGAAAGATAAAAATATGTACTGTTTATAATGGTATCATTGAACAGCAAATTGGACCCCACTGAATTAAATACTGCAAACACAGAGTGGAGAAGAGGCACCTATTCCAAATCGTATACAAGCCACTTGGATGAGTCTGTGCCTATTACAGGTGCTCCATCCTTTCAGCACATAATAAGGTTAATGATATATATTAATAAAGCTCACCTCTCAGGTCTCAAAAATAATATCAAAACCACACCACCGCTGGATAGCTTGGGACAACCAAAGCAAACCCTGAATACAACCCTCAAAGCTTTGCTGTTCAGAACTGAAAGGCAAGGCAGGGAGCAAGGGTGGCTCTAGGGCAAAGCACGCGGGCAGAAGGCGGGAGCCAAAGGCGCACGGGGGATGGATGCCAAGCCCAGGGACCCCCTGCCCCAGGGAGCAGCCAAGAGATACGGGACAGACAGGTGTCACTCTGCCCGGCCAATCCGAGAACACGGCGGCAGCAAACGGAAAGTACCGACTGAACCCGAAGGAGCAGGGGTTTAAATGCCCATTTTGAACTCCAGAGGGGGTTAACACGGTACCAAGCCGCTGCATTGAGCCCAGAACTCAGCCTAAGCGGGGCGGCCCCACGGCAAGGCAGCCACCCCGCGGTGTTTGCGTGGCGGGCTCCGCGGGGCTGCGGGCAGCAGGGCCGGGCCGGGGGCGGGGGGAGCCCCGCTCCTTCCCTCCCTCCCTCCGCTGCTCGGCGCGGCTGGGGCGGGAGGTACCGTACCGGCGGGCAGGAGGCATTCCAGCGGCGTGAACGCGCGCTCCATGGCCCCGCGGGACGGGCAGGCACACGCTAAAGGCACGGAGAGCCGGGCGGGACCGGCGGCGGGGGGGGCAGGCGGGGAGCAGCCGTGCCCCTTCCCGGTGTCCCCGAGGAACGCCTGCAGCCACGCGGCTGCGCCCGCCCTTGCAGGCGATAGGCGGCGGCGCTGCCCGGGTACCTTCGGCCACGTGTTCTCCTACATCCCCGGGCCGAGACCGGGCACCGGGATGGCGTGGGACGGGGGCGGCACGGCAAGCCGAGGGAATCGATGGCCGCCCCGATCCGTTGCTCGGCGGTGGATTCAGCAGCGAGGGGGAAGGGCGGGACACGTTGATTGGCAGTGGCGGAGGCCTATGGGACTGCGTCAGGGGGCGGGGCTAAGGGACTGCCCGCCCCCGGCAGCGCCTGTGCGCGCCCCGAGGCGGGAGAGTGGGGGGAAAGGGACAGGAGCATAAGGGAGGGGGCAGGGAGCGAGGCCAGGAGCGCTCCGTCTCTCTGGGCACCCGAGCAGTGCCCACCTCGGTACAGCGGCGCTCGGGAACGCCGGGCAGGGCGGCATCGCGGCGGGCACCTGCGGCGTTCTACCGAGCGCTTCGTTCCCAGTGAAAGTCCTCAAATCGCTTTCAGCTCATGGAAACTGGAGAGAAATAAAAACTCTGCCACCAGTGCTCATACCCTCGCCGTGTGCCGGCGCTCTCGGGATGCAGGGAAAGCCGTGCCGGAGGGCTGGTAGCGTCCCGGCTCTGCTCTTCCCGCCACTGCCACCTGTGCCCTTCGGGCTCGCCCAGAATGATGCGGCATTCTTGGGTGCAGCTTAAGTTTCAATTAACATAATTTCAATAACATCACAAAAATTGCTAAATACATAGCTTCTCCTCGCTCACAACTTTTAATTGGGGTGTTAATCATCTTCAGGCGTAAAACGGACAACAGTGCTAAATTTAAGTTTGCTCTGTGAGCACAGCGGGGCGCGTTCTGATCCCTCAAACGTGTGAATGATGTGTTTCCAGCTCCTGGGCCGGCCTTTGTCCCTGCAGGTAGCCGTCTCCAGTCGCTCCATCGGGACAGGGCGTGCATCGCCTCGCAGCAGGAGTTCCCAGCGCCATGCCCGTCTCCCGGGGGCACGGAGCTGTCCTGGCACGGCGGCTCTGCCGGGAGCGCGGAACGAGCGCAGCGGTGCGGGGCCCCGCAGCAGAGGGCAGCAGAGGAGCGCCGGTCCCTCCCTCCATGTCTTCCTCCTCCCCTTCCTCTCCCCGTCCCGTCCGTCTGTCCGTCCGCCCGGCAGCGCGGCTCTGAGCGGCCGGCAGGGTCTGCAGAGCCCGCACGGAGCCGGAGCCGCTGCCCGAGCGTGGGACGGAAGGTCTCCTTACACATAGAGGCGTTTGGAGAAAGCGTGAGCGAGGTCCGCGGGCTGGATGTTCACAGGACTATTTTCCAACTTAATAATTATGTGGTTGTCTGTCCAGTCAAATGGGAAGGAAATGGGACCAACATGTCAGCCCACTCCTCAGTTCGCCCTGTTAGTCTGAGACTCACACTCAGATCAACATGATTTAAGGGACTTCGGTGGTGGACGAGTCTGGGCCATGTTCTCAGGACAAGGAGTGGCTCCAAACTGAAAGACGGCAGGTTTAGATTGGATATTAGGAAGAAATACTTATGGTCAGTGTGGGAGGCACTGGAACAGGTTGTCCGGAGAAGTTGTGGATGCCCCAGCCCGGAATGTTCAAGGCCAGACTGGAGAGGACTCTGAACAGCCTATTCTAATAGAAGGTGTCCCTGCCCACAAAAGGGGGATTGAAATGATCCACGTGACATTGTAGGTCTATTTCAACCCATACCATGTGAGGATTCTGTGGTTACCACGTTGATTCCAGGTACACCTTTGTTTTTAATGGTGCAAGCACCAAATCTTTGCTTTGGACCTTTCAGATAAGCTGCCCTGCCACCTATAAGAGAATACATTGTGTAAACAATTTTGGTCCACAAAGACTGGTAGAAATTTAGAAGTATTGGAAGCGTTCATGCCTTGGCAATGAGAGAAAGAGAACTTATTAGGAAACAAGGAAAATATATTAAGAACATAAAAAAATTCCTGTTACTTACACTATAGGAATAGAATATTGTTTGTTACACTATTGTGCCATTTGAAATTTTATTTCGTCTCCATTGAGAACTTCAATTTCAAAGGCTCTTAGGACGTTGGTATCATCTTAGTGTTCTTCTTCAAACATGTTAAAAACAACCAGCATTAGGAAGAAGCAGCTTGCTGTCTTTTCCAAGAGTGAGACCGTGTGGGGACTACCATGCTATTGGCCAATGCTCTCCTCCTCTTAATTATATTCTCTTCCACTCTGTCTCCCCACCCTGCTTCCTTTCAGTTTTGACAGGCACTTTCCAAATGCCTGGTAATATTATTAAGCCTTCTCCAGGATAGCTTATTTTTCTTCTTCAGTATCTTTCAGTGTCTCTGTCATTATTTCTTTTTCTTTCTTTTTTTTTTTTAATTCACTCTTGAGGGGGGTAACATCTGCTACAAATAGTAGCTGATAAGCAGGTTCTTATGCATGAGAAGAGTCATACTTCTCGGAGGGAAGGTCCAATTCAGTCAGGACCCTGTTCCTGGTAGTGTTCATTTAGAAGTCTTTCTCCTCCTGCTCCCATCTTCAATTTTTGGGTTTTTTTGTTTTTTTTTTTTCCTTTGTCTGTACTGTACATGCAACAATTTCCATCTCTACATTCCTTTCATGTCCCAGAAGATGCTTTTTCCACCTCTGTCACATTTGGGCTTCCAGGCAATCCTTTACCAGCCACGGCTGCAAAAAAGTAATTGTACCTCTCTGCTAATCATAGTAATGCATGATTCATCACAATAGCATTGCAAAGAGAAATCAGTCTTGAGAGACCAGGCTGGCACTAGTATACTTTAAATCCTTTAAAGATGAGCAAGAGTCTGCAAGGTAAGGCAAACTGCCAGCCCACTACACAATTAGGCAAAGGGCAAACAAGGCAGACACTCTATCTCTCCCTGAACTCAGTCGTTCTTTCATGCTCTTTCCTTCAGATACAAATCTCTCATCCCCAGTATAAAGCTCCTTTTTTAGAGTCAGCTCCAGGAATAGCTTTAGTAGATGCTATAATGCACTGATTTTGAAGGCAGGACCTGACAGCTATTTAATACTGTTTATCAGAGCCTAACAAAGGTATCTAGTAGAGGAAGTGTAGAGAGCAAAATTAATAACTGTACGCAGACTGGCATGTTGTCTTATGGATAGTCCCTTCAGAACACTGAGCAGTCAGGAGGCTGATTTGCTTTTTTGAAAAATAAGCACTTGCAATTCCTTTTCGCACTTTACAGCTGTGCTAGGACATCCATTGAATTTTCCTGTGAAAGGGTACAATTTAATAAACTTAGTGATTTTTTTTTTTTTTGCTTGTCACACATGAGAAATTCCTCAGTAAATATTGCACCTGTTTTTCTAGGTAGCATATAGATTCAGCAGTACTTTCTTCCTCTAGCTGGATCACAAACCAAACCCTTTCCCCTGTTCTTTTCCTCTGGTTGTACATGTCTACATTACTTTGCAAGATTTGGAGAGCAGCGTACAGAGAGGCTATTCAAAAAAGACATTCCCTGGAGCACTGATATTGTGCTTTGATTACTACTGTCTCCTCTGCTTAGATAAAAAGAGGGCAAGTGACCTCAACCCCAAGTGAGAAAATAAACAAGCAAGCAGATGCACTTCCTGAGTGGCAGATGGGGCTGTCCAACAAAGAAAGTTTCAGAATGACAGGCAGGAAAGGTTGAGGTAGTGTTCAGATCTTTTAAACATACTCTGGTAACTAAGCAGCCAGTCATGCCTCTCACCTGAGATATTATCCATTAAGTTTGTACAGGCTTGATGACTGGACTGCACAAGGAGAAACTGCAATTTATATATATTGTGATATACATTTATATATATAAAAAATTATTCCTAGCAGCTTCTGTGGAATGCCGTTATTACATTACTGGCACTAAAACTGATCAGGTTGGAAGGGTTGAAGGGTGATTAGGAGGACAGCAGCTTTTATTTACTCATAATATCTCCTGTGACTTAGAAGGAAAGAGAACGGAAGTCAGATTGCTAGGGGATTTTCACAACAGGGCTGAAGCCTGCAGTGTTTGCTGTTCTTCCTTGTGGTGATCAATCTCTGTGTATCCCAGTACAGATATACTGCTGAGGCTAACTTGTAGTAGCATTAGTTGCTTTTAGAATTTCTTTTCCTTCTTTCAGATAGACTAATCTAATTGAGACTGAAAGATTTAGAGGTATTTGGGGACTTTGTCCAGCAAAATGATAGGACATGTCTCTAGTATTCACAGCATAATGCCTCTCTCCCAGATGAAGGTCAAATAGGCCTGGTAATGCCAGACATGATCATTTAATCCTTTATTTTTTTGCCACCTCCCTTCTTCCATTTTTCACCAAAATGAGAATTTTATCTCTGTGCTTGACTGAAAGTACTTTAGGTTCTGTTCAAGGGCTATGGCAGATTTCACTAATTGGCATTCTGAACCCTTTTGATTGCAAAGTATGTAGAATCAAAGCTACTCAGGTGCCTCCAGAGGTCCCTCTTGGTGATGTCTAAAACAAGCTGCTTGTAAAGCAGGGGGCATATGTTCCTCCTGCTACTCTAATTCTATTGCTATAACAGAACAGCCTTTACAAGGCTGGAAGTCAGAATTCATGTAACATGTAAATGTTAAGAATACTTTCTCCTTCTTCCCACAGCTTAGCTTTATACTAATGGAATCCAGAGTTAAAACTAGCAAGCTGGTTGGTTCATTCTGGAACCTGTTCCAGCATTTATGCAGAATAATAAGGTTGAAAATGTTTAGCTAACTCAGCTGTCTGATTGTCTGTACATCCCTAAGTGCTTGATAATTCAAAAAATGCAGGCATCAGTAGATAAATGGGATGCTTTATTATAGACATTATATCCTTGCAGATCTCCTGTGCCAATAATTTAAGTCCTCATAATATTTTCAAAGCTCAAACACCAATTTGAAAGGTACAGTCATTGAGAAAAAAAAAAAACAACAAAAAACAAGAAAAGACCAGCAAACACAGGCAGACAGGCTATAACACATATACTCATTAAGTCCAGGTCCTTTTACAGTTAATAGAGCCAACTTCACATTTGTTTCAAGTCCTGAAGAGATTACGAAACTGTAAAAAAATATGATGTTAAGTGCAATATGTTTCTGAAATGGTATAGAGCAGGCTGGAGATAAAACATGAATTATTTTAGGCCACAGAGTAAAGCAGAAGAAAATAGTGAAATAATGCTGTGGCTCACCAGGCAGGACGCTGCATTCGGAAGGCTTGGGTTTTAATTCACTCTCTACTACTGGCATGTATAGACAGAACCAAACCCCATGGATCCATTTTCTCGTGTGTATATAATGGCTGAGGAATTAACTTAGCTTCAAAGAGATCTAGCTCATAGCATTCTATGCCTTTGTCATTGAGAAAATAGAATGGCATCAATAAGGTATACCCATACTTTTAAATCAACCTAAGATCAACAGCCAAATACAAATGAATTTGTGTTACTAATGAATAGACAGATGGCATTTGTTTAAGAATCAATTCTATACAAATTGAGAAGATTTATTACGATCATCAACAATATTCTGTCATGAAGATGGATGAAAAATAAACTTTGGAAAGTGGATTGTGTCTTGAAGTGATAACTTTTAGAAATAACATTTGCATCAAATCAGCTGTTATCAAGACACTATGGACAGCAGTAAGCAGAGTTTGTGCAGACTAATATCAATGAATATATTCTTGACTTCATGAGGTCAGGAGACCAGTTTGACTAACCTGGTGAAGAATTCCTGGAAAGCCTTGGCTGTGGTGACCTGGCAGCACAAGAAGAGTTAAGTAGGAACAATCCAATGTTTTGCTGCACTCTATTCTGCCTGGAATAATTGTCTTATTTTTACTGACACATACAGGAACTCTCATTGTCTTCTTGGTGTGCAACAACCAATGTGGAGAACCACTCCACACTTTCCTCTCAGGACCTTGTCTCCAGCACAGCCTAATTTCTCTTGTAGGTGCACTCCACAACACTAAAAAAGGCTGGTTTTAGTTCTTGATGTCTTTACCCCAAGCCTTGTTAACTCTTCTACAAACAGCTCTCTCAGTAGGTGACCCAAGGAGGCAGCATTTGGGAAATGAATTTTGTGTGTTTGGACTGGGTGTGTGGTGTGATGAATACTGTCCTGGGTCACTGGCTATGTCCAGTGCATTCAGAGTGATAGAAAGCAAGTTGCAGTAGCTCCACACAGTGGTCTATCAGGTTCTTATCCCTGTCCCATGGGAATGAAGCAGTCTTGTTGAACTGTGAAAGGCAACATTTACTGTTAGTCATTTGAGCATGCAGCGAAGTTGAGGTTACCCTAAGGCTATGGCGATTAGAAGGTGAATAGTGGCTCGGGATAAGAACACGGCAAGGTCCTGCTCACCTTATGTTATGTTATGTTGTCACTTCTGGCTTGGCTGGGCTGAGTTTGGCCAAGGACTGCATGGGATTCTCCATGGTGGGGACTTGCCAGGGTGATGGAAAGTGGGGCTATTGATGGCATTTACAGCTATATTCACCTCTCCAAGTTACTGTTCTAAGTCAACAAAGTAAGGGAAGAAATGGTGAGTCCTGAAAGGATCTAAATTTGTCAGGGCTAGGTGTTATTGTGAGAGGGAGCCACTTAAAAGGATCTTTGGAATGGAAATGATGGGAGGCACCCAGTTGCTTCAGTGTCTTTGTTAGGTTCCATAAAAGTGGCAGTACTGTCTGACTGAGCTGTTTAAAAGGCAGAAATAGAGAAAAGATAATGGCTGCAATTCTGTCCTACCAGCCTGAACAAAGCTGCCTGAGCCTGCCCTTTCCTCAAAGGCTAAATCTGTTGCGACTTGCTTGCTAATTCTGTCATTGGGTCCCAGATGGAGAGAAGAGGATGTCCTGCTGGGACAGAGGGCAACCCTCAGATATACCTTCTGGAGATGTTATGTGAGGAAAACAAGCTCTTCTCTTATTTGCACAACCTTTCTCAACTAGTGCATGCCTAGCTGGAGATGCCTGCTATTAACTCTTCTTTAATTGAGAGGAGAGAAAAAAAATAAATCCTGAGACACCCTATGGAACAATGAAAGACGCATAGCAAAAGAGCATTACACAAGGCATAGTATGTCATTTATTCACATGTTTTAGATGCTGCTGCTTGTGGACATGCATACAAGTATGCACATAGATAAATATGGTGCATCTTCTTTTAGTTTTGTTGCTTAACTTAGCTGTAGGCTGACATATGATAGAGTTCAGGTTTAAATCTTCCAAGTAAAACACTTTGAAAGCAAACCTATTAAGGCTAATAGAATGAACTTACAATGCCGGTGGTTAAGAAGGAGGGGGGAGTGAGACACTCAGTAAATTGTTCACCAAATAGCCTGTCACCTTGTAGTCTGCTGCTGAAGGCCTGCCTACAGATCATTCTATTATCTTTAATAAGCTTAATTTTAAAGAGGTATGCACATCAAATGTAAAATATCTCTGCTAGTTTTGTTATCTGTGATCCTGGATCCAATTTAAATATGTTAATAAAGAATATATGCAGTCTAAGAAGGTGCAAAAGCATTATACGTACACTGCTCACCTAAAAATGCTTAAAATTAAAAAAACAAAAGGTATTTCTGTTCCTTAAGCTAGTTCATGTGTAAAAACCAGTATAGTATGTACAAATATACAAAGTAATTTCTAGAAAATGTGTTTAAAGTAGAACAAACTTACCAAGTCAGTTTTTTGGGACTTCTATACAACTCCATGATAGCCATTTACTTAAGGATTAGGCTCCGATTTTCCAAGCCCCTAATACAAGTTAGAACCCTCTGAGATTCTTGCTCTAGTGATTACATTCTTCCCTTGGGTACTTTGTCACCTTAGAAAATTCATCCAAGTATTTTAAGATATTTTAAGGCAAACTACCACTTGCAGCTGGGCTGCTCATGCATTTGATTAAACATGCAGCACATTCTTACTCCTGCCCAACCCCTGCTTTTCCTAGCCTCCCCTTTAAGAAATTGTGCTCAGCATGCCACAATATCAATCACATTTGCTTGACACCATTTCATAGAATCATAGAATGGTTTGTGTCAGAAGGGACTCCAAAGATCCCTGCCATTTCCGATGCTTTAATTCCAATGTCCATCGCTGAAGTAGCTCCTGCCCCAACAGCTCCGTGTCCTGGCTTCTACTGCAGGAATATTCTGAGTCTTATCAGAGACATTGCTGTGAGGTTTCTCACCATGAAATCCAAACATCAATGAGGAAGATGCCTCAAACTGAGATTCAATATATATCAGTCCAGTCAAGGGGACACAATCACTAAAGATCACTAGAGCAACATAATTATTCACATACCAGGGCTCTGCCTATGAACCGTAAAGGACAGACAGAAGGTTGACAGCACAGCTGGGAAAAGGAAGAAATGGGTAAAGTTACTAGCACAGAGCTCAAGGGTGTTCTCTCCCTTTGTGAAATAGAAGTCAGAAGGGAAGACCGAGCTTTATGCAGCTCCATAAGTACCTAAGGATAATGTAATTCCTGTGAACTTACTTGTAGGTTGATGTTAGCAGATGCTCATTTGTAAACTTAAAGTTTATCGCATATGAAGCACTCCTTGTGAAAATGCGATGTGTACTTTTGCCTGATTTATACTGGATTATTAATTTTACCTATGAAATCTGTTACGTAGACTGGGATAAATTCACAAACATAGCCAAGGTCCTAAATATGCATACTTTGGAACACCAAATTGTACTGACTTAATTAGCATTGTATCATGCTACCTGACACTTTTTATTTAAACTAGTGCAAGTACTTTTGTATTTAGGCAAGTCTTTTAGCTCAGTGCTTCAAAATATTTAAGTTTTTAAAGGCTTAAAATTAATACTTTACCTGAGCATAACTGTGGATTAGGATCTCTGTACTTTGTGTGTTTCCTTTAGTATTGTTTCCCTCACTTTAATAATTGTTTCCTCATGTCTTTTTTTCTTAGGCGCTCCCTAAGTTTTCCTTCACTTCTGTTGAATTCTAACCTTGTCTTCCCGTGGGCCCTCCTACCTGAAATAATGGAGCAGAGTAACTTTAGCAAAGCTGATTAATATTATTTCCTGCCTTGGCAAGAAGTGGAGAAGGGAATACTCTTGCAAATATCACCTACTTAAGATGCTAAGCCAAAGAAATCTGTGTTACACTTGAGGCTATACACTGCAAATGGTGTATCCCAAGAAAAGCTGAGGTTCTTTGTGAGGAGGAGGAAATTGCTGACTCTCAACAAAGTTCTTTCCTAAAGATATTTAATCTGGGATATGACTCCTGGCTCAGCTCAATATCATTTGGATGCAGGCTACAATTATAAAAGGTGCAGTTCTTTGATTTCTGTCCCCTTGTACCTCATTTCTCTCATGTAGTTATACTCAGTTTTTTATATTTGTGCAAATCTATCAAGTGAGAAATGACCTTAAAACTTCTTTAAGGATTAAGTTGAGGGGTTGTTAAATCCTTCACAAATTGTTGCAGACTGTGAATTATGTTTTTGTTTTTGCCAGATGCATCATTAGAGAAACTGATTTCAAAATGTAGTAAGTAGATTTGCATGCCCTAAGTATAGGAATTGGTTACACAATAATATTTTATAAGGAAAGAGAGAAGTCTGGTAGGCCAGTTTTAATTCAAGGTGAATTTTACTCCAATAGTTGTGCTCTGAGATTTAAGGCCAAAAAAAAACCAAAAAAGCCCTCAGTTCAGTAGAAACTAGAAAGTAAAGATCTAGTATTGGGTTATTTACTTTGTTCTCACAATGAAATACATTTTACTACAATATTGTAATGTAAAATATTTACTTTGGCCATGGCATGGCAGATGTGAGGAAGAAGTTAATATAGCAAGTCCTGTAAATAACACATACACTACCAAAAGACAGAAACCAGACCATAATAAGTCACATATTCTGCAGTGCCTATGGTAATTTAAAAGCATCTTGTATACTGGAATACACGCTTGCTCTCAGAGCATAATATGTTGCCTCAATAGCAAATCAAATGAAGAGAATGATGTGGAAACGTTTTAAAAAGTCTCTGTTGTTATTTAGAAACCCTATTTATAGAATACAAGAACAAGAAACAACCTCAGTGCTATTTTTTGATAGGTTAAAATGATGTTTTAGTCTGTTTTGCAAAGAAAAAGATGCTTTTCAAAATATCAGAAAGTAAATAAAGAGAATTCCTACACATTAAATCATGGGGAAAGGTAAGAAAAAGAGAATTTGGTCATCCCTAGGAATTTCAGAATTTAGAGCTGAGTTTTCCTCAATGTTGAGAGAGGAACAAATTTCTTCCAGTTTCATAATAAAAAACATAATGAAAAGAAAGTCAAGGCTCACATGTTAAAGACACCAGAGAATCCTCCTGGACCAACTCACTTTCTGAGCTTTGCAATATGCAAGAATAGATTTATTAAGTATTTATAATCATTACAATGAGTATTTTAGCATTTCAGCCAAGTGAGGGAGAACGGAGTTTGGGGTTGAAGGGCAGAGACCTAGTAAATGAAAGCTTTGACAAGGCATGTCAAAGAAAGGGAAAGACCAATTTATCCTTGAGTAATGACATGGGCAATGTCTCACTTCTGCTAATCAGAGAGCAAGGCACTAAGCTTTGTTTTGTTCCAGCTTGTTAGAATAAGAACAAAAGGAAAGTCCAGCTATGTTAGTTCAGCTAAATATTGTGCATAAAATTTACTTTTCTTGGGTTATTCTTTTAGTATCAAAATCTTATGAGAAAAAGTTTACACATTGCCTGTTGCGCTAAGAATTAATTTTTACTCCAGTTGCTGTTTTAGCCATGTAATAGTCCACAATGATGTCATTAATACAGAAAAACCTGATTGATGGTGCAGTTACAATTTTTGTACAAAATGGACTAATACCAATCCTGTTTACTGTTTAGGTGTACCTCTGAGTTCTAAGCTTGAGTGTTTCTGTCTCCCTCCTCTCATGGTGATGGTGGGGAGTCACATCCAGTAGTATTCTGAAGTCCTTGCTGGGAAGACCTTAATAGCGGGATTTTGTTCCTTTTAGCCTCAGGTCCTTTTGGGACTAATTTTGTTCATTTTCTCATCCCAATCTCATTCTTCATAAGCTCCCAGCCAAGGTTCAAAAGTTTCACAACAGGCTCATTTGATCATAGTGCTGCTGTTGTGTAGACAGGGAAAAGGGGGTCTGTCAGTTCTTCACTGTCCATGAGGTTCACAGCAGAAGCCCATAAACTTAGGTGGCTGTTGGCAAGCATTAGGCCAGCTACAAGCAGCCTAGAACAATGCAAACGCAGTTAATTCCTGAGACCCTGTGCTGTCAGGTTGACATTAAGCTGTAGCCTTTTAGTAGTGATTACAAAAAAGTATATTGCCTGTCCTAAAAGAGCCCAAATAATTCTTACTGGGTTACAATTTATGCCATATATAATAGATTAATGTATAAATCAGCCAGTATGAAGATAAGGCAGCTGTTAAAGACTGGCTGTTTGGAGCTGTTCCCCAGGGTGATAGCACAATGGCTGTCATTCACATTATCTCTGCAGTGCAGGGGGTGGGATGCTCAGGAAATCTGTCTCAGTTACAACTGACTTTGATTTTAAAAACAAAGAAAGTAGCTCATAATATGCTTTTTTTCCTTTCCTGTTGCAATCATAGCTCCTCTTCAGTAACTTCATCTGCAACTCCTGTAGAGGGATGGACATAAGAAATACAACGAACTAACTTGAAAAATGAACAATAGTAATGAGAAGTAAAGTGTAAGTTTAATGAAGTAGGAAATCTGGCTTCATTAGTTCCAGGGTTCATAGGACTTTTTAATGTGTAGCACCTCAGGCTGGATAAAAGTTGCCCAGAGCCTTTCCTAGAATGGTTACAAAAATTAAGATCTTCAGTATGATTGAAAATCCCCTCCCTCTGATGATGGATCTCAGAGGGCTGCAGTGTGTAAAATCCAGCAAGTAAAGAACTCTGTCATAAGAGGGCATCAATAACTTTTGTACTGAATTACTATATAATAACTGTGGTGCTTGTTTCACCAAACTCTTTTGGTATTTAAAAAGAAATCAAACCTCCAAATTAGTCCACCTCAACCAACAAAAATGGGTACAATAGCTGCCAATCCAATGGAACTGCAGCCCTTCACAAAGAGCGCAAATTTCATTGTGCTCATTTCCTGCCTTCCAGCTGACAGCATATTATTGCTTTTCCTTCTGGATGGATGGAGATGAAAATTCAGGATGCATGTAGAGCAGTGGCACTAACAGTACTATCTAGCAGGAACTCTACTGGCACTGCAGGATCACGAAACCTTTCTTTGCCTACCTTGTGGGGGTTTCAAGACCACTTCCAAGTATTAATCCGTTCAGGTAAAGTGAATGGGCAAGTTAGAAAGATAAAGAGGCAACTAACCACAAAGCGAAATGCAATTGATTGAAGCAGTTCTTGTCCTTACCCAATCTTTCATGCTTTAAACACTGCCTTTGAAATGAGATGACCAGGACATGATCAGTGGCCACATCTTTCTCATACTTCAGGAATGGAGATGTTTGAGTCATATGGAGAAAAGGCTGGAAAGTACTGTTTAAGCCTCCTGAGCACAAGGAGAAAAAAAAAAAAAAGAAAAAAGTCTGTTGTTCGTGTTTTAAAGATGCATACACCAGGAAGTCTGATCTCCTGGCTATTTGTCTTCTGAAATGACAGTATTAGAACATTTTTCCCCCTCCACTTTCCATCCCATCCATTCACTTCAGATCTTTTCAGAGTCAGAAGCTATACTACAAAAAAACAAATCTGCAAAACACCATGTGTTGCTCTTTCCCTCTTCTTGGCTTATAGCCAACACTGATTATTTTGGACAAAGTCCTTCATACCACCATTGCTCCTAAGAAAATAAATTATAATCACTGTTCATTTGTCTCCTACTATTGAAGTTGTGTAAATTGGACCATCGCACCATTCCAATGAAGACAAATTTTTCCAGTTCTCACTTATTATTCATTTCCTCAACAACTTCTCATCAGCAAGTTGTATCCACATGGTTATGAAAAGTGGGCTTAAATTTTGAATTTTATTAGTGTTTACTTAAAAATGCTAATGCTACTGCCAAAGACTACTGGGAAGGAATTAATTCTCCCCCCAATATCTTTTAAAACCTATTTCTATAGTAAGCAGATCATAAACCATAATCTAACCTCAGTGACTATTCAAAACAGCTCAATTTAATCAACCCTAAATTTCCAGCAGCAACAAAACAGAATTTGACCCCTTCAATAAGCCTGCGCTCAAAATTTGATTCAGAAGAGGATCTGAGTAATGCAATACAACTGAAGCTGCCTAGGAGGGTACTCAGCTGGAGACTCAGCTTCTTGTCTGTACTCCAACAAATTGATCAGTTGTTAAGTGATTTAGACAAGATTCTCATGGCTTAGAGAAAAAAAAAAGAAGGAAACATCTGTTAAAGTTTCTACATAGAATAACTTTTGGTATAACAATCTATATGGTATAAGTAAAGAACTTGTCAGTTTTTTGGTTTGTCTTTGTTAATCTTCTTTGTCTGGTCTTTATGCTTAATATTACATCACCTCTTTTGTCAACAACCACCAAAGCTCCCTTCCGCTCACCAAGGAGGAGGACAATCAAATAACATGAGCCAATTCCTTTTTTTCCCCTCATAAAAACTTAGAACTTACTTATCCAGTGTTTTCATAACCTAGGGAAATTCTGATGCAATAAAAGATGGGGCAACTGGCATGTCTGGAAAAGTAAATCCTTTTGTGAGAAATTCAGACAAGTGCTTGAAGGGATAGGAAGTCAAGAAAGTGCTGTGTAAGTCTGCAACATTCACAGCAAAAGGAGAAAAGTCAGAAAGTAATAGTAAAAAGTAGAATTAAAATAACTGGAAGACCCTCCAAGCAGCATTATGAGTCAGTGTTCTTGGTTACCAGGAGGATACTGGTAGTGAGAAAATATAAGGCAATCTGGTATTTGTTTAAAACTGTCAAATCTCCTCATCCAAATAAATCTAAATAGGTTCCACCAAGTCCCCAGTCAACTACCTCTCTTCAAAATGCATCTTCCCTGTCTAGAACTATGAACACTGAAACTAGTGTTAAGTACCAACTGATCTTGAATGAATAATGATCCTTCAAACTAGTGAATGCTCTAGATGCAAACAATTCCAATACCTTGTAAAAACCAATAAATCACCTATACACTATTGTATTTACCACTAAAAGAAAGACATCTGGAACAACATACAGAGTTACTTTCCTATTTGATATTAATTAAAAAAAAAATCCAAAGTATTAAATCAACAAATTAAATCTAAAATACGTAAAAATTAGTTTAAATGCATGCAGAGTAGAGTTATTAGATCTGAAAGTCCCTGTTTGTGAGGAATAATAATCTTGTCTTTTACAAAAGGACAGTAGAACTGCTAAGAGCAGTCAGAATTCCTCATGTGTTTATCAAAGAGCTGGTGCCTCAACATGTATTTTCACTATGATTTTCTGTAGTTCTCATCCCTGATTTAGAATGAGGAGCTCCCTTGTAGTCCTGAAACAATGTCATCACCTCAATCTCAAGTATGCATCAAGACAGAGTGTCAGTTCTGTTGCAGAGCATAAATGGAGATAAGTGCAAGTGGCAAATCATGGTTTGCTAAATAAGTAATGCCTAAATGCTCTCTAAAATGAAGACCTTCCCGTACCTCAAAAAATAATCTACTTTAGCACTTCTATTGCTTCAGCAAACTGAAAAGAAAATTAATACAATGCTACCACTTCAGAAGATGGAAATGCTCAGATGGATTTAGCTGGATATTAGCAATCACAACACCAGAACTCTTTTATTCATATATCTCACTTAAAGATGTATTTCTCAACTAAAGCCACATAACAATTCTGTGCAAGGCTTCCTAACCCCTGTTTGCAAACAATTAAAACCAAACTGCAAAAAATTAAGATCAACCACAACAAAGCAGCAGACCTCCCCCTCCCACCCAAAAATAACCTCCAAAGAAA
>VXBU01010220.1:527549-648114 GCA_013400315.1 Bombycilla garrulus | reverse complement strand
TCTGAACAGCACCTTAAATACTGGCCCGGAACAGAGGGTGGGAACAACATAGCGACCAGTCGGAGAGCAGATGGGGAGGAGAAAGAGCAGAGGCTGGGGATGACAGAAGCTGCGGGGAACCAATGTTCCTCTGGGGGCAGAGGAACCTGGGTCACATGGGCCAATGGGGCGTTGAGGTTTAGGGGATTCCAAAGGGGTGGACACTTCAGGGATTGGTTTGTGTGGGGAGTGACAGGGAAGGAGCTGGAACAAGGGGAGGAGTTGGGCTAACAGACAGTAAGGGAGACGGCATTAGGGGAGGAGTAACTGTAGGGAGAAACCAAATTTGAAAATTAACAGGGGAGGGTAGGGCACAACCACAACCAAAGGTAGAAACAAAATTAGGGGCCACCACACCTTCCCAAACTGAGGGGCCCAGAACTGGACACAGCACTTAAGGTGCTCCTCACCAGTGCCGAGTACAGGGACAGAATGACCTCCCTGCTCCTGCCAGCCACATTGTTCCTGATACAGGCCAGGATGCTGTTGGCTTCTTGGCCATCAGGACGCACTGCTGGCACTGCTATCTTATTATGATAAATGCAAACTATAATTGACAGTCACCAGAGGACAATATACTTAAGACAGATGTCATAGAAGCATACCAAAAGATTAAACATAAACTCAAGGCATTTCTTTTAGTGTCCAAGGAAAGATGATTGAACACCTTCAAAGTTGCCACTGAGAAATATAGATTTATCTGAGAGATTTGGAACTTTTTGATCAAATGAAGATTCAAAGCCTTTCCAACTCTGCTGTATTTATGGAATTACTACACGAAAGGATTTACTGGTTTGGAGGCGGAGATCAATAACAGTTTGTGAAAAGTCCAAGTTAGAAACATCTTGAACTAAGACAAGCATTCAATATAGAGTTCATCACTAACTATAGACTTTAAATTGTCCAGTATAAAAAGAGGGACTGATGTTTGACCTTCACCAGTTCCTCTGGGAGGAGGGAGAAAAGGGTACATTTACAGGAAGAAAAGGATGAAAAAAGGCCCTAAAACTGAAGTGGGAGATTAGGCATACCAGTTAAAGGTGATTGATGGGCATTTCCAATCAGGCCTTGGCAAGGCATGATGCTTATTTATAAATAACTTGTTACTGTTTGACTGCATTAGCCTTTCTCCAAAGTCCAGGATTCTTTGTCAGACAGCAAAATTGTTGCATGTTTTACTATCTAAATTACTAATCTATCTATAGTGCAAATTTTGAATTAAATTGAGGATATAGGCCTTCTTTTGGCAAATGGAAAGGCTGCTAAGGGCTCTTGACCTTTGTTTTTATGGGACAGGATCTTAGGCTCCCTTATGGGAATTTTATGCAGTAATTTCTGTGAGGTCAGAATTTCACCCAGTCTTTGGTGAAAGTGATGCAAGCTTAACTGGGTATCACCAGCTGGTACCTCAGCATTAAGAGTTGTTTTCTAGTGAAGAGCCTCTATGTCCAAAAGCAAACTAAAAATTTCAAGGAAAGCCTCTAGAAAGTGACAATATAACATCAGGTGAATTAGAGTGGATGGGCTAGGAGCTTGTTACAGATGTGAGATTTAAAGACAGTGATTTACACCCAATACCTGTCCAATTACAAATCATGTTCTTCGGGCAGTGGTTCCTCAGCATTTTCCAAATCCCATCTCTCTCCATCAAGATGCAGGTTCACTACTGAGCATAGAGCAATATTCTGGAGCCAGAGGTCACCAGACTTTCCTCCTTCATTTACTTTTTCAGGAGGAAAAGAGCAATTCTAATAAAAGAGCAATGATTTACTGACACAACCCCAGTGAGGATAGGGGATCCCAGAGACAAATATAAAAGGAGAAGTTCACAGTTTTGCAGACATAAAAGAGCTTGCTTTGATGTTGGATGTGTCCTTAACAGACAGTAAAATGACTATGGATTTGAGATGAACCAGCTTGAGATTACATCAGCAGGGACTGTAGCAGCAAGAGCTCAGACTGGTGCCTGTTGTCCAGTTCAAGCATGGACTGGGACAAATCACAAAAACTTGGAATTAACAAAGAAATAAGAACAGGAAAAGATGTACGTTAGCTTTACATGATACAGATAGGTGTGTGAAACTTTCTCCTCCAACATGTCTTTGACATTTCCCCTCCATGAAATCAAGCTCACATCAATTATTTCACTATCTTGTCTGATTTTAAACTATTAGGTTTTGGAGTAAGGGCTGTAACACCTAAAGAGAATAAAGGAGAGCTTTAAAAACACCTAAATGATTCAGGAATCTCAGGCTTACTGGACTTGAATGAGATTTAAGAGACTCAAAAAGCAATTTAGTACTGGGAGAAAATGTTGTGTACAGTGCTTAATCCACTGAATTCGAATTCCAATAAAAATTCAAAGTACAGTATGACAAAAAAATAGCAAATCAAGACCTAAGTAATGAGTTATCTAAGGCAAAATCTGAACATATTAAAATGTTATAATTATTGTGATTTTTCTCATTTACTTATTTTCTTCAACAGCACAGAAGCGAGTTTCTAACATAATTTAAAACTGTCCTGAATGCTTAGTCTCCGAATACTTTGTCTCAGAAAGTAAACCTTTCCTTTCATAGGTATGTGTCTTAGAGCTGTTTTCATACGTTAGAGTAGTCATAAAGCAGCTACATGAATAGGAAGTTACCTTCCTCCTTTTACCTGCAATAAATTTGCCTCTAAAATCGCCATTAAATCATGGGAGGTGTTGGAAAACTGTCACAGAATGAAAGAAGAGTAAAACCACAGTCATGAAAGTGCAAACTTCCCTGAATTTTGGGTAGTTTGTCAGTGAGATGCCCCTCTACCCCTGAGAAGATCATTGCTTTCTTCAGGGTGATGTGAGAGTAGGCCTGGAGAGAAAGGAGAAAGCAGAGAAGGAGAGCAATGGAAGGTATGAGCAGAGAGAAGATAAAGTAAAAAAAAAACAAACTAAAAATCCAGTGCTAAATTCTGACACAAAAGTGTTCTAATAACACCTAAGTATTTGCTTCCTTTTACTAAGACTTCCTCCCCCCTTATTTTTCTTTAAAATAACAGAGATGAGATATTTCCAAGCTGTCAAAAGTGCAAAGGTTAATGAAGTATCTCATTAATCTTTCATAATTGTAGCATGCCCTTGTGACCCTTGGTTCTGTAGTATAGCAATATTCAGGTTATGATTCAGAAGAGTCAAAAATAAGATCAAAATCCTGTAAATAAAACCCCAGCATGCCTCAGAATACGAGGTGTAGAGTGCCATGCTCTCCCATGGCTGGGAGGGTAGCTGGCTTCTGGGAATATGCTATACTGGCTGTTCGGCTGTATGGCTCAACACAGAGCAGGCAAGCATTTTATCTCTCCCCTTTCTGCTTTTTTTGCCATTGTGTTTGTGATTCAGTAGTGGTGAAACACTTGGCAGACAGTACCACAAGTACAGAGGGGGAGGACAAGGTGCAGGACTGCCAGGGTGGGCTGCATGCAAATTTCTGAACCAGCATCAGACGGTCTCACATAAAGTGCGTCCTTTGGAACAAAATGAGAGTAACTGCAGACTGCTAAAAAGAGACAGAGGGAGTCAGGTAGCTTTTGGAGTAGGGAAAGCTCTCATTAGCAAGCTGGAGGCAGAAATCAGTGAAAAGGCAGCACAGTGTGTCTTCTTCCCCTGTTAAGAAATGCCAACGTGCAGAGGTTCTTTGGCACACAGGGACACTGGCCTCTGCACCACCTTGTGACAGGTAATGAGAAGGCTTACAGGCCAGCCAGGTGCCCTGGAGAAAGAAAACTATAGCCAGTGGGGTGTGACTTGTTGGTGGTCACTGTTTTGCTATTGAAGTGATATTCCGTCTGGTTTTCCTTCGTTTTTTTTTTCTCCTTTAATTTGTCTCACCACTGGAACAAAACAGTTCATCCAGACCACTTCAGATGTCTAATAGGTGATACAGATCCTGCTATCCTTCTTGAAAGATTAATCCAATCTACAATCTTATCATTCTACCCACAGGCTTATGTATGTTTTCACTCTGAAGGCTGTAAAATTGGCTTGCTATCTCTGTCTGATAGAGCAGTACAAGCAAATAATAGTGGGCCACTCCTTCTGTTTATTTGTATCAGACTGTTGGGTACAGATTATGACATCCATTGTTAGGTGCCATCCAAACATAGCATGAGAAATAGCACCTCTTCTTGCAGTTTGTCACAAATGTGTGATCAGGGAAGGAGGATTAAATAGAAAAAGGCTGAAGCATGGAGTAGGGATGTTTACAAATACAGTGCAGCTCTGAGGATACACAAGCCTGGAAGATGCTCAGCTTGTCATTTAGGGAGTTAAGAAGCCTAAATAGAGTGCTGTAAGAATAGCAGCCTTTTTCTTGGTGCCTAACCAGCTTGGGAACATTTCCACAGCATTGAAAGTTATCTGGTAAGAATAGCTAACCAGCATAGCATATAATAATAGCATAGCTGGTTTAAAAAGCTCATGAAGGAATTCTGTAGCATACCTGGGATTTGATCCTGAGTCTCATGTCTCTCAGCTTTGCACAGACTACTGGTTGTCTCATCTAGCTGTTCCCTCCCCCCTTCCCTCCCCGCCTCCCCCAGCTCATATTTAGAAAGCAGTGAAGACTAACAATTCGTGTCTAGCAGAGACTGGACCCTCCCTCAGAGACACCTGTGGTGCAAGAGAATTCTTGATCTGTGCTTAGTGAAGACAAAGCAGCCGGGGGTGAGTAACAGAATGTAAACTTACAACTCTTAATATTATGCAAGCAACCTAATGTGAATATTAAAACCTGATTCACATATATTAAAAATATCCAACAATATAAAGCAAAGCTTGATTTTTAAGCTAAAACTGCAGGAATTCATATTTAAAATGTATAGTACTTCAGATAAAAAGGGGACAGCCCTTGTTATTAAATGAAACTCCAGCTTCAGAAGAGAAAAAAAAAAAGAAAAAAAAAAGAAAAAAAAGAAAAAAAAAGAAAAAAAAAGACCTCCTGGCTAGATATGAAATTACTTGCCTCCAATGTTTCATTTATATTGATAGTAAGGCCTTTGGTACAGAGAATGTTATTTCTTTATTCACAGGTGTAAATGGGATTGCAAGCTGCCAGATCACATCCCCAGTCACTACACCAACGGAACTTCCAACAGCAAATTCCCCACCAATGCAACTACCCAAAAGCAAACAACTTCACCCAAAAATGCATACAACCTGCCAAACGTAAGCCATCCTGACATTAATTAGAAAACATAGAAATCAGATATCACTGTTGATGAGCTTCCAAGTCCAATCTCATGACCTGGCATTACCTTACATGCTTGATAAGAAGGAGGAGGAGGAGGAGGAGGAGGAGAAGGAGGAGGAAGAGGAGGAAGAGGAAGAGGAGGAAGAGGAGGAGGAGGAAGAGGAGGAGGAGGAAGANGCAAGGGCTCAAGCAGGGAATGAAGGTCCCAGGCAGGGGTGGGACACGTCCCCATGGCCCTTGGCAGGAGATGGTGGGGCTGGGAGCCCCAGGGGAGGCCAGTCCCAGCCACTGAGGCCTCTGAGCCACCCCCAGGAGCCTGTCAGGACTGGACTTCAGTGCTTATGTGCTCCTCTTGAGACACTGGTGGTTGGACACTTTGGAGACCACTTCCCCTCCTCAGGAAGCTGTGGGGATCACCCCTCAACTTCCTCTTCTCCAAACCAGATAAGCCCAGTGCCCTTAGCCACTCCTCAGAGAACATTCTTGCCAGCTCCTTCCCCAGCTTTGGTGCACTTCTCTGGATGCATTCAAGTACCTTCACATCTTTCTTAAATTGAACTGCACACAGCACTCAAGGCTGCACCAATGCTAAATACAGCAGGATAATTGCCTCTTTTGGTGATGCTGTGTTCGATGCACTCCAGGATGGGGTCTGCCCTCCTGCCTGCTGGCACTTCCAGATGCCTTTCTGCAGGGCTGTTCTCCAGCCACTCCTCTCCCAGTTTAATCTCATGTCTGGTGTTGCTCCATCCTAGGTGCAGAATCTGTCATTTCATGCCACTGGTGATTGCCCAATGCTCCAGTCTATCCAGATACCCTTGCAAGGCCTCTTGTACCCTGAGACAGCCAACAGCACCTCCCAATTTCATCTGCAGACTTACTAACTGTGCATTCAGCTCCTGTATCCAGGTCATCAATAAAAACATTGAACAGAACTGGCCCTAGAATTGCACCCTGAGGAACACCACTGGTCACCAGCCAGATGTAGCCCCATGCACCGCAATCCTTTGAGCTCTGCCCTTCAGCCAGTTCTTCACCCTTTGCATCATGTACCTGCTCATCTCAGCTGGACAGCTTGTCCAGAAGGATACTGGGAGGGACACGGTTACCTTTCAATCAAACTGGGTTTTACAAACAGATATGTACAGGAATTATTGTCTTCTCCCCTCTGTTCAACATGCTCACGTCATAGTCTTGTTTCTGCATTTATTACTTCTCATCTACAGTCTGAAACCAATTGCCTGGGGCACAACTAATTACCACTGGGGATCAAGCACTAACCTCATGATCCTCTAAATAATAACAGCCATAGAAAGGTTAATAATGGTAATAATAATGTGTTGTTGTGGGGCAAAACATCTTCATCATTTCCTGACACGTTTGCAACATTTACTTGGGGACACTAGGAGTCCAGGAGACTTCAGTATAACGTATGTTTCTGCCACATTTCTGCATGCTCAAAGGCTGGTGAATACATAAAAATGGTCTCTTGCACCAGAGACCAGATGAAAAATCATTTGGGAGTTCAGAAGACTTCCTAATGAAAAACCCATGTAATACACTGAAGGCAATATTTTTAATTATTTCACATCAGAGCTGCAATAGAGCCACATCATTTGCTGGTAAGATGAGACACACAACACACCAGCATATACAGCCCTCAGGAGTACCAGGCAGTAACCCCTTTTATCAGGAAAAGCAGTACGTGACACCATATTAAAGAAAAAGGCCTTAATTTATAAGTTAAATAATTTTACACATTCTAAAAAGAGAAAAAGCCGTAGAAGAAGACAAGACTAAAGTAAAAACTGTCTATTCTGCTGTGAACTCAACTTGGATATTTCACAGATTTGTTACAAAACATTCAAGTCATACATTTCTAAGAGATAATAGCTTCTGGATTTGTTAAAAAGCTCTTATTACTCCAGGTTTATAAGAAAGTTTTTTCAATTTAATAACTTTTGAGACTAATGGAGCTAATTTGACTTTGTCCTAAAATCTTCTAGCTGGTTTAATTCAATGTATTCATCATTCATATAAAAGTCTCTGAACAGAAGTCTTTGCCAATAAATGGCTTTCAGAGATATACAGCCTCAGTATTTAGGAAAACTAGACATTGCCAAAAGTTCTCCAAATGTCTCCCCATGCATACTGTTGTTAAAGTGTTTTAAAACTTGCATAAATCTAAAACTGGTTCAAGAAGCTAAATATTCTGGATTTGGGTTGCTTTATATACCAGCTTCATAATTTTTCTGGTTTCAAGAAAATGCACACATGTGATTTGTTTTGTATCACATAATTAATTCACTGTGGTTCTGTAAGTTGAGCAATGCATCTGGGCTGAATAAATTATTTGAGCATGAATCAAGAAACATGTCTTCTGTCTCTTTTATCTGGAAGCCTTTCAAGTATGCTGTCATCCTATAATGTAATGAATGAAAAAATTCCTTGACATTTAACATCATCCTGATCACAGTAGTTACACAGTGGAGGGTTAGATGACACAACATGGATTTATATGGCTTATCATCTAAATAGCTAGATTAGATGTATCTGAGAACAACTTGCTATCCCATTCCTATTTGTCATTACAACTGCATTTGTTATTGCATGACAACCTCTTCAAATGTACAGCTTGGTGCAAGCACAATCCCCTCATATTCCTTTTTCTTTATGCTGCATTTAGTTTATTCTTATTTGAACTCTCTGCAATTTCGGCCAATTGTAAAAAAAGCTCTAACTGATCTTGCTCATATTTACTTGTGCAATGCTGATCTTTCCTTTGAGACTCAGGGTTTGTTTGCTTATTTGTAGAGCACTTTTACCCTGGTTGGGATCACACCTTAACTCATGGTCTGGCAGATGAACTGTATCTAAAATTTTCCACAAGCAGGATTGGTAAATTAGCAGCAGAGACCTTTCAAGAACCAGATCGAACAATGACTTGACATGGTGTTTTGGTTTAACCCTAACCAGCAGCCAAACCCCACATCTGCTTGCTAACTCCTCCACCAGTGGGACTGGGAAGAGAATTAGAAGGGTAAAAGCTACAAAATTCATGGGTTGAGATAAGGACAGTTTAATAGGGAAAGCAAAAGCTAAGTACAGAAGCAGAAAAAAACCAAGAAATTAATTCACTGCTTCCCATCAGCAGCAGGTGTTCAGCCATCTCCAGGAGAGCAAGATCCCATCACATATAACTGTGACTTGGGAAAACAAACATCATCAGTACAAACATTACCCCTTCCTCCTTCTTCCCCCCACTTTATTTACTGAGCATGGTGTCATATCAGTGTGGTCAGTTAGGGTCACCTGTCCTGGCTGTGTCTCCTCCCAATCTCCCAGGCACCCCCAGCTTACTGGCTAGTGTGGCAGTACAAAAAACAGAAAAGGCCTTGGCTCTGTGCAAGCCTTGCTCGGCAATAATAAAAAGATCTCTATTATCAACCCTGTGTTCAGCACAAATCAGAAACACAGCCCAGTATCAGCCACTGTGAAGAAAATTAACTCCACCTCAAACAAAACCAGCACACATGGACCTGACATGATATTTTTTTCTCAGTAGTACAAGACCCAGAGTGATGTAATTTCATTTGTTTCAAGCAACTTTTTTGAGGTGCCAGATGGAAACATGGTCATGAGAGATACTGATCCTAATAATGCTGTTTCAGAAGTAATAAAGATCATTGAAGTGACTGACACTGTTCCTTTGTGCTTTATGTTAAAACACTCTTAGGTCATTCTGTCCAGCTGCAGCTTCTGCAAGGCAGAAGAGCATCACTTTATCTTAACATTGCTCTTAAAATAGGAACTGGGAACTACATGCTTCTTCAGAATGTAGAAACTGTCAATATAAATTAATTTTATGGTTCTATCTGAATTTCTGTGGAGAGGTTCAGTGCTTGCAGATGTAATTTCATTCTGGGAAATAGGATGCCTGGGAAATAGGACACCTGGGAAATAGGATGCTTTTGTACATGTGGCTTGTGTGGACTTGCCTACCTGTTCATCTTTTCTCCCTCACTCCCATGAGGAACTTTTACCATTGGTGGGTTTTTAGATGATCCGGCAGCAAAGCATGTCGTCCAGCCCCCTGTACCTCATCCTCACCAGCTTTGGGAAAAACAAAGGCTGGGTGGAGGATGCAGACCCAGCTCAGAGCTCCACTGATAAGCAGATTGCATCACAAGCATGATGCTGCCTCTGTCAGAGCAGTCTCCATCCTTGTTGGTTTTCAAGCCCCAGCAGGAAGCAGCTCTGAATGAACTGGTCTGATGGCACAGTTGGCTCAGTTTGAGTAGGAATTTGGACTAGAGACCTCCTGGGATTCCTTAAAACCTGAGTTGTCTTATGACATCAACAGTCAGCTGAAGTTGAGATCACTGATGATACTTCATACCAGCTAGCATAAGGGGACAAATTGTTAAAGAACTTTAATGAAAGTCTAACATTATTATTATTATTATTATTATTATTAGTAGTAGTAGTAGTAGTAGTAGTAGTAGTAGTACTACTACTACTACTACTACTACTACTACTACTACTACTACTACTACTACTACTACTACTACTACTACTACTACTACTACTACTACTACTACTACTACTACTACTACTACTACTACTACTACTACTACTACTACTACTACTACTACTACTACTACTACTACTACTACTACTACTACTACTACTACTACTACTACTACTACTACTACTACTACTACTACTACTACTACTACTACTACTACTACTACTACTACTACTACTACTACTACTACTACTACTACTACTACTACTACTACTACTACTACTACTACTACTACTACTACTACTACTACTACTACTACTACTACTACTACTACTACTACTACTACTACTACTACTACTACTACTACTACTACTACTACTACTACTACTACTACTACTACTACTACTACTACTACTACTACTACTACTACTACTACTACTACTACTACTACTACTACTACTACTACTACTACTACTACTACTACTACTACTACTACTACTACTACTACTACTACTACTACTACTACTACTACTACTACTACTACTACTACTACTACTACTACTACTACTACTACTACTACTATTGTGGTGATGGTATACAAATGGAGGATGCAATTCCAGAGGAAACCAGACTTCATTAGTGTTAATGTCTCCTCCCCAAAATGCTTTTATTTTATATTTCTGTGGGCAAAGTTGCCTTAATCTCTTTTAGAGTTTTAAATACTGGAGTGCATCAACAGTAAAGCTTGCAAATTACGAAGAAAATTAGCTAATTTCCCATTTCTACTTTTATGCAGAGTGGCATAAACCCAGCAATAACCTGCCACTTCATTTGATAAACTTTTTTCTTAAATATTTCAAAGAAAACTGACTTGCAATGGTACACAATCTGAAATTAGTTCCCTGACAGTCCCTCATGGTATCAGTTTCACTTGGAAAAAACTAATTAAATGTGAGTTCTCTTTGATGCAGGAAATAAATGTGTTATAATCGCTCACCCTACAGGCAGCCCCCGCGCTTAATTATACACACTGTATGCATGGCATGACCAGAATCCATCAGTTCTTCCATGGGTGAGCAGTAGCAAGCAGGCCTGCCACCAGAGACCAAAAGGGAACTGCTGATGAGTCTTGGGTCCATATTCCATTTTTAATGATGTTTAGGCACTGATTATCCCCCAAAATACGTAGGAGAAGCAAAATTAAGAATATGGTCATCAGAGGCAGTTTCTGTACTCAGTGTCGAAAGACCCTGCAGCACTTTCTCACTGAGCAGAGAAAGGAACTTGGCCAACATTTTAAATCCCGAATAGAAAACTTCATCTGGGCTCCTTAGATGGACCATAGATTTGAGGCAAATTCAGTAAGGCTGCTTTCCTCCATGTTTCATTTGAAACATGCCACACAGCAAGCAGCATGCAATTCATCTGCTCTAGAAGGACAAAGGACTGAGTCAACTCCACTGGATTGCTTCCTCACTGCTCCTCTTTAGGATATTGTGTGATAAGCTGATATTTGCTTACTGTGATTCAGCTTTAAACAAATCCTGAAATTGCCTCCTGTAATAAAATATACTCATCTGCCATTGAATGTAACTGATCTATGAGAACAAATTGAAAATTTCAGAGTCACTTCAGGTGCAAACATAAATAGCAGATAATGATTTTTTTTCTCATTTTTTTTTCTTTATTTGTAAATCCTTGATATGGCCTTTGCTAATGCTGCATCTATCCTTTTTACTACCCACTTGATGTGTGAGTAAACACAGCATTGACTTAAGCAATAAATTACTCCTAATCCCCTATTAAGAAACCAACTAGGCCAATAAAAAATGGATCCAGCTGCTTCTTCAGTCACAGCCAGTTTTTAACTATTTTCTCACCATAGTAGTCAGATTTAGACAATGTCCATTTCCAGTCAGCCTGCTGGAGCCCTGTTTAGTGGATTATACCTTTTTTCAATCCAGAAAGCTGGCAGAGGTTTTTTTTGGGCTGTAACATGCAAATGCCTGAACAAATCCCTTTAACACTGGGGCCAGAGACAACAGCTGAAAGGTCAGCACCTCAGGTCATTAACACAGACAACGAGAAAGGCTGACTTTAGATTCAAGGATTTGGTTCTGTTAATAACCATCCCAGAGTTACTAGGCAGTACTAAGAATTGCTGTGAGTGGATTTAGAATCCTGTGTTTTGTGCAGACAATGATTATGAAAAAGAACGCCTCTTCCATTTAAAGCTTCAGAGAAAAGAGAGGGAGAAGGGTCCAGTCCTTCCCCCTCCAGGTGGAGGAAAGCAAGTCCAGTAAAGGTACAAGGTGCACTACTATACAATTATTTTCAAGCTACAGTAATCCCAACCAGCAAGGGTTAGGGCTGTGTTTTGCTCATCACCTTCATTGTTTAACTTGTTCTCCGGCCTGTTACTTCAGTCTACCTGCTTATCTCCTCTCTCCTCCCCTGCGCACCACTGGCATACACTGGCTTGCTACTTGCACTTCCCTTTCCTCCATCTGGCTGTGCCAGTCAAGCTCCAATGCCTGTGACGCCCCATCCCATTCATGGCCTCTGGCATTGCTTCCATCTCATTTTCTGCCATCTCTTGCTATATCTCCTGTTTCAATTCTACCTACCTTTGTGGGGCTCAACCCCATACCTCTACCACTGCCTTCTCTCTTTCTGTCCTCTATTCCAGTTCATCATTTCCTTATTGTCTCTTGAGGCCTCATCGTCTCACTTGCTGCTTACCCTACAGTCTCATCAGTCCCTGCCTTGCCCTATTTCTCCTGGCATGCCCTTACCTAATTCCTTGCAGTGCCTCTCCCCTCAATACCACACCATCTCATTTTACTGCTTCGTGTGCTCTTTTCCTGTCCCAAAGTCACCTTCCCCTATGATTCCATAACTTTGTCCTGCTCTTTGCCGCTCACTTTCAACACCGCTCTGCTTTGCCTCTGCTTTCCCTTTTCCTAACTGCTCTGTTTTCCATGTCTTGCTACTGTAATTCACTGTTTGTTCTGGCCAGCCCCATTTGCTACCTGTTTCCTCTCCTCCTCCTCCTCCTCCTCTTCTCTCAGCAGCCGTGTTTGCTCTCTACACACACTATTTTTGTTTACTGTTCCATTTACTGCTTGCTCTTGCTCCCCAGATGACCAGGACCTTTCTCAGACCACCTTGCCAAGCCATTACGTATTGCCGTTTGTCATCCTGCCTGTTCGTGCTGCTTCATTTTGTCTCCACCTATCTGGAGCTGCCTTGTTTGCAGACAGCCCTCACAACTTCTCCATTTCTCATCTGCTGACCATGCTTGTTCACTCACTGTCTGTCACGGTTCACCTTCATCACCAAACTTCTCCATTTACTTCTTCTGATGCCTGGAAAGGCTACCTAGAAAAGAAGTGAGACAGAGTTAAAGGATAAAAGTAAGTATTTATAGAAAGGCCTCTAAAGGGTACAACTTAGGCAGTGTAGGAGTCTTGCACCCTAGATGGATGACAATAATCAATTTTTCGGACAGATATAAGTTTGGTCTATTTGCATATCAGAGGTTAATTGTCCAATTACAGCTTCAGGTAATGAAATTTACTTACAAGTTTGCCCCCCCTAATTCACTGTTGTTTACATTTTTCAGGGCCTGAGGAAGTAAAGTGTCCTTGAGTTTTAGGCCTAGAGAGAAATTGTTTTATCTGAATAAAATGGGAGAACAGTAGCTGACAGGCTGTGGAGTTTTAGAGTTACACACTACAGCAGTGCTGTTCTGAAAAACATAAAAGCTAAAACTTAAGGCATCACTTCCTCTTGCCACTCTGTGACCCCTGTACATCTCACCTCTCTTCACTGCCTCATTTCCATGCCACTGTTGCTGCCCATGGCCAACTTTTACACAGAGCAAACCCCTTCTTTTCTTGCTTGCCTTCACCATTTTCCTTAGCTACAGGCTCTCACTGCCTGTCTTGGCACTACTTGATTCCTGTGCTTGTAAACGGCCTTCCTACAGCTCTTGAAAGTGATATTTCTGGATTTAATGCTCAATCTTTTCTTTCTGTATATCACCATTTCCCTATTCTGCTTCTTCCTGCCCTTGTCACATCATTTCAATGCCTGACTTGCTGACTGTGGTCAGTTTTCATGTTGGACTATGTTTGCTATCTCTGTTCAGGAGTATGTTTGCTGCCTCCTGCTGTTGCCATCCCCCTGCCTCTGCTTTGCACCTCATTCTCACCCTGCCCTCAGTGTGTCCTCTCAAAACTTGATCTGGTTCATACCTTCCTCCTCAGCTTGTCACCCTAAATGCTGCGTGCTTTCTCCTTATTGTCCAGAAGCTGCATCTGCTGTCCATTGACTCTTCTTACTTGTTCTTTCTCACTTGTTATCCTGCTTGTCACCCTCTTCTTACCAGCCTGTCAGATATGCAGCTTTCCCATTGCTGCACAGCCTGCAGCTTTGCTCTTGTCATATCACCAGCACTTTCTGCCTGTGATTGCTACTTCATTTCCTAGCAAGCCTCCTCATTCTCCTTACTGACTGCTCTCAAAGCTCCCCTTGCCTGCAAGCTTGCAGCTGCAATGCAGCTGGTCTTTTACTGCTTTCCAGAACTGTTTCTGCTCCGGACTCCTTAGCTTTGCCTTTGGTGCCTTTCCAGGCAGCAGTATTCAGCTCCATGGTGGGTTGACCCCAGCCAGCAGCAAAACTCTCACACAGCTTCTTCCTTATTCCTGTCCTAGTGGGGTAGAGTACAAGAAGAATGGAAGCTAGAAAACTTGAGATAAGGACAGTTTAAAGCAGTTGTGAAAAACAGAGTTCACTGTCCTGGTAAAATTTAAAAAGGTTTAATAAAAAGACAATAGAAGACAGACATAAAACAGAGGGTTAAAACGGCCAGGTGTCCTGGCATGCTGCCAAAAGCACACCTGCTGCTTCGGGAACACCCCTTAAATACTTCTTACAGTACAGCAACCTGTTGCATATTGATAGACTTTCATGTGTAGTCAAACTTTTTCCGGGAACTGTTTAGCATGGCCACTCCTTGAGTCCACCTTTTTAGAGCATGCATGTTTCTTGGCTTGTGGTTTTTATCCTCTTCTTATCACCTTTTAATTTGGGTGGTGGTCCCGGCCTTTTGCAGCCAATGAGTGTTGTGAAAAACAACGTTCACTGTCTTGGTAAAATTTAAAAAGGTTTAATAAAAAGACGATAGGAGACAAACATAAAGCGGCAGTACGGCAGCGGGGTCCGATAGAAACCGGGGGGACTGCGTGGGGCGGCAGAGGCACGGCTGGAAGGACCCGAGAGACGCAGGAGCAGGCGCACAAGAGCACCTTGATTGCAAAATCAGAAACCCAGATTTCGCAATCAAAGGCTGAGCATTTGCATATGCAAATAAAGACACGCGGGGACATGGGGTAACAACTAGAGAGGGAAAAAGGACTTAAAACTCCAAAACTAGGCATTATTTAAAGAAAATAACAGCGTGCCTTGCTCGGGAAATGCGGGACTATAGATTGGGACTTTAGAGGTGTGTCGCTGTAACCTCGGGGAAACGCGAAGGAATACGGACTGGATCGGCCACAGGAGTTAGGACGAGCCATCCCAGGGCAACTTTCATGAAGACGAGAGGCTTCCGCCCTGTTCATCAGCAGGACTAAGAACTTCCTCCTTCACTGAGCTGGAATAATTGGAAGTAGCGGTGGATTTCAATCTCTGCCCCTACCCAGAGCTGAGTCCTCTTAATAAAGGCATTAAAAGGAGTAAAATCTCCTGCCCAGTTTTTTATTCATAACACTCCTAGCAGAAATAAAAACCTATATCCATACAGCAAAGCTATTTTAACATTATACATATAGCTTTCATCTTAATACTTGTGAAAAGCCAATAATACAATATGCACTTATAACACAGTTACCAAATGAAGTTAATATGAGAAGACAGCTTTATAAGCAAGGGAAAGAGGTGGGGTAAAAAAACAATGCAAAACCAGTCACTTACCACCTCCCACATGCTGACCAATGCCCAGCCAACATCTAACAACAGTTACCTTGGAGGACTATCCTCCCTCCTTCTCTCCCCTGTTTTGTTGCTGAGCATGATGCCATGTTGTATGGATGTATCTTCATCCAGTTATGTCAGCTATCCTGACTGTGTCTCCTTCCAATCTTTTCCCATCTTATTGAAGTGTGTGGAATAGAGGAAGGCTAGGTGGGAAACAGATAAAACCTTGATGCTGTGCAAACACTTCTCAGCAATAGCAAAAACATTGGTGTATTACCAGCACTGGTTTAGTCACAAATCCAAAACGTAGTATCATACAGACTGAGAAATATGCAGAAGTGAACTCCATCCCATCCAGACTCAATACAATTTCCTGCCAAAACAGCTGACTTTAATCTGTGATTTTGTATCACTGCTTGTTGTGCTACGGCTGCTGCTCTTTCCTCCTCTTGCATCCTGCTCCTGCCCTTCCCTCACTGTCCTCCTTGCCACCACCAGCTCCCTTACCCAATGCCAGCCCTTTCCACACAGTTACCTGCCCTCTACCACCCACTCCTCAGCTGCAGTGCTCCACTGCTGTTCTTTTCACCACCAGTGCTTCTTTCATCTTCTCCTTTTGCTGCATTTTCTCACTAAGGGGGAGGAATCTTTTATGTACAAATTAATCTCCAGGCTTTTATTCTTCCTTCATCACCTTGTTTCCCACCTTTTCTCACTGCTTTTCTTTTTGACACCAGGCTGTGTGTGTCCCCATCACTCCCTTTTGCCCTTTCCCTCTTCCTTATATCGATCTGTTTATCATCTGGCTTCACCTGCTCATAAACTTGGCCTGTTACAAGGTTATTCAGCCCATTAGCCTTGCTGCCAGGGTTTCTGGTGCTTCAGACTCCTTCTCACCCCACTTGTTAGACCCTCCTCAAGATGCTCACCACCTCCTGCACCTCCTTCCTTCTCACCATCACTACTGCTCTGTTCTCCACCACTACCCTTATTCCATACCACCAAAGAGGAATTCCTGCCAGACCACAACCTGGTCCCTCCCAGCTGTGTCACCATCCCTTCCCTTACTGCCAGAGTTCATTGCAGCCTGGTACTGCTGCCTTCTCAGCCCCTGGCCCCTGCTATTTCTGTCCATGGCAGGATCCCTACCCTGCCATCCATTGTAGCACTTCATTCATAATACACAATTTCCAGAAGTACCCATATGATTTATTTTTTCAAATTCTTCATTTTGGAAAACAGAATCTCTGGCTCTTAACAGCTTAGGTTTTATTGCAAGTCGATGAAAACTGAACTACTAAATGCCCTTGTCTGAATTTTCAAAGCTGTTGAAGCATGCACAAAATAGCCTCAGGGAACCAGCTTAATTTTCAACCATATGTGGGACACCTAAGTTGGCTTTTGAAATTTCTCTAGGCTGGTCTTGTAAAAGGCCTAAATACATGTGAAAATTTGGCCACAGATTCCCTTTGAGGCAGAGAAAAGAAGGGGAAAATATTCTGAGTGTCTAAACAGCTTGCATGCTTTTAAAAAATGTACCACTAGCGTTTTAACCCTAAAATAACTAATTATCAGACTAAAGAGTTAATTATAGTACAGCACCTTTCAGAGAACCTTTCAGGAAAAACATGTCCTATAAAGGCTAAGTATTAAGAGTGGAGGTATGATTTTTTTTTAAAGCATTCAGATCATTGCTATCTCCCACGCACACTGTTAAGATGGGCTAAGCTCAAAAGTAATTTTGTACAAAATATATCTAGGGGGTAGATTATAGAGGGTTACATTTAAAGCCTATGGTACCTGAATGGATCTGCTATTTATTAATGTGTCTACAGAAAATAAAATAAGAAAAAAAAAACAACCTTAGAGGCTGAGACAGAATGCACTAGAATTGTTTGAATGAGCTACACATCTAAAATTTAATGTTGCAAGGTATTTCTTATGCAAAGGAACAAGCACTTAAAATTAAATATACCTACTTGTAGCATTTTACCTACAAAAGCTTAATATCCACTTTTCTACATGGTTTATTCCTCCAGTGGAGAAAAAGAGGGACCAGCCATATTGTAAACATCCAAACTTGGAGCAGTTGAGTAAGCAATACCGTATTTTGAATAGGAAAAAATGGAGGGAGGTTGGGAAAAGGCCAATGGACTATCAATGAAATATATACCACCTTTTTGGTGCCAATCTCAGGACCAGGTAAGGCTTTTCTTGAGAAATGATGTGGGTTCACAACCTGCTCTTCAGACTGAAGGGCTCAGAGAAATATTAATGAGACAAAGTCTGTAGAACTGCGAGAATTTCCTGCTGAATGGTGTCAAACTATAGCTGCTTTATTAACATCCTCTGTGGTGGGCTGACCTTGGTTGGATGCCAGGTGCCCACCAAGCCGCTCTCTCAGTCCCCTGCTCAACAGGAGAGGGGCAATAGAAAATGAAAATAAATAAATTTAAAAATCCCTCACAGGTCAGGATAAAGAGAGTTCTATAAAGCAAAAGTAAAGGTCATTTGCAGAAGAAAGAAAACAAAATGGTTATTCTCTGTTTCCCATCAGAAGGAACGTGCAGCTACTTTCTGGGAAGTAGGGCCTCAGTACACTTAATGGTTGCTCTGTGAGACCAATGTAGTAAAAAATGGCCCTTCCCCATTCTCTTAGCTTTTATTGCTGAACAATAACATATGGAATATCCCTTTGGTTGGTTTTGGTCAGCTGTCCTGCCTATTCCCCTCCCAAGATTTTGTCCATCTCTGGCCGAGTGATGTTGGGGGCAGATCATTGGAGAGACAGTGCTGATGCTATGTGTACACTGCTCAGCAGCAGCCAAAACACTGGGGAGTTATCAGCTTTTCAACTACCTGTGCAAAGCACAGCTCTGTGAAGGTTGCTGTGGGGAAAGTGAACTCCAGCTCAGTCAGATCAGATGGATATATCCTCTCAATAGCACCACACTGTAAAAGAACAGTGATACTAAAAGACAAAAACCTCTAGGCCTGTCCTCAGCCATAGAGTACATAACCACAGTGAGGTAATCTTACACAGGTATGAACAGACCCAAATAATTCTCATTTGGCTGTATTTATTAAAACACATCTGGCAGACTTAGCTTAGGTTTCTCTATAGCAAGTAGTGCAATTCAAGGATGACTGGCTTGGGACTGTACTTAATAGGCAGAGCTGGATTGCCCTTTGGATGTTCTGCTGTATTCTTCAAAAGGTGGTGCTTGTACTTCTCACCTTTATTTGCTACATTCACATATGGAAGACTTAATAATTGAAGGCAAAAGAATCTGAGAAGTCAAACTCCTCCAGTAATCAGCAAACCAAAAGCAATTGCAGCTCTTCCTCCAGCTAGTTCTACTTAGGGATTGTCATTACCTCTGTCTCTCCTGGCTGCTAAGCTATTACGGAAATATAATGATCTGCAAATGAGGAGGGAAAGTGTGAAAAAGGAGCAAAAAATGCAAAAACCTCTATTTAGCAGAATCTTGCTTTGACTGTTAACACACCCCTCATAGTTTTGTCCAATTCCAGTGCAGTGGCCTTGTCTCTTCACGGTACCTGAAACAGCCCCAAATTAATTAATTGTCTCTCCCATTCTAGATGAAAGAATTGAGCATACCTAATTTTGCTGGGTTATGCAGCTTATTTTTTATCATATCTTGATCAGAAATCCTGCATTTAAATAAGCCCCCACGGTTTTAACCTAAAATGGAAAATGCCAGTGCTTTTTACGTTGACTGTTTCTCCAAATGGAAATATGCTGTAATTAACATAAATAGAAATAATTCACAGAAGCAGGTGTAAATGAGAAGGTATTTTGCAAACACTGTTTGCATTTAGCCTTTATATCCAGCCTATTAATGAGTAGAACTCCAGAAGTGTGCACAGAACTGAAAATGGATCAACTGTGCCATAAAAATAACAGGTCATTGCTCCTGGTGGCTGATCCTTGGAAGGATTATGAGGGTGCAACAAAAGCAATCAGAACTACTGAGCCACTAAATTATTATGCAGTTTCAAAAACTCAGCTTATATTAGTATAGTGTATGTGGTGTTATAAGGGCTTTCTATGCAGCTAGAGTGCCCAGGCATAGTCTCTTCAGTAAGAAGCATGTAATTCTGAAGACCAAAGTGCTGGCAGGCCAATTAAAAAGAATACTTTTATATGCAATATTAGCACCATCTTGATTTTTTCCTTTAACTCTATACCAGCAGAAAAAAAGTCATGAAATACCACAAATTCTGTATTAAAAATAAACAAATCTCTGTTTCTCCCTTCTGCTATTAAGTCCTTACTACTTGTACAGTGGATTTTTTTTTAATGGAATAAAAAATAAAAAAACCACTGATGCTCATCCAGCCACCTGGCATAAAAAATAAACTGGAGTTAGAAAGATTATAGAGACTCTGGGGCTTGAGCACATATTATTCAGAAAATTGAATATGTAAAAACTGAGCAGCATCTATGTAACATCAAATTCTTCCACGCTGCATACCAAGATCTAAGATTTCATCTGCTACAAAAAGCATAGACTACTCCCCTACACCACCACTACACTGCTGGATTTATCCTGGCTGTGGCTCTCAAGGTAGTTAAAGTTGCAGCACAGACAAGACTTGGGCTTAAACCCTGAATTATTTCTCTTATGTCCGTAAATTTAAGAAAATTTTTGTGCAGATTTAACTTTCATACAAGTAGTAACATGTTATTAATGATCATATTTATTAACACAATCAATATGTTATTTCAACTATTGAGATACTGTGTAAAGTAACTTTCAGAAGTAGAAAGTACCCTAACAACAATATAGTAATCCTAAAAAAATTGGTTTCAGACACTTGAGAACCCCTCAAGTATATAAACTCCTACTAAAAACAATTTAGTAAACTATATATTTATTTAATAAGTATAACGTTTTGTCTGCATGTCTGTATGGGAAATATCATTTGCATTCTGCTCATCTTTAGAATCATCTGCCCTGGAGTGTAAAAATATTTGTAGTTTTTAAAGTTCTTTAATATCCCTTAGGAACACATAAATCCCCAAGTCTCCTTCACTCCTTGCCATGGACTACAAAGTGGGCACTTATTATTGATCAATTCCAGCCATATGAAAGATATCTAAGCCCTAAGCCCCAAGCCCCATTTAACATGAGTTTTGAAGGCTTTGGTTCCCTCAAACAGAACCAGTTGTCCTCCTGATCTCCTGTGCGTGCTTTGCTTTATGAAGTTGAGAAAAAGCCAAATGTCAGTTGATTAAATTAGGTGATGCTGGTGGAATTAAATCTGTTTATATCAGTTGAAAAGGTATATCTCAGGAGTCTGACCTTTTACAAGAGAAAGTTGAGCCTTAAAATACTGCAGATTGGTATTAGAAAAAAAAAAAATATTCTAAGAAGCTATTTGCCTCTTAATAGGTTTTGCATCTGACATTTCAGTATTCTGTATTCTAAATATAGGTTCCTGGAAAGAACATAATATTTCTTATATGAATAATTGTTTCAGTAATTGGAACAACCAGTAATTCTATGCTTTCAGGAAACAGCAATGATCTGCTCAAGCCAATTTCCATTCCATTTCATCTATGATACTGCACCTCCTCTGGCTCCTGATTTGTAAACCACAGCCTTCACCCCATAGAGTAGAATCTATCACTGCAAGCAAAAAAAGACTGTGATTTCTATTAAAAAAGGTAAGTTGGAAAAAACATACTCATTGTTTTGCTTGACATTTTCAGGGAAAAAAATCTTTGTTTTGAGCTAGATGAGATTCTTCTGAGATTCTTCCTTTTACCTCACTTGTTTTTCCCAGTGAAGGAAAATGGGAAAGAGCAAGAATTCACATTTTTAGCTTTTACAAAGAAACCCCTTTTGAGGGAATTTACCTCTCCTTTACCTCCCATAATAGTAAACTAAATATTTGTACACAGATGGAAAAATTCCATGTTAAAGCTGTGTTAGTTGTGAAAATCTCAATCTTGACCAAAGTGATGAATTATTTTCAAAGTTTGTTCAGTTTACATCAAGCTTCATTAATTCAACTTATAGAGTTGCATATGCTGATAGCTTCTGTTGCATTTACCTCCTCTTTCAATTTTTAAAGATAAAAACATTTCCTTTTTTTCCCTTAAAATTCAGTTTGCTATTTCTGCACATTTGATATACATTTTGATATGTTGTTATGCTTCTCTCTGATTATCCAGAAATAAGACTCATTCTAAACTAATTCTAATTGTAGAAGTCTATTGCTTTTCCTACTAATCTAATTTCTCTACCATTTCATATTTTTTGAAGCTAGAATTTTAAGTGCAGTGGCAGGAATTGTTGTAGTATTCTTTTCTTTCTAGGAGGTACAAATCCTTTAGGTTTCCTAATTAAGAAAAGCTGTTGGAATGGTAAACTTAGCATTAACAACAAATACAATACCGTAAGGCTAAGGCTCCCGTATTCCACCTATTTTAACACAAGGAAAGTTTGATGACAAGCAGTTAATTCAGCTATCCAATACTATTGTTTAAAGCCCGAAAATCCAATTACAGTCTTTGTTGGGTGTAATTAGTGACACTTTTTTGGTCCATTTTAGCCAAGGCTTTAAAAAGTCCAGTAAATAATCTATTGTCATCAGTCTTGTACAGGAATAAGATGGCCACCTCAAAAAGGGGGCATAGACAAGGCAGAGATGTTTAACGGTTTATTTTTCTCTGCCTTCAACACTGATGATGGGCTAATGAGGCCCCAGTGCCCTGAGCTTGCCTATGAGAATGATTGACTCTCAGTCGACCCTGAACTTGTGTAGGATCTGCTGCTCCAGCTGAATCCCTATAAGCCTGTCAGGCCTGGTGGGATACATCCAGGAATACTCAAAGAGCTGCCTGATGTCATTGCAAAGCTTCCCTCAATGATTTTTGAACAGTTTTTGGAATCTGGAGAGGTCCCAATTGGCTGGATGCTGGCTAATGTTGTCTCAGTTTTCATGGAGGATATAAAAGGATGAGCTTGGAAATATGAGCCGATCAGTCTCACTTTAGTGACTGATAAAACTATGGAGAAGATTATTCTGGAAGGTATTGAAAAACACCCAAAGAACAATGCAGTCATTGGTCACAGCCAGCTTGGCTTCACAAAAGGAAAATTCCTGCTAGTCAAATTTTCTTTTATGAAAATATAACCCCCCCTGGCTGATCAACTGAAGCCAGTTGATGTAATCTTTTTGGATTTCAGTAAAGCTTTCAATATCATCTCTCCCAGGATGCCGCTGGACAAAAATGTTCAAAATACAGCTGGATAAACACATCATGAGATGGGCAAGCGACTGGCTCACGGGTTGGGCACAAAGGGTTACATCAGACTGGTGACTTGTCACTAGTGGGGTTCTGCAGAGCTCCATCCTCGGCCCTGTGCTCTTCAACATCATAAATGACTTGGGTCTCAAAGGTGCGCTAAGTTTACAGATGATACAATAATGGGAGAAGCTGTTGATGCCCTTGAAGTCAGACGGGCCCTGCAGAGAGGCCGGGGAAATCAGAGGACTAGGCAAGCACCAACCGGTGAAGTTTAACAAGGTCAGGTGCTGGATTCTGCATCTGGGATGGGAAACCCTGGATGTACAGACAGACTGGGAAATGAGACACTGGAGAGCAGCACCGTGGAAAGAGACCTGGGGGTCCTGGTTGGTGGCCAGTTGAATGTGAGTCAGCAGTGCCCTGGCAGCCAGGAGAGCCACCTGTGTCCTGGGGTGCATCAGGCACAGCATCACCAGCCGGGCAAGGGAGAGCATTGTCCCCTCTACTCTGCACTGGGGTGGCCTCACCTCGAGTCCTGTGTGCAGGTTTGGGTGCCACAATGTAAGAAAGATACAAAGCTATTAGAGAACGTCCAATGGAGGGCAATGAAGATGGTGAAGGCTCTTGAGGGGAAGCCATAAAAGGAGTGGCTGAGGTCACTTGGTCTGTTCAGCCCAGAGAAGAGAACATTGAGGGGAGTTACAACTTCCTTGTGAGAAGAGGAGGAGGGGCAGACACTGATCTCTTCTCTGTGGTGCACAGTGATAGGCCCCGAGGCAACGGTCTGAAGTTGTGTTAGTGGAGGTTTAGTTTGTAAATAAGGAAAAAGTTTCTTCCCCCAGAGGGTGGTTGGAACAGGCTCCCCAGGGAACTGTCCACAACACCAAGACTGACACAGTTCAAGAAGAATTTGGACAATACTCTTGGGCACATGGTGTGACTCTTGGGGCTATTCTGTGCAGGGCAAGGATTTGGGCTCGATGATCCTTGTGAGTTCCTTCTAGCTCAGGGTGTTTTATGATTCTGTCTGTCTTGATTTTGTTCTTCCTTTTTTCATTCTCTACCAGGCAACAGTCAGAACTGGAGACAATACACAAAGTAAGATAAGCTGTGTGGAATATATAGTTTCATCTCGCATATTAACAGGCCCTTACTCAGTTTTCAGCGGACATCAACTACATCAACTACATTCAACTAAATTTGAAGTGAAGGACACTTAGGATAATCTACTCCAATCTTCTGTGAAATCACAGACTGTAGACACTGGCCTGGTAATTCTTATGACTAACCCATATCACTTCCTTGCACTAAGGTATTGTTGAATATTCCAAGTAGCACCTCTATAGCTACACAAAATGACCCAGCAAGAAGAACAGGAAGTTAAATATTTACCTTTTTTTTTTGTCTCTTATCATCATTGTATCTCGTCCTTTTTGAAACTACTGATATATTGTGTTCTCAAAAATGCTCTTACAATTGAGAATTACTGTTTATAAAATGGGCAATAGAGTTAGAGGGTAGATTAAGTGATTTTTCTGAAGGTCACAGTATTTATGAATAAACCACAAAATGAGCTGAAGTTTTCCGCAATCTGTCTCAACACACAATGTTATTTCTCAGAAAAAATACAAAGCAGACTTTTTTATGGGCTCTAAGGCCAGGCAGAATTCATATCATTCAAAATACCTCAAAACAGTAAAAATAGCCACTCAACATAGTCAAAGTCCTCTCATGAGTTACAATGACAAAACAAATACCCTGTGAGCAGCATAGGCAGACTCCATTCATCATAGATAACAGGTTATCTGGGTCTTCCATCCTTATGATACAGGCTGCCTCATTTTTGGTAACAAGCCATACATTAATCTTCATTCCTTTAGGCAGCGTATATTTTAATATCTCCTAAAGGGAAATCTGACAATAAGAGGCCCAGCTATACATACATTTATATCCATATACAACAACTGATTGGAAACTAGAATCTTCAATCTTACAATTGAACATTTTTTTTATAATTTTCAGTTGGGGCTTTCTGCATGATTTCTGGATCACCACCCTTTCATGAACTGCAAACTTTTTTGCGAGATAGGGTTTAATACATATGTATATATATACACATATATGTATGTATATATGTATACACACAATAGCTAGAAAGCATTTTGTTTTTTAGTAGTGATATTAGCACCATGCAGTGAAACACTGCATAACATAATTGGAGTCTCAGAATAATAATGTAAAAAAAGTTACAATTATGCAAGCAAGTCTATGTGATTTAGTGTGGGTTCAGGGTTTTCAAAATTTGTCCATTCCAAACATTTTTCTTTCTATGAAACAGTATTGCAATTGCAAACGGTGCCAGTGGTGTTTTACATCCATCTTTAAGACTTCAGCTGTGGGTTTGAAAACAAACCAGTGGATCAGACGCTGTCACTTCCACAGGCTTTTCAAAGGCCTTCCTGTTTCTAAAATTTTAGCAAACTTCCTGGAAGTTTTATTAAAACTTAAGTATTTTCAGTCTCCATTTGAGACTGCTTCCTCTAATGTAATTGCATTTTTTTATATAAACTGCAGTTTCACATTTTAAAATATGATTGTATTCACTCTGTATTTGGAGGTGATATGACACAATAGGTATAGAAATCCTAAAGGACAGATTTAATAGATCTAGGATCTGTTATCACATCCCTTTTTAGTTCTTATTTGACAAATGGCTTTCAGAGGAGCTCTCCTGAGGAGATAAGTGAGAATCTTTTTATCAGTTCCATTACCCTTTTCATAAAGGTTCTTCTAGCTAATTTTCTTTACTATGTGCCTTTTTTCCTCTCAAAAGTTTATTAAGCCTTTGCTTTACATTAATAAGCATTCTGTATCACCTTGGATTTCAGGTAGTCTGAAGAACTTCCTTTTTTAATTTCAAGAGAAGTATTTTTGTTTAACTTATTAGGTATATCATGCAACATTTTTCAAATTATTTCATTGACCGTATCACATAAGGCCAAATCTTTAGTGATTTTTTTTTTAATGAGGGAACACTTGATGTGCTCTTTTCAGTCAGTCTCTGTGATGTCTCAGGAAAGGCCATGAAATGTTAATGTTATCTTCTTATAACTACCAGGGATTTATTTTAACAGAGTTTATGCTGCTATGCGGTGTGCCACTTTTGACATACCTGTTTATCACATTTGATTTGGGAATTCCCATTAATGAGTTTTTACCTGCTATACATGTCTACTGGGTGCAGGTGCCCAGGTTCTGGCTGGCGGCTGCAGGGGTGTCCATGAAAAGAGGGGATGAGCTGCCCCATGCCGAACACAGCCAGTTCCAGTGGTCCCAGAACTGAGGCTGAGGGACTGTCATTTTGTCAAAGGCAGCAGCAGACCTGGGAGATGTTTAAAGATGGCGTGTGTTTGGGAAGTTGCTTTCCACATGGTAAAAATTTACTTTGCAACATGAAAACTTGCAGAGCCCCTGGGCCATGATTCTGTTCTTCTGCTGCCCTGAAGCTTCATAGGGTATCCATTTATTTAGGAAGGCTGTTTTTAACCACCACAAAATAGTCCCTTCACCCTCCCTGTTCTCTGACCTTCATAAGGTGCAGACTTAATATAGGAGCATCTTATGGTCAACATCTGGCTCTAGGGAGATGCCTAAGGCCCTCATCCCCCTCATACTTCCTACCTGCAGTAAAAGATCCTTTATAAAACACTGCCCATTCCACTGTGAAGATAGAAATTTCTTACCCTGCAGATGTGGCTATATCTCTGCTTTCCAAGAAAAGAGGTCTCTCTCAGACATACACACATGCTCACTTTTGTCTGTATATAGAGAGATAGATATATAAGAAGGCTGGTCCTTTCTGTTTCTTCTTAAGAAAGTGAGTTGTCTCCAGTTATTAGCTCAGCTAAAAAAAAATAAAAATCAAGAGAGATCTGATTGTGCTTAGCAGTACAGTTTGGAAGCAAATTTGTAAGCATATTAATTACAGAGCTGGGGTGGCTGGAGGAAGCAGGCTGGGATAGTCTCAGGAAACATGAGCAGCATCCTTTTTAAAATTTACATAAATATTACAAAATTTGGAGGCATCACTCTGTTTATCCCTGAAGGGAAAAAGAGAAAATTCATGCCTCCATCCAAACTGAGTTCTTCACTTTTTCTACAGAGCTTTTTTTTTTTTTATTATTTTTCATTACGTTTGACTGTGTACACAAAACACAGGAAAGAAGAGAGGAATTAATTAAAACCATTTGAACTGCTTGAGCAAGAACCAAGAAACAAACACCCAAAGGGGTACCTGAACTGTCTATTAAAGAAAAACTATTCATAACATAACTCTCCTCACAGGTTGTTCCACCTACCATATGCCTGTAAACACCTCCCGCCCCATCAAACAGGAAGAAAAACATTAATTTTTCTTACCATAAATCCAAGAAATCCTCAGCTTTTTTTCAATTTCCAAGTAAATACATATACAATAAATTTCAATATTTCTCTATTAAAATGTGTAGCTTACATGATTTTAACAAATATTAGAAAAATTACTCCTTTTGCCCTTTTACCCTAAAAAATTATAGACATGGCAAAATTCTACATTTAAACATAGCTTTTTAGAAATTCTACATTTAAGTATAATTTCCTCCCCTTCATCATTCACTGCCTATCTGTGATTTAAAATAAACCTGGAACAAAAAATTTCAACAAGCCTGAACATGAGTGCTCCTTTTCAAACTCCAGCTGTTCTACATAAGAATGATATGTTGGACACACAGATTAACTGTTATCATTATTTAGATTATCTATGCACTCCACACAATAAATTACTTCACAAGAATTTTAATTTGTGGGTTTTTTAGGAAGGTTTGTTTTGGTAAATGAGAGTTTTACAAGATTTCAAAGAACAACGGATATGCAGATTTCTTTAATTCTGATTTCTTTGAGAGAATACAGTATTCTTTTCCAAGGGGCATCAGAGAACTTCATAATGAGGATTGCTGTGGTCCCAGTTAAAGAGAGCTCATTAAATCATGGCTTAGAGACCAGATAATAGGGGAGTGTAAATGACTGAACTCCACAGATTTAGTCTGCCCTGTATGGAAATTCAACTTCTGCACTCCTTACAGTCTTTCTTCCCAGAATAAAGTAGATTCATTATTAATCTGAAGGAGCACCGGGGGCAGTTTCTTTACCACTTTTGGTATTTTGATCAAGAATTTAGATAAAATACACCAAAGATTGTAGCAATGGGGAACATGCATACTAAGGAGATCACTTTATTGTAGAAATCATCCCCCTTTCTTGGAAACCTTTAATTTTCACCAGGCAAAACAAGAACTTACCAGAAGGGAGAACTTTTAACAGAAACATTGGCTGCTCAGCTGCAGTGCTGCTGTACATGCATGCTATCACCCAATCAGCTTCCTATTCCTGTGCTGTCCACGTGTTCCTCCTCATAACTGCCTCTCACTCCTCAAGCACTCTCAAGTTGTTAGTTTCAAGTACATGTAAGAAGTTAACATCTAATCCAACAAAAACATCCAAGTACATCTTATTTGGCAAGTTAGGGTCATACATTCTGGTCTCAAAGATGGCTAAATATCCTTTTGCAGGTTGTGATCTTTCAATATTAAGAATTCCTAAAGACATGCATGAAATGCCAGCTACACTGGGAGACTACTGCTTTGTTATTCATACCAGTGGGCTATGCAGAGCAGTGTGCTAGTAATAAGGGAAGGGCTAACATTGTATTGCACACAGATTTTTCCTGCAGGTTGTTAGCCAGGTATTTATCCAGGTACTACCATCNTTTTTTTTTTTTTAATTATGCAAAGTATTTTTTCCCTCAACAACAAGGCACAGACAGAACTTGTTTAGTATGAATCACTCGTTTCTGAAGAGCCTGGAGCTAGCACTCAGTTCTATAACACTACAAACATGACACATCAAGCAAATAAACTCTATGCCTACATTTTCTTCTCAGTAGGTTACATTAGTGCTAGAAGTTTATTAATACTAGATGAAATAAAAAAGAACAATCATTGAATCTACCCATAAATATACTGCAATAGTTCTCATTTACATTCATCTCCTTCTACTCCAGCAGTGAAAAGTCATCTTACAGTAGGCAGCTCCTGATCACTAGCTTGTATTGTGTCAAGCAGTTTGTAATTAGAGAATAATCTCAGGCCATTCACCCACCTTAGAAAGCTGTGTATCATGTATCCACAATAAATTCCAGAAGTCAGTCTGGCCCTAGGAAAGCATCTTTGCATGACAGAGGAGAGCTTTGCTTACAGGTCCCATCACTCACCACATCAAGAATGTTACAGATGTATAACATCCAAAATTGAACTTGAATTTTAAAAATTTAAATAGTTCACAAGAATATAATGAAATACTTCTCTAAACAATGGAATGCAAAAGAAAAGACTGAAGAGAAAGCCCAAACCAGTGGAGAGAATTTGCAGAAGAGCTTGTTGAGCACAATTTAATAAACACAATAAAGAAATTCAGTGATTTTGGCAGCTTTCAACAAATATGCAAATAGCATTTGTAATTAGTCTAGAGTCACACCTACTTTGACATCTGGATTAATTAGGACTTCATCAGGACTCCCTTCTGGCTTAGGGCAGATTTCAAAGGAATATGACACATATATATGTTATCCCTGAAATGCGTAACTCAGGTGGGAGGCTGGCTATGTGACAGCTGCACAAAAATGATCATATACTAAAGAAACTGCATGAGAACTTCTATGGATCTGAAAAAAAGCATTAGGCAAGTACTAATACCAATTCAACGCTTCCTTATTTTGGACAGAAGTCAAGTACTGGATTCCCAAAGCAGTCCTCTATTTTTGTTTAATCTCATCAAAAGTTGGTGTTACGAGATGCTTACATAGCTGCAGAAATATCTTTAGTCTGTGCCTTGAATACTGTGACTTTTAGAATCTTAATTCTCAATTCTTCTCTACAATGAAAAGCTCATTTGTTTATTTCTAAGGAAACTCAGGTTCTCAGTGAGCTGATATTTTAATATTGATATTAAATGTCATGAAACTCACAGTTTATGTGAGAATTGGCAACTGAAAACTGCAGTGGTGCATGGAGTTGTGCGTAAGCATGTACGTATTAATTGAAGATTTGGGCTGTAGTTTTCAGACATGTGGGTATAGAGGAAAGGTTATAGTTCTATGCATTCATGCCTTCATTAAAATTCAGGTAGGCTATATCTTGCACTTTATTTGCTTGAAAAAACCCAGAAATATCTCACTTCTGGTCTTCTTGTCAAGAAATTCATGTTGATATCAAAAGCAGATCTTTTTAAGGTTATCATTTAGCAGAGTAACACCAACAGAAGATAGAGAAACATCTAATATCCTTATATTCTTTTCTAAGGAAAAAAAATGTATTTTGAATTCTCAGCATGAGTTATATTTCACAGGAGTTTATTGTTGTCTATGTGTAAAATTGTGTAAGTTTATACAAAACAATAAAATACATGTAAACATTTAAGATCAAAAGGTTAAGCTATCTCTTACTGTCGTTTTAACATCACTTTTTTTATGTCTCTTGTCACTGATTTCTGAAAGTTGTCAGAAGTTATCAGAAGCCTTTAAACACTCCAAATTCCTACTCTGACACCACATTCCCCAAGTGAAAAGCTTATATCAAATTGTGGCAAAAGCTCTAAGGAGAAATGTATTTACCATTTACACTAAATATGATTATTATGAGTCATGATGTAGAACGCATTAATCCTAGTGCCTCCTGGATGTCACGGCTCTCTATCTCACACAATACTCTATCTCTCATCCCAAAGATCTGACCTTTTAAAAAGAGAGTCCCTTGTCATCATTTTCTGTAGAAGAGATGGGTTCTTACAAGGCAGCTTAAGGCCTTTCTGAACCGTTACTGCCAAGTTTAGCTTAAAAAAATAAATTATTTTTTGCACATCTCCTCAAGGAGTTTATGCTTCTGGGCTTCCAATGACTGTATCATTCAAAATGAAAAATTAGGTGAGGTCCAGTGTAGCTTTTCTTACGAAGAAAAACCAGCAGATTCCAGTCTTTCAGTGGTGTGTGGCAGCAGAAGGATATTGAGGAGTAAATTTTTAAAGGACTAGATCTTAAAGCAAATCACCAATCTGGCAATTTTCTGAAAAAGTTTCTGCAGCCAGCTCACTTATCTATTTTTTGGCCCCTTAACAGCAAACATTGTCTCTCCAAGTTGATTGGGAATCCATAGGAACCAATGGGTAGAGAAGAGAAGGGAGAGTTGCAAGTTCAGCAGCAAGAGACATAAGACACCTTGACTTCTGGGTGATGGCCAGAAAGGGTAATGAATAAAATCTGAGGAGATTACACCCAATTCCTCCCCTCATTAGAGCTGCTGATGAAATCACATGGGTCTCTGGATTTCCAGCAGGCCAGATGCAGTGCTGCCAGCTGTTCAGACTGTGCAGAAAAATGGTAGAGACTGATTACTTTGGACATCAGCATTGAATCCAACAGCTCTCACTGAGAAGGCTGTTGGGATGTTTTCTAATGGAGAGACCAACACAGGCATCCTCGTTAGGAATAAATGAGTCACCTTAGCTAAGATATTGCCTCATACAAGATAAACGTGGCCTTGATATTGTTTGTCAAAGAGCTAGCAAATAGGGTCTTCCCTATTCATGCAGTCTCATTCCAGTCATTACAACTACATGTTGACACATGTGCACACAAAAACACATGTGGATGCACATGATTCACTGTATTTTCCAAGACCTCAGCTCTTGCTGGGTCACAAAGATATAATTTATTGTTAACAGATATTTAAAACCCACTGAAGGGGAAAAGAAATCTGAGAAATCAGAGTGAAAAAAACTTCTCATAGATTTTACTTGATTTAAAATTTAAATGAAAGATATTTCATGCCCTCAGAGATTATTCTGAAGATGAAACCCTTTGAATCTATGTTATTGAGACAGAAGCTTGCTTTCCCTCCAGGAATTATGAATTGCTGTGTCTGTTCAAGTCTAATTGAGCCAAACGGTAGATGTATGCCCCCACAAGTGAAATTTTCCCCACTATACAAAGTTAAAATCACCACAAGTTTTTTCTTTTTTATTTAAATCTAAGAAAGGATATTAGTATTTGGCAGCAGCTAGCAAAGCAAAACAAAATGAAGACTCCAACTGGCCAACCAAATAAACCACCCCAGAAACAAAAGCAGAAATCAACACCCCTAGAAACAAACAACCCCAAACCCTCCAAATGATAATCTCATTATCAAGTTACTAACATTTTTTAAAATCAAGTTATTTTTAAATTCATACTAAGGGTAAAACTGTTCTACCACTGCATATCTTTTTATGAACATATAAACTTATAGAACAGAAATGAAACCTAGAGTTTACAAAACCTAGGGACTTGGCACAGAGAATTTTTATTAACTGTAAAGATATTACCTGAGTCCTAAAGTTTATGCTCAATTTCTTTTTTATTTTGGCTTTTTTTTTTTTTTAATAAGATTTGGTCAGTAGACTTTTGGGTTTTGTTCCTTGCATTAGTGCTGAAGAAAAGTAGACAGAAGAATATAGGGAATACCTCTACCTAAAGGATAATCAAATTTAAGGGCTAGGTTGTACATTTAAGCACCTAAGGTCAGGAAGTACAAATGTGCACAGGGCCTTTGCAGTCCTAATGCAGCCACTGGGATCCATATACATATTTACACTAGGCTATCTGGAAGCTTAGAGGATGGGTGTGAGAAATAGTGAACAAAACAAGACTGTACCTCAAATGGGGCTGTTGCCCTCAGAATTTCTGGACGAGCATTGACCTGGACATTGCATGCCTACACACATTTTATATGTAATCTTCATGGGTGCATTTCAAGCCCAGCACAGCTGGCTTTGGCATTTAGAGGTTGCCAGAACAAAAGCCAGGCCAATACATTTTACGTACAAGCTTCTCAAAGCCTCAGCAGTATCTGTTTCTGCAGCTGTACCTATAGCTGCCAAGCAAACATACCCTGAGCACTTGTGCCAACAGCGGGTTCAATAACAGGTTGTATTTGCATCTTCTGGGTCTGCCCTCTCCCTTACACCAGAGAAATATCGGGGCAGGAAGGTGCTTGCAAGGGAGACCCAGTTAGCCTTGTCATATCCTAGCTAGATCCCTCTACTGGGTTACCTCAACATCCTCAGGTTTTGGGAAGCAAGAACTCTAGCAACATATTTCCACTTTGTGGTTTTAGTGCTGCTATAATTTCAGAATTTGTCATCTTGGAGGGAGATGAGCCAGATACCAGATGAGAAGATGCTGCCTCAATCCTCAAATCCAACTCCCTGATCTGGAGATCATGCAATGTATTCCCTTTAAATATGTTGTCTAGTCCATTTTATAAGTGATTAGATTTCTTCCTTATCCTTTCTTATCTTTCTCTGTACTACCTATATCGTGAGAAGGAACTTAACTAGAAGAAATGTAATGTGGTGATGACAATATCTTGTGGCTAGAGGAAGCTGACCTGTGGCAGACTATTTTAGTATGAAGGATAAATAAAAGAGGAGAATGATACAACAGTCATAGACCATCCATCATGTACCTGCAGAATAATTGCTCTCTTAAATTTGTTGATTTTTGGTGGTTGCTTAATGTCCTATGAACATGCATTTCCAATTTAACTAGGGCACAACAGATTGCCAAGAGAGGTTCTAGATGCCACATGCCTGAAACATTCAAGGTCAGTTTGGACAGAGCTCTAGGAAATCTGATGTGGTTGAAGGAGTCCCACGACAGGAAGATCACCTGGACTAGATCACCTTTAAAGGTCCTTTCCAATACAAACCTTTCTATGATCCTATGAAAAGAAAGGAGTTCAATATATTTTTAATTTGAAGGACTTGCACATTTTTCATAAACATAGAAAAGAAATAATTGATCAATATTTCTATTACATTGATGCCAAGCAGCAGCACTCACAATATTAAAGATGTATTCGTAAATGGAACAAAATAAAGCATTTACACAAGAGTGCTGTAGCTTTGCTAACAAACAGATGTATATCTGTCAATTAAAATCTTTAGTGACATTCTTCACAAAATTTTATCCAAGTATATGCTACAAATTCTTAAAGAAAAGTGTCCCCTTATTAGATACAGAAGGATTTAGAAAGAAAAGCTAATACAACAGAGAACATTTTTAATGTAAATAATAACTGTAAACTTTTGAAAAAATAAATTCCTTTTAGTAGACTTTTCCGGAAAAATGGTTCTTTCTATACACACAAACAATTTGTATATAAGATACATCTGCAGAGAAGTTGTATGGGAAGGAACAAAATCAGGAGATCAAATTTTTAGTTCAGTACACAAACATTAAAATAGTTTGGTTTACCATTTCAAAAACAGTTTCCCCATTTCATCTGGAGACAAAATAGAATCTTATTGGCTATTTAGGCTCAGTGTTTAAGATTAAATATGATAATGAATGTCACCAATGGATATTATAAGAACACTATTTCCCTAGCAATGCATGCTTGAAAATGGGACACATAAACAAAAACGCGCACAGAACTAGGCAAAAGAAGCAATCAAACATGGACAAAAATATATTTTGTGTTATTCAATATACATGCACTGGAAATCTCAGGAGACAGAGAAGTACAAATAAGACCAGAGAAAGTGCTCAAGTTAAATGAAAAGGTGCAGAAGTAGGCTCAGACTGCAAGCCACTACAGACTCAAAAACGCAGTATGAAAGAATCAAGAGAGCAGGAGATTTTGGCTTCAGGCACTGGAAGGAAACACAGATAGATTAATTCTTTCCTTCATAAGGAACCAAGGAAAAGCATGCACCAGGTGAAAAAAAAACAACCCCAACCAGCTAAGGAATTCTTAGAGGGGCTCTAAAAAGCAAATTAAGAAGTTGACAGAAGAATGACGTATGCAAGTAAATAAAGCTGACAGTTTCTAACAAGGAATCATTGAATTATAGAGTGGTTTGAGTTGGATGGGGCATTAAAGATCAGCTAGTTCCAGCTCCCCGCCGTGGACAAACACCTTCCATGAGCCCATGCTGCACAAGGCCCATCCAGCCTAGCCCTGAACACTGCCAGGGACAGACACAGAAAGAGAAGTCCACAACTTCTCTGGGTAACTGGTTCCTTGAGTGAAGAATTTCTTCCTACTATCTAATCAAAATCAAATTTTAGTTTAAAGCAATTACCCCTTGACCTGTCCTGTAGGCCTTGGTAATAAATCCCTCTCTGTTTCTGATGATGTCTCTTGTCCTTCCTTTATGTTACGACCTGCCCTTGAAGGGGAGAATAACTAAGGTCCTTGTTAATAGACCCCTTGGGGCAGGTTAGAGCGAAATGACACTGAGTGATGGATATTCCTAAAGATATGTGTAAGTAAGATTTATTTTAGAACAATTTGGTTGCAATGGAAAGGAGGCATGTAGCCATTTTGGTTATTATCATCTACAGTAATATATAACAACATAAAAGCATAAAAATAACACTTAAGAAAATGTATAAGGAAAATAAAGAAAGAGAAAAAAGGATAAGAGTAGAAAGATATCACCACCCATGGATCCAGCAAATAGATTTGATTATTGCAATTTTGCTGTCTGGTCCAAGTGATGGTCACAGTCTTGCTCCATGAGGAGTGGGGGGAAAGCCATGAAACACAAAGTTCAATGACTTAATACTCATTTAGGTTTAGGTGGGATGCCCAAGCACCTCCCCTGTGGGAGGAGTTTTACACTCTCTTTTGCGGCACTGTGAATCTGTCGCAACACCTTATATCACATGCAGTCCTCTGGTGGAATGCTCCAGAAATGAGTCTGGGGGCACTTCAGGCCTCTCACATCAGCATGCTGAATGAGTTATGCTCCATCAGAAAGGATGGATACAGTCAGGCCTGTGTGTGAATGTGAATGTTGTGTGTGAATGTCACCTCCCTGGGGTGGGGGAGAGTTTTACAGCTAAGCCAACTGTGTAAAGAAGGACAACGGCATGATAAAAAGCACCATCCCACCTTGCAGGATCTGCTTTTTATCAGACTTCTCCCTTATCTGGCTCAAAATCCAGCTTGTAAGCTCCAGCGTACCTCCTCTGCACTTGTGTTGTGACCTTGCACATCAGCAGAGCACCTGCTGCTTTTGCAAATGGCTGACTCTTTGAGTCATTAACATTCCAGTCTCACACTTTGTCCACCAATGATGTAGCTCCACCCTAGAAGGCCAACAAATGTATCATGCATGACTTGCCCTTTGTGAAGCCATGTTGGCTGTCACAAATAATTTCTTTGCTTTCAATATGTCATAGCATATATTCCAGGAGGATCTGTTCCATGACCTTGTAAGTCACAGAGGAGAAAGTGGCTGGCCTGTAGTTCCCTTGGTCTTCCTTTTTTCTCTCCTTAAAATGGAGATTATGTTTCTTTCCAGTCAATAGGAACTTCACCAGTCTGCGGCATCTTCTCAAATAGGATGGATAGTAGTTTAGGTACGTCATCTGCCAGTTCCCTGCAGATCCACAGATGCATCTCATTAATCTCATCTATAGTTTTGCTCCTTAGATATTTTAAAAGGTTTTCTAGGGTTACTTAGATCTTCTCAAATCTGATCTTATCCTGCAGTAGGTGGTTCTTCATTCTTCTAGCTCCTTCCTCTGCCTTCTGCATCTTGGGCAGTGTGGCTGGAGTATTTGCTGGTGAAGACAGGGACAAAAAAGTCATTCAGTACCTTGAGCTACTCCTTATCCTGGGTTATCAGGTCTCTTTTCTCCCTCCAGAGAGGCCCCTCATTTCCATAATCTTCTTCTTATCACCAACGTACCTCTATAATTTTTTCTTTTTGCCCTTGACCTCCTTGGGCAGGTTTAATTCTATTGAATCTTTAACTTTCCAGACATAATCCCTGACTGTTTGGACAACTTCTCTGTATTCCTCCCAGGCTACTTGTCCTGGCTTCCACCCTCTGTAAGCTTCCTTTCTATGTCTGAGCTAGCTCAGGAGCTCCTTGCTCATCTAAGCAGACCTCCTGACATTTTTACCTGACTTCCTTTTCCTTGGGATGCATTGCTCCTGAGCTCAGAGGAAGTGATCCTTGAATATCAACCAGCTTTCCTTAGCTTTTCTTCCCTAGAGTGCTCTATTCCATGGTACTTTACCAAGAAAATCCCTGATGAGGCCAAAGCCTGCGCTTCTGAAGGCCAGGGCAGAGAGCTTACTGTGTGCCTTCCTTGCTGCCCTAAGCACCCCAAATTCCATCATTTCATAGTCACTGCAGACAAGTCTGCCTCGGGGGACTACATTCCCCACCAGCCCCTTGTTTAGAATAAAGTTCAGCAGAGTACCCTTCTTCGTTGTCTCCTAGCTCACTTGGAGAAGGAAGTTGTGATCAACACCTTCCAAGAATCTCCTTGACTGCTTATGCCCTGCCATGTTGTCCCTCCAACAGATATTGAGGCAGTTGAAGTCCCCTGTGGGGACCGGGGCTTGTGAATGTGTCTGCTCCTATCCATTCATAGAGGACCTCATCCACTCAGTCTTCCTTGCCGAGAGTCACCTGTCCCTGCCTTTGCTTTAATTCTGACAGATAAACTCTTGGTCAGTTCCTCATCCAGCCTCTGGCAGAGATCCAGCTGGTCACTTACATAGAGGGCACAACCTCTTCTCATCTCCCCTGCCAAATATGACAGAAATGCACATACAAACTTGGATTCATTCCAAACATGGAAAGAACAACCTTACAAAATTAGCAGAAAGATGCGGGAGAGATGACATTGTGGAGAAGTGGTCTGTACAGGGCAGTCTTTCTCTGTATAATAATAATAGAAAAAAAATCCGTTTAAGCCAAGAAGGAAACAGCACCTTTGACATGAAATTAGAAATGTACTTCCAGTTGTTTCAATGAAAAAATCCTAGCTGACCCCACATTATAAAGAAAGCTAAACTATCAACTCTCATGTTCAGAAGACTTTATTCCTTTTTTCCTGGATAGAGCAGCTGATCTACCAAGTGATGCAATGCTGGCTCAGCTTGTTGTCCAAGGAACAAGGATGTTAGGTGACATGAAAGAAGTGTTCTGATGCCGTGAAAAGGAAGTTCCTAGAGATGTTCTCAAGATGCTGAAACTGCCTCTAATTGGAGTAGGAGATGAATATGTAAAATAAGTGTTCAGGACACTGTCACATGTCGCTATAGGACACGAAAGAACACAGACACACACCGCAGCTCAGGTGATCAGAAGAGAGAAGAAGAGACTTTATTTTTTCTGACTCCAGTATTTATAGTTTTCCAAAAGTGACAGTGGGTTGGACGGTGGCAGTGCCACCTCTCCAAAGACACTGGACAGACAAACAGTCCATCAATTTTTCTCCTCCTCTATGGAGGAATGCAAAAATACTGAGGTGTTTACAGAAAGTGTGTGAGAAAGTTCTTCACAAATATGTAAATATCAGAAGGCTTAGAAAGTCTTACAAAAATCAGGGCGACAGTCACATGCTTCAATGATCATTACAGAGAAAAGAAAAAATATAAACGAATAATTAAAGTTACTCACAAAATCTAAGCTTTAGCTTCCCTTCCCTATGCAGTGGGCATCTAATTCATGTCACCTTATCTCTGTAGCCACCTCACTCCTCTCTTTTCATCTCCCAGTACCTTCGTGTCTCTGCCCTAGTACCCTTGTGCAGCACACCTCCACTACAATCTTGTAGGTTGAGCTCTCGCCTATTCTGTATCTCTTCCTCCTTAGGGCTAAAGGATGGAAAGCATGGGAGAGGTGACATCTTAACCCACAATGTTGAAAGCTGCTTCCACCTCACCTCCCCACTCCCAACAGGGCTTAAATATCTGGACCACATTTTGTCACAAAAGTCTAGGTAATTTGAACCAGTGTGATCATAAAGGCAAATAATATCAAATAAGCTAGAGTGTAAGGAATGCTTATCATATCTGGAGAAATCTGGTGCCTTGATGAAAAAAATTTTTGGCTCATGCTCAAAAAGTCTTTTTTCAGAGGCTTTTGGCATGGCTAAAAGAGGGTTGCTTTTTATGGAAATAAAGAGAACATTTGCAAGTAATGATTCACCACCTCAAGTGCTGGCACTAAAACATGGGTTTTGGTGGATTGAGAGAAGGAAAGAACACTGTTGGTGATTCTTAAAAATATTTTCAAATTTATTCTTTCAAGTGAACTAAATATATTTCTCCCTAATTACCATCTTATAAATAACTGTGCCATGCTGGTCTGAAGCTTGCACAAAAAATTGCTGAGTACAAAAAGCTGGAGGTGCATGCACAGCACAGAAAACTCTATCCTGAGGAGTTTGGAGTTGCTAAAATCTTCCAAACAACAAAAGCAAGATTATGGGAGACAAATCAGGTTGTTCTAAGGATTACTTAAGTCTAGACTGTGCCACCCACAGCCACACAGATTATATAGGACACCCACAACATGCTCTCTCAGAGTCTGACTGATGATTTCCTATTCTGTTATTCTCTGAAACAGAATTAAAATTCAGTCAGGCTGAAAGGAGCTTTTTACTCTGTGTATGAGGGGAAATAACAATAACTGTGCAATTCATAAAAACCTTCTAGCGTGTATATACACATGCATCCCTCCACTGATAAATCCAAAACAGAGGTAAACATAGAGGAGGCATTAAGTTGTCTTCCTGGAGGGAAAGAAATCTGCATGACAAGTTTATTGAAGCGTTTTACAGAAATCTGGGATACTGTTCAACATACACAGCAAGTTCTTATTAAAAGCTGCAGTTCAACATAAACAGCAATTTTGGATGACAATGTTGTGCATTCGTCATCAAACATTGTTTGCAAACAGCAAGAGGATTCCATCTGCTGTTATTTTTTACAATTATAGAAATAAGAATATTTAAGCAGATAGACATTTTATATATAAAAATGTATCAGCTTGAGGAATGGAAGACAGAAAATAAAGTTAAGATGAAATAGAAATTTACCCCAGAAAATATAACATTTTTAAGTGAAATTTAAGGCAAAGATTAAATTATGTTCTGAATAAAGTAAATTCTGATAACAAATTTAGCATACTTGTCACTTTCTAATAAAGAAAGGAAAAATTTTCTGTGGAAATGCTTTGAAGCAAAATATGAAAGCATCTGCTTTCCAAAGGCTTTGCCAAAAAACAGAGCATCCAAACCCAGAGTAGATTTGAATAAGCTATCACTGTGCTACTGAGGAGTTTTAAGTCAACTGTTTCAGTATACCCACTCTCTTCTATAGAATATATTCTCTGGCCCTGAGACACTGGAAAGAGGAGAGAGGGAAATACTCCATGGGAAATTATCTGGGGAAGATGACTCCCAGTGAAAGAGGACACAGATTTCCAGTGCAACTTCTTTAAAGTATCCATATGATATTTCAGAATCAGCATTATTTCCTCTCTTTGCTGAAGTTGATATTTTCTATGAGAAAACCCTTTCACAATTTTCCAGTGTCTCTGACTATTTGAGAAAAAAACCTATTTTCTGACCTGCTACTTTGCTTGCTTTTTAATTGTAAGGCTTGACAATAAATGTACTCTAGGACTTCAGGCCAGGATCAGAGGAAATCAAGTATTGCTCATGGATTACTTTCTTGCAAAGATCAGTCAATAGATCATTAGCATGTACATGTAGGCAATAAAAGTTTCAGGTGACACAGAGAAATAAGTTTCTGTGTCTTAATTTTCTGCTGAGGAGTATTGGGCACATAAATGCTGTCTGAGTGATGATTCAGCATTTTGAGTGGTGCTGTGAAAGTAATTTGGAGACAGTAAATCCTTTTATAGCTTCTGTTTCTCAAGAACCTACTGCACAGATTCATCAGCTTTACCTCGTATTCTCTCCCATGAAGGGAATGCAAAATCATAATTAAGATAAAGCACAGTCTGCTTGTACAAAACAGATTCACTTACTCCCAAAAGCACAACTTATGCAAAGGCCTTGTAAAAAAAAAGAATACTTTCAAGTCAGTGAATAGACGTGCTCTGTGATTCTGTGCTCTGGGGCCTGCCTTACAGCAGCAGTTCATCCTCTAAGCATGAGCGTGATTACAAAGTTTCTTGCTATGGTAACATGTGTTTGCTAATTAACTGCATCAACTTGTTTCAGTAGAAATGTATTGACAAAATGTTCAGAAGACCTCTTGATGTAGCTTAAGGCTGTGTTTCTTGCTTCAGAGAAGACTGCAAAATCTGTAATTTTCACTACAATTAATAAAATATCAGCTTCCCTACCCAAAAAAGTAAGGACTCCTGGTTGTATATGTTACTCTCTTAGTTCCCGAGCTATGTCCATTATCCAGACTTTTACATCTTCTTCAGGTGACAGTGGTATTTAAACACCAAGATCAGTTCTTACCTCACTGGGAAGTATCCCATCAGCTGAGTAATACAGTATATTTATAGTGCGGCAGTGGCCGTGAAACTCTCTCTCTGCTACTTTCTTTGTGCTGTCAGAAAAGTCACAGTGTGGTTTCCCCCTAAGAAAGAGCTACAGCTGGAACTGAGGTTATTATTAAGGACTCTCCTATTCCCCCATTGATAGTTCAGGGCAAGAAATACTTCAGGGCTTGAAATACTTAAGGCCCTGAGACAAGTTGCTCCCCTAATAACAGAATGATTGCTGCTACCTTCAAAGTTTAAATCTGTCTCTGTCTTTACATAAAAGTCTATGTTTCGCTATCTTATCAGAAGCATCAACTAGCATATTCTACCTTTTATTTCTAATTTTAGATGAAAGCTGGAGGGAATAAGATTTGTCAACTCCCTTACAGTCTTACAGTTCCCAAAAATAAAAAAAAAAAAGAAGTTCCAGATAGAAGACTTACTGTTAACTTAATTGCATCTTTTTCATTCTTTTGCCTAAGTAGTATTTTTCTCTAAAATATATTCTGAAGTACTTGACTCAATCTGATTTTAAAAGGTTTAAAGCAGTTTTTAAAGGTTAAAGCAGTACTATAAGCGTTACTTGGGAGTTGCTCTCAAAGCCAGTAAAGCTTTTAACTGTAACTTTTCTTAAGGTTTGATTTCTATACAGTCAAGAAATTATTCTTTCTCTTGATAGGTAAAAGATGCTTCCATCAAGACACTGCTTTTCTTAGCATAGAAATCACAATTTCAAGCTTGGGACAGTATATTATAAGTCACAATCAATTTCCTTTTTTCAAAGAGCAGATAAGAATAACTTCTAAAACTTCTTTTCAGTTCTAGCATGGTGACACAGAATGTAAATTCTTTTAAAAGACCTTTCATCCAAATTCTAGTTGCATATCAAGTAATTAGACAGGAATTAGTGCATTTCTTTTGACAGCACTTCAAAATTCAATATTCAGAATATTTCAAGATAATTATACCTAGAGAAGACCAATGGATAACATACATCATCCTTATTTGGCGAGCCAGGTTGTTTTCCTTTACAGATGCACTAGTTTCCCAGGAACTTCTTTCCAATATGCCAAAGATTCCCATTTTTTTTTCACCCAGACAAAACCATTGACTGAATTTACAATTCATCCTGTGGTTTTTTTTTTTTTTTTTTTTTTTTTTTTTTTTTTTTNGGGATGTGTTTTTTCTTGTTCGGTTTGTTGTTTTCTTTTTTATTTTTCTCCCAATGGGTGCTGCCATAGTGGTACATGCTGTGCTTACAAAAATGAACACGGTAGTAGATCAAAAACAGGGAGAAACACAGGCTCAGTCAAAATCATCATTTTACTGAAAGAGACACTTGATGATGTATTCAACTACACACAATAAACATGCCTCTAAAACCAAATTTACAGGTACCTGAATGGCAGGTATATGTGGAGGACTTGGAGTCTAGCGATAGGAACACAACTTCTTCAAAAGAATATTTGTGATCTTATGGAAACAAAAAATTTACTAATGAACATACTAGCCCCTAGTTCTAGAGAAATGAACTGTGAACAGTGAAATGGAAACATTAGGTTAAATATATGTTTTTTTTGTACAAAAAATTTATGTTGAATTTTAATTCCGATATTTTTCTTAAGCCTTCAAGTGTCTTTTATTCCAGAAAGAAATGCTCCTTATCAGTTTTTCTTCATGCAGGAAACAAAAAGGAAAAAATTGAATACATACTAGAAATCTCCCAGAAACAGTTTTTCTGAAGCTGTAGTATGCATACATCTAGATTATCACACAAAGATTAGGGCAGTTGGTTAGAGCATGGTGCTAATGGTGCCCAGGTTGTTGGTTCAGTCCCTGTACGGGCCCTTTGCTACAGAGTTGGACTTGATGATCCTTGTGGGTCCTTTCCAAATCAGAATATTCTTATTCTGTGAAACCTTCATCCTAAATAGTTCTGAAGCCAACACAAGAAGAGAAAAGAAGCATCTCTTAAATCCCCTCTTGCCCCATTACTGCTCTGATATCACAGTACCTCAACGTGAGCTATTCGGTGTTCTTGTTCCTTCCTGCAAAGTATTCCTGCAGTATCCATCACCTGGGTCATTCTGCACGCTAAATCACACTCTCTTCTACTTCCAAGTCTGTTCTCAGCAGAGATTTACTCTGACATGGAAACTATCATCAGTGGCCCATCTCAGAGATCGAGATGAAGACTAAAGACTACAGATTAAAGCTGTACTGCCCTTGAAAATATAAATTGACCATGTGAAGCAATATATTGCATTTGTTCATTCACATGTTAATGTGCAATATTTCCATCAGTAAACTCATCATGGTTTTAATGTAGTTCCCAGAGTTTAGCAGAAAAACAGCAAAGCAGCAGAGGCTCAAATCCTTAAAATACTTTTCTACTTTTTCCCCAATAATCTCAATGAAAAAGCATTTTTAAGCCAAAAACCAAGCCTCCAGCTCTTTCTTTCACTTCCTGAAAGCTGGAGGTTTTGGCTGCTAGCTTTGGGATTAGAACTGATTAGAGGTTTTTGCCACTAAAAATATCAATGTGTCTTATCCTCCATAATTTCCCCACTGAGATACTGAGCAAGTTTGTCAAAATTCATTCCTTCACTTTTCTTTGCAAGGCACAAAGTTGCAATTCCAGAGAAATTCTACTCAACAAGGCCAAAACGGGCTTCATTGCCAAAAGCAGTCATCAAAGGCTCATTAGTAATTATGTCCTTTCTGAGGGAAAAAAAGAAGTCAGTTTTTGTTGCTGCAGAAATTGCATTGTGCATGACTTATGGGCAGAACTTGTCTACATTTTTACTCACAGCTATTACAATATGATTGAAATTGCAGCGTAGGTCTAAACTACATGCTGCCTCTTCTCAGATTGTCTAACTTGTGTCCCATTTCTTGATTTCTTTGGTTTTTTTGGCTCATTACATGATCACACAAAGTAATTCTTTGTTCCTTATTTACTTTAACTTTCAGAGAGTGACACCAGCTACACCAGATCCCACAGAGACATTTCCCCACACCATGCCCTCCCTATTCCATGTCTGCCATGTTGCCTGAACAAAACATTCTAGCTCCATACTGAGGCACTTGAAATGTAGCAAGAAGTAGAACAAAGCTGTCTGAAAGGATTATTTCCTTTTCATAAGGAGCCTGAGAAGAGTGGAAAGTCAACAGGGAATAGGAACAAGAGTAGTAGTAGTAATTGAAGTGGGCATAGGAAAGTGAACTAAAGGAAGACAGGAGAGACTTTCAGCTGCACCTTCTGTGGTGAAGGGACTGTCTTCCTTTATAACATGTTTGCAGAGGACTTGCCATGGAGGTGATCAATCTGGTGCTCTGCAGGTGCTATTAAGTATGCAGTGTACATCCCTCACTGCCAGTTCATAGGTGATGAAGTCTTGCTTCAATGCCCTTCCACAGCTTTGGCAGTTCAGATTGAGATGTTCTTTTTCTTCAGTGTTGACAGAGTTCAAACAGAAAAAGACAAGAAAAACATAGCCAGAGAGGGAACAAGGAAATGTACAAAGATCTTAAGTGGCACATTTAGCACAAGATGTTGTTTATTGTGTCTATTGGCTGAAGGATGAAGAGAATGTAAAGCTAATCTGTTCTGTAGGTTTTTGTTAAGTTCTTAGTTAGATGCTATGATTTTGATGACACAGTTATGTGAGTGAAGGTAATTTTCAGATTGTGATGAGTCTGCCAACCAGTGCAACGGTATGAGTGAAGCCACTCATTCTGAATAATGTGTGCTTGTTCCTGTTCATCTGAACTGCTATTAATACTAAACCATAATCCCCCTATTTTAAAAAATAGAGAAAAAAACATGAGAAAGAAAGAAAGAAAGAAAGAAAGAAAGAAAGAAAGAAAGAAAGAAAGAAAGAAAGAAAGAAAGAAAGAAAGAAAGAAAGAAAGAAAGAAAGAAAGAAAGAAAGAAAGAAAAAAAAAGAAAAAGGAAATAGCATTGACATGGCATGATGATAGGCTCATCTTAGAAAGAAAGGTACCTGTTAATTAGGCAGGCATAGGTGAAATATGGTAGGATGTCACTGATTCCTGACAGAAAGGAGAAGAGAGGCCCAAAAGACTTCAAAATATAATAAGCTCATTTTCTTCCGCACATTTAATGTCTGAATAATTTCTAGCTTGGGGATAGATGTCAGAGAAATGCCTCTGAAGTCCAGAGGAAAACCATGTTGGGTTTCTGAATCTTGCAAATTTGCTGCCCTTGCTGTAAGGTACTGTCCAGCTTCCCTGGGAGGTATGTATTTGCTGTTCACCTGAGGATCAGAAAAGTTATTCTTTCCACTGAGAGTTTAATGGGTTTATTTTCTTCAGATGAGATTGAGCAAATGTGACTGACAGAACCACTGAGAGCATGCATACCTGTATAGAACCTATTTGTTCTGCTCTTTCTTCCTTCTTTAACATCACCCATTTTTTTTGATCAACAGCATAAAATGCCAAAAAAGATTTTTTCCATTTTGCGTTTTTTTAGTTAAAAAAATAAAAATGATTGCTATAGCAGTGAGAAATCTGTGGTCTTATTTACAACTGAGGCTTGTTTTTCACTACACAATGGCAAAAATCAACCTTTAATTCAATTTTTTGCTCATGTTTTTATGAAATCTGCTGCCAGCAAACAGTCTAAGGAGTCTTAGACAAGTTGCTTTTAAGACACGTTACTACAGAGATCAGGAAAATAGGAGCAAAAATATTTCCATTTTTTTCGAGGCTATCACTGCTCTACATCAGAATTTATCTTTCTTTTATCCCATATTTCACATTTGCCTTCTATTTCTGCAAATAAATCACCTTTAAAATATAAGCCTGTGTTTGAAAGTTTTTATTCTATCTACTCTCATCTCCACTTTCTTGTTTTCTGGCTGAATCACAAAGGAATTAAATAATTTTATTCACAAGTCAAAGGTAAATTGCTAATACAAAATTAATCTGGTTTTTAGACTTAAGGTTTAGGAGTGTCAAAGCAGAAGCCATGGTGAAGAACAATCTAACAAGGAAAATCAAAATTACCATAAATGCACCAAAAAAGCATGGAAATAATTTTAACCATAGTCATTGTTAATGGCTTGAACTGTACCTTCTTGAACTTAGGCTTCCCAGACAACAACTTGACACCTTCAAAATACCAACAGGCTTCAATGACATCAATATTTTACCTTTTTCTACTCATCTCCTGCAGAGCTAAAGAAACCAAGAGGTATCACAAAATGATCTTCCAATCCAAGGCATTAAAATTCAAGTCCACAAGTACAGGATAATAAGAGATCCTTTCAGGTCAACCCCTAGACATATAATATTGCTTTCTGTGGGGTTTAGAGCAGCTCAGGATTTCTGAGGCCCCTGTTAGGTTGCATAAGTGAAGAATTTATGTCCATGTCATCCATTTAAAAACCTCTCAGGGGCATCAAAAGATGTGGGATTAAGAGACATGTTTCAATACAGGGTTTATATGCAAAATGGTGAAAAAAACCACAGTACAATGAATATATACATAATAAAACCTACATAAACAACAAACATGCAAACTTGAAAAAAGTGTACCTCATGGCAGGAAGAAAGTAGGAGACAAGAGGAAAAAATATAAGGAAGACTAATGCCCTTAGACACTCAATATAGAAAAGATATTGTCCTCATATACATTCTTATTTATCTTCACCCTCCTGCAGTTGGTGTATTACCTCCTTACACATAGCAGTTTCTTTCTGTCATGGAGGCAATTCATTCCTATCCTGTCAGGCTCACTTTTTCTTTCCTAGTGTCTCAAGACACTAGTTGCTGTCAAAGCAGTAACAAAAAGAACCCAAGAGGTTTTTTTTTGCTGACACCTCCCGAAGTGTGGAATCATCACATCAGATATATATTTGGGGTTAGGAAGACCAGCTTCTGTTATATGACCTCATCCAGCCAGAGCTTTCTCTAAATCCTTGTCAAAAAAATGTTTATGATCCCCAGCCTGCTAGCAGAAACACTGTTCTCTCAAGCCCAGCTAACTTGTTTTCGATTATCTCCTTATTAAAGAAAAAGATTGTGCTTCATAAAGCAGTCCTAGGTGTTGGAGAATTACTGCTTGAAACACAGGAATTGGAACAACTCATTTTTATTTCAATATTGGTATCCTATGCCTTATGAGTCATAGTAATGATTCCCTGTTGCCTTCTGTACTGTGCTTAAACAAGTTAGGCATTTTCAAAGCTCTTAACTAAAGTCACAGTGGAGTTAAAAACAATTCTGCAGAAAAATACAAAACACAGCTAAAGAAGACCCTTAGCTGGCCTGTACTAACTTGTCTTATAGCAAATTTTGGAACCATTTGGTTCTGGAATCATCCAGAACTGTAGCAGCATTTCTGGCTGAATAATCTTGCATTATTACCGCAGTCCACTTGTCTCTTTCCTTTTTAAAACACATTTGCACCTATGTTATTAATACACACAATTTAGGGTTGCAATCCTGACAAAAATTGTGTGGGTGAACAGTTCCGTGGACTGAAGGAGACAGCACATCCTGATTTCCAAGATTTGTGTGAAAGGGGTGTCCTCACAATTAAACAAAAATTTTAAAAAACACCCCAAAACACCACACTTTGTTTCTATCTACCCTTTCTCTACTGTCTATTGCTTTATCTGCAGTGTTTTTTTCTCGCATCAACCCTAACTCTCCATATATGTGGAAAGTAGCATTGGATACAAAAGGTGCTTTTCCCTTGCTTCAAATAAAAGAGAATTTAAGTCTAGTGAGCTCAAGATTGCGTCAGGTTGTGTATGGTTTTTTTTTAAAACCAAAATAGGTTAAAAAGGTATATTCAACACATTATTCTCATGAGTGGATATTCATAAGTGAATATCTGCAGTGAAATTTGCTTTTGAAAACAGAACACGAGGGACCAACTCAAACCACCATAACTGAAACCAGGCTGATTTTGATTTTCTGTTAACCCAAACTGCACACATACACTTTGTAATTTAAAAATACAATTTACTGCAGCTGTAGAATAAATCAATCTGAAAATACATATATACATAAATAATATTGGTTTAATATTACCAGTGAGAAATCTCGACAACTCAGAAGACTTATAAACTCTGAGTCAGGGCAAATTCCAGCAGTTTCAGTGCTTGAAATTTACTCTGTTTCATTCAACAACTTCTTTCTAACAGCATTTGGTATTGTGTATTATACATCTATCTCTCACTAGAAGCATGTGTTTATATGCACAGAGAAATATATGTAAACTAACATTTTTTTAATACTTAAATTATAAAACAAGCATTATTTGTGTAGGATAGCTACCCAGAATTAAAAGATAAGTATTCCACAGTCCATGAATTACCTTACTAAAGCTAGTTAACAGCAATTTGAGCCATAAATGGACATAGGCTTATTTAGTTTGCTATATACTGCCCAGAACAGCTGCAAACATGTGCCTTTTTATGGGAGTTCAGGATTCCATGTGGTTCAAACACCTGACATTTGCTTTTTACAGTTGGTATTGTTCAGGCCATACTTCCTGGCATATCCCTCATTTCAAGTTGCCAAGATGGTAATAGAAGAATGAGAAACCCTGGCACCACATATTTTCTAAAGCAATACAAAAGATTGACCTTGGGTGTTCCACCACACAGTGGGGTTTTGTCACATTTTACCTATTAGCCAGCTTTCCTCCTTCAAATCTGCTTTGTTATGATTTAGTCAGAGTTGAAAATTGAACAATAAATAGCCTCTATGTGCTTGTTTTATTGTGCCAGTATTAATGGATGTTTTCATAATTTATATCCAAAAATAAAAATGTTTTCCAGCAAGCTGTTTGTATACAGAGAGAAAGAAATCTGCACTTTGCAAAGAGGACTGTTTTAATGAATTGAATAATTATGTGAGAATTCCTCTATTCTATATCCGTATCAAATATGCAGGAAAGGCAATAATTGCAACCATGTTTATTTGAATCTGTGGGCCAGCTAGAGAGCTGCACAGGGAGAACCATGTAGCTACCAAAAGTATTTGTGTGCCACAGCAGTTCAGCAGTCCATGGCACAGCTGCTTGTAGGGAAGAGGCCAGAGCACTCACGCAAATACACCACAAGCTGTGTGACCGGACTGAAGCAGAACACAAAACTTCCACAGTTTGTTTAATGCAGAGCTATTTCTCAAGCCTTCTTTCTTTCATAGCATCCCCTTCTTGCAGACTCTCTGCCATGGGTGTATCTGCTTCTGAGACAAGGCAATGCAAAGATTTCAGGCTGTTTCTTTGCAGACATCACATCTACTGATTGATCTGCTGACTATATTACATGTCTGATTCTCCTCTGCTTTTCACCTTCACTAACCCTCAATTCCTGTGGGAGTTTAGTCATACTTCTGAGATTACAAACTGCACTCCAGATGTTGCACTTCTTTCTTTTCCAAGGGCATCCATTTGTTATCCATCATATTTTCCACTCAGTAAATAATTTAGATGGAATTATTGAATGACTTTTCAAAACACTATTCTGAATATCACTCAATGGCATTCCTCACACAATGTCTTATAGAACTAAAACATTTCCATTCTGAAGATTAAATTTGATTTGTGAGCTCTGCATTGCAAAATTGAGCCACTTTTAAGAAAGTCAGGTTGATGAGAAGTCTCAATTTGACATGAATCTGAAGCCAGTTCTAGGAAAATGAATTCAAAGGACATTGCCACAACCTGCAAGGTCACATTTTTCTGTCAGTGCTTAAAGTTTCATATTAGTACCCTACTAGAACAGTCTTAAGAATTTTAAGAAAGGTTTAATTATTCAAAGAAATCTCTTGAAGATAACTACAAATAGATTAGACATTAGGCATTTAACATCAAACAAAATTTTTTGCTTATTGTGGCTGTCTCATTCATTATCTCATCCAGACAGGAAAAGATGCAATAAATAGCCTTTGGATATCTTTAATCTTTCTTATTATATTGGGTTTTCATGGCAAGGTTTTGATAGCAGGGAGGTCATAGGGGTATTTTTTGTGAGAAGCTGACAAGGCTTCCCCCTACATCCAGCAGAGCCAATGCTGGATGGTTCCAAGAGGGATCTGCTGCCTATGCCAGAGCAGACTTGATGGCAGGTCATGTAGACCTGTAGGGGACCCATGCTAAAGAAGTCCCAAGGAGCTGCGCCACATGGAAGGGACCCATGCTGGAGAAATTAGTGAGAACTGTAGCCTGTGGAAAGGACTCACATTGGAGAAGTTTGTGGAGAACTGTCTCCTGTGAGAGGGAGCCCATACTGGAGCAGACTGTGAGGAGCAGGGAGCAATACAGACCACAATCTCCAGTTCTTGTCCCCCTGAGCTGCTTGGGAGAGTGAGTAGGTAGAGAAACTGGGAGTGAAGATAAAAGCAGGAGGAAGGGAGAGATGGGGAGAAAGTATTTTAAAATTTTTTTTTATTTTCTCATTACACTACTCTGATTTGACTAGGAATAAATTAATTTCATCAAGTCTGTTTTGCCCATGGCAGCAATCGCTTAGTGATCTATTCCGGTCTTTACCTTGAGCCAAGAGATTTTTGTCTTATTCTCTCTCCCTTGGCCAGATGAAAAAGGAGAGTGATAGAAGGGTTTGGTGGGCACCTGGGACCCATGTCAGACACACAGCCAATGTCAGACACACCCCACTCAAGAGATCCTCTTACCTATAGTCTGTTTGCTAAAATGGAGGTTTGTTCAGTGATGAGGCTTCCCAAACTGACATTAACAGTTCTCCAAAATGAATTTGATTGCAATGACTATTCTGGACTCTTGGATTCACCCAGTTAGCCCAGAAGCTACATCTGCTTATGAACTGGAGAATATGAGAAGTAATTCCCACAAGAACAAAGCAAAATAGAAGAAAGAAAAAGGGCTTTTACTTTCCTGCTATTCAAACTATCCTGCTATACAACATCAGAAACCCTCTGTGTTTCCCTGCCCTGCAGTCTTTCTGTACACAAGAAGAAAATTTAGAATCATTAGTAAGAAGAGAGGTGCTGACTCAGGACTTGAAGGCCTGCCAACAACTACTTAAATTAAATATCTTCAGTAATCAGGTGGAAGTGCTTCAAACTATTTTTACTCCTGTTCCATTGAAATTGAAACTTTACCTTTTGTTACTCCATCTCATTATTCAACATATTCTGGTGTATGTTTTTTGAAGTTTCACTTCCACAAAGTTACTTTCAATAAAGTGTCATTTGGTTCAAAACATTATTTACTGTACAATCCAATCTTCAGCTTGGGTTAAGGCTTTGGAAAAGCTCTTTTGTTAACCGTGACAGGAAGAGGCATTTTACCTGCATCATGTTGCTTCCCTTGGAAAAGAATTAAAACTTGATACTGTGAGAAAATGAAAAACAATAGATTGCAATTTGATGACTGTATTGTTCTATCTTTATTTACCTTAATAGCATTATAATAAATTAGTTTAATGTAACACTTGATCAACATTTTTTAATTGAAAAATCTATAGATATATATCAAACTGGTTTACTGTGCCAAATCCTAACATGGGTCATGAACTCTGAAGGTGTGTGTTACACCGGGCAAGAGTCCTGCAGGCTACTTGGCTCTGCTTCCAAAAGAATATCCAAATCCTCACACCGGGGAATTTTTCTAAAAGGGAGCACATTTCCCAGTGGTACTTATTAGTATCAGTTGCCAAAAGGCTTGTTAGAGAACACAGGTTTTCTGCTCATCCCTCAAGAAGCAGAGCTCAGGAGCGTGATGCTTTTAGGTAGGGAGACAATAACAGAGCTCTGGCCTGAAAAGCAGACATCTGCAACTGCCAGTAGGGCATAGTGGTCTCAGTTAACTGATTAAAAAGAAAAATAGCACTGGATGGAAACTCCACAAGATCTTTCTTCATTGTAATGCAACACATTTTGCAGGTGCATCTAAACAGTTTAGTAACATCAAATTTTGAGTAACTCCATAAGAGTTTAGGGCCTGTAATGCTTTGGGCTCACTAGACACCTGTTTGTCAGCCATGCAGTCTGTTCCTTGCACCACAGAGGTCTAGGTGTAGGGCAGCTGTTGTCAGCAAGCCCATGAAGGGCTGGCACCCTAGGGGATAGAGGTTCCGTACATTGCTTTCCTTAAGGAAGTTGATGGCCAAGCAGTGGGACCGCTGTTGGTACCACAGGCTTCATGGCTCGGATGCAAATACAAGTATGTGTGCAGGCATTGTAGGTTGAAATCAGTATAACTAAAGCTCAGACACATCTATAAATGATGTCTTATTTGTAGGACATGTTATTCATAGGACAGCCTGGTATTATATTCACTTTCAAACAGTCCATTCTAAAAACAGAATCAAGCTTATTTACAGAACAAAATTGGACAGACAGAACTAAACAAAGGTATCAATAGAAAACTTTTAACGACCTTTATCCTGCTGTGTTGTTTTCTTACATGAAAGTTTTTCAGATACCACAGTTTGCCTTTTAGGAATTTATAGCTTATTTCCAGGAAAGCAATATGCTTGTTTTCTTTGTCAATTGTCGAAGCAGTTTGGTCTGAGTGTGGTTTTTTTACAGTTGACTTTGCATTTCTGATCTGGCAGATTACATGTGACTTCAGTCTGAGCAGCTTCAACACTCTTTCATAATCTGAGTGTAAGAAAAGTTCATTATTTGAATATTATCTCATGAACAAAATAGCTTGTCTGGTTAACTGTGAAACTGTGGAAGAGCATGGGGGATAAAAACTGGAGTAAGCCCTCCAAAGAACAGGTTCATAAAGGTCTCATGAAGCCACCTTTTATCCAACTGCCTTCATCAAATAGTCTCTCACTAATTTTTCTTGTGCTCCCTCGGCTGTGTTGCAGCTAGCATGAAATCGATTAAAACTGGAGATTAAAGAGAGTTCCAAACGAAGTATAAATTTTCAAAAATTGTGTTGCATATGCTCAGCAGGCAACAATGGGGGGGTGGGGAGAAGTCAACAATTTGTATAAACAAAAGGCGCATAAGAAAATCATCATGCTGCAATATTGCAAACTAACAGCAGGCTAGAGTAAAACATCCATATTGCCAGAGCTGATTTATTTCTTTTAGCATTACCTTTATAATCCTTCACCAAGAAGGAATATTTTCTGAATGTTTCCTCCTTTTTTTTTTTTTTTTAAGCATGAAAAATGTGCATTATAATCAGTTGGGTTAGATTAGTTTTTCCTTTTTTTAGAGACAGATTTTCTCTCCCTGAATCTTCAACTTTGACGGCAATGCGTTTCATCAGAGAAAGAGATATTACAAGAGAAAGAGAGAGATTACAAAAAAGCGCTTGCCATCTTCCATTATTAAGCCATTAAAAAAAAGAAAAAAAGAAGGCAAAATAAAAACCCTTGGAGAAAGCTGTTCCCTGAGTTGATGGAAGAAGTGACAAGGTTTGTAAAACCTAATGTATACTTAATAGATAATGTCATGCACTGAGGGGGACAAGAAGCAGTTTGGGAAAAGAAGGAATCAACCTGAATAATCTCAAGGGGAATCAGACAAGACAGATTACCAATAATAAGGCTTAAAATGTCCACAGATTAATTTAAGGGTGAAAATATTTGTGAAGAATGCTGGTGGGTAGGATCTTGTGAAAGACATTTTTCCTAATGACCTCAAATGAACCTGCTAGACCTTTAGGACTATCTCTCCATAGCATAAAGAGTGGTCCAACTGATGTTCAGAAAAAGTAGCAAACATAGGAGGAGACTGGCCTTATGAAACAGAGAATGAGCTCCAGCACAAGCTAAACCATATACAGGAGGTGGAATTAAGGCAGGAAGCAAAGAAATGTAGAGGAATCTCCTGGCCATGCTGGGGTATTATTAGAAAAGCCAAAGCTCAGTTGAAATCAATGAGGAGCAATAGCAACAAGAAGCCCTTCTACCTCTGTACTAATGGCAGAATAAACAAACAAAAAAGACGGGGACCTCTTGCTCAGTGGGCAGGTGATTTTGTGGCAGCAGATATATTAAAGTGAAGTACTCAACCCTTTATCTTTGTATCAGTCCACAGCTGAATCTCCCAGGACTCTGTCTAGAGAGAAGGGTCAAGAAAGGGAGGTACAATAGTGAAAATTCATCAAGTCTGGAATCTGTTTCAGAAATTCTTGATCCATATGTGCTTCCCAGTACCAGAGAGATAAACTGAGGCAAGAGCTGACTGCAAAGATAGTCTAGGCTGAAAGTTCACATGCCTTGTGAACAGAAGCAGAGGAAATTAAGCTTTTCTGGGGAAACCTCATAGGAGCCTCCTCCTGCCTGCAGGGGGATTAAGGTGGGGGACCCAGGGTCTCTATGGAGGTGTACTATGGGACACCAAAATACTGTGACCCTGCATTGAAACAGAGGAGGTTTTATCTACATGAAAGGGAAAAAAAAAATCACAGAAAGGCTGCTGAAGGTTGACACATGCTGCACAGTCTTCCTTGGAGGTTTTTGAGACCTAACTGCTCCAAAGGCCTGACAAAGCCAGTCTGAAAGCAGCACTGATCATGGTTTAGAGTGGGAAGCTGGATGGGAGGACCTCTCAGGGCACCTGCCAAGCTGCATTTTGTTATTTTCAAGACTTGGTCCTAAACACAGATAAAATATAAAGAAATGTCCACCCTTTCCCTGAACTTACAACTGGTGTGTACTAACAACTAAGCTAATGTAAGTTATAGATAATTGATTTTATATGGATATTTAGGCCCATAAATACATGATCTGATATTCAGAAGTAAGTTACTTTTGAAGTTCTGGGCATTGTCTAATATAATTAAGCAGAATGATGCATTTTACAGTCCATATAGTACATTTATGTAATATTTTATTATAGTTTTATGGAATACTTTAAATCTTTTCCTGTACATACATAAAATTTAACTCAAAGGTTTACTGTGAGATAATCCTAATAGTGGTGTAAAACTGGTAAAGACAAAAACACTGAACAAATAGAAGTTACTGTTACCTTCTCTTTTAAGATTTCATCAAGCATACTACCACTTGAATTTCACAAGATGCCCAAGGCTTTAGGAGCTCAGACTCTCATTTTAAGCCCTTAGGTTTGAAGACATTGATCTAAACTTATTGACATACCCAGGCAGATCACAGTGTCTCTTTTACAACCACATAATGAAAATATCTGTGAAATAAATATTTTAAAAATGCTGTCCTGGAGATTCAGGTCCATGAGAGTACATCATCCTTTTTAAGAAATAAAGAGAAAAATTAACTCATTGACAACTGAAAAACAAGAATGTTTAGACAAAAACTGGAAGAAAACAAATCTCAACTTGTCAACAGTGGTTTACTGAGGTTTAGACTTCTTAAAGTCCCACTGAAATTATAATTTGCTAACCATGACTAAACCATGTTACAAATTCAAGATCAACAAGTGCTTGCCAAGCACAATTGCACACTGGCAAAAAACCTTTATAAAGGCAAACAAATAGGGCAATAGAGTATGAATCAAAGACAATTTGAATACTTGCAATTATGAAGGTTTTAGAGGCAGTGATGGACGAGGGACTGCATACTTTATTATGACTGTAACTACCTACCACAAAGAAGATTAAGGAGACAAGGATATATGTTTAGATGGGAGCAGCATGAGGGAACCAAAGCAGACAGCAGGGAAGAAGGATCAGTTTTTGTTACAGACAAACATGTAGGGCCTATTTCTACTTTTGCTGATGCCTTTTGGATGAAATAAAGTGTTACCCAATAACTTTCTATCCTATAGAACTGAAGGTCTGAGACAAGTCACTAATCTCAGTTTTAGACATTGACCTTAGTTTCTATGTACAAAGGCTAGCTCCAGCTTGGGGATCCAGTTTGCCACAGAAGTTCAGTCCCACAAGCAGAGATGGAAGAAGGCTGTTTCTTGAAAGCTGCCTTAATGCAGATTTCTGTAGTGAGCAGAAAATATTACATTGCAAGTGGGAAGGTGTACATGTCTGAGTATCATTCTATACCCTGGTGTTTTTTTTAGGAGCAATTTGTCTCCTGTAGATTTAAAACAAGTTGAAAACCACTACCCGGTGCTCAGAATTACAAGTAATTTCATGAAAGGATGGAAACTTTCAACATACATATTTGCATTTTCTAGATAACCAAGCATTTTTATTTAATTAAAATAAAAGGAAAAAAAATTAGAGAGAGAGGAATACTCAAATTTCACTGAACATAAAAATCTGAATATTCTAAAACTAAAAGTACATTTTACTACATATGCATTGTTTAGGGTGTAAGGCTATAAACTGGAAAGCACTATGCATAACATTGCAAAAATTACCAGGTTGTTTAGGAGCCTAAGGCTAATTCACTGTGCCATAAATTTATTGTAAATTAGTATGTGAACTCACAGAACACCAAATTCCCATGTAGATAGACATAGCAAACATTAAGAAGAATAACTTGTAAGGTAGACAGTCCCCATTTTTTACTATTTTTCTTGAATAAGCCTTCTGTATTGGAATGCCTTGGCACACATATGGGAGGGAAATAAACCAGAGGTGGACTGTGCTGAGAAGAAAACAGATTGTGAAGGAGGACACTGGAATTCAGAAAAAAGGGATTATGAGGAAAAACATTAGAAAAGTACAAATTAGACTCAGCCAAAGGAGAAGGATGTGAAGGTACAGAGAGATAAAAAAGATAAATAACACTAATAATCAGGGAAGAATAAGTACAACAGCAAGCGCAAAAACCTATGCTAGAGTGCAAAGGAAAATTCAGATAAAGCATGTCTGCAAATTTCCAAACACAAACAAGTAAATCCAGCATGCCCAGCTATAAAGCTGTGCATTTTCATGGTATGTATGCAGCTTCCTACATTTCATTAAGATGAGCTGACCTGCATGTATTTTTATGTATCCCACAGTAGACAGAGGAGCCCAGACCACATTTCCTCAGATGCATTGAGGTCCCCTCTCAAGGAGCTATACAGGTCTATTGGAACTCTGGCATATCAGACAGAGAAGAGAGCATGTCCCAGCTGCAGTTCAAATGAGACCACAGTGATGCAGCCCAACAAAGCTTATCATCACACTGCCCTTAGTACAAACATCTGGTTTCAACCTGATTCACCTGCATGTTCAAACAAAGCTTTTCACGACATTGAAAGGTTGTGTTTGAATTATTATCCCAAACAGGAAGAAAAATAAATATCTGGGACAGACGAATGTCTGGGACAGACATTCATTTTTCGTTAGCTCCTAGGGACCGAACCACTACCACCAAGCCTGAATTCAAATATATTCTCACACCCACTCTACCATCACTGACTGTTTATACCACAATTCTGAGAACTCTTGTTCTCTTTTCACCTCCCTGGATTTTTTCTTCTTTTTTTTTTTTGACTCCTCAGTCTGACACAGACCCTGTTGTCTTTTCTGTTCTTCACCTTGCTTTATTTAATCCTCCTCATTTAATTCCTTCATATTCTTCCCTACCGTCTTGATTCTCCTTGTCTCTTGGGTCCTGGGCAAGCAGTCTTTTCAAGGCACAGAAGCCCACAGTTATTTCACTCGTGGGCTGATGGTGCCAGCCTTGGCATAAACAGCTAATTTTGGAAAATATGTATTTGCAACTCCTGAATTGGATTTATTGCAACACAAAAAGAATAAGTGTGTCAAGTATTTTACCCCGCGTTACTGCCTGTCTAAGCTTTTTTATAGGTTCTAGGATTTATATGTTTTTAAAAAGTTCACTTCTCTAGTGTGCAAACAGTACCATTTCTTCATCAAACTAGTAGAAACAAATTCATCAGTGTTGTTGGTGCTTAAGTATACATATATACACACACACAAAAAAAATTCCGTAAATCTAGAAGTACAGTTGTAAAAGTTAGGGAGGTATATATTTAGAAGGCTTTATTGATCCCATCTGCTTGGTGAACACACAGCACCTGCCAATAACTGAACTCCTAAAGTCTTGTCCCAACATAAAACTTTGAGGGCAGGCTCTTCTGTCATCATTTTTAACAGGACATCTTTTTTAGATTCCTCAGTGCTCACTGTATTTCAATTGCTTTTCCACATGCAGCTGAAAGAGAGCAATTCTGTGTCATGAGGGGAATAAATGGATGCAAGATCTCAGTGACTGGAAAGTTCTGTCAAAATTTTTTCTTTGCTAAGGGAGCTCCTGGACCAAAAAGCTGCCATTACTTATGCACAGACTGCACAGTGCTGCTAGCTAAACAAGTTGAAAATCAGTGAAGGAGATCTGAATTTAAACAAATTGAAAAATGTTATAACAGAATATATGTATGCTTGATAATGACTTCAAGTGCTAAAAAAATAAAAAGAGTGGAGTTAAGAAATGCAGTTCTGTGTTTCTTTGCTACCTCTGTTTTTTTCCCTATATGAATTTGAAGCAGGAGACAAATCCCGATACCCGGGAAGGAAAACAGCCTCCAATTGTCCAGTTGTCTAAGAAATTTCATGCCAGTAAGCATAAACACATCCCAGGTGGCTTTCTCTGTGTTACTGTGGTCTAATTGGAATGCAGTGCATTTATCTCAGTGACACCTTCAATTGCAAGCAAGCACCAGACCAAATCTTCCTGTGATTGTGTCCAGATCAGCAGATGCCCAGACTGGATGTGGCCATTTTCAGACCAGTGCTAAGAAGGTCTATGTGTTTCATTACATACCAGTCTCTTGCAGACAAAGCACCCTACCTTGGAGGTCTCTGCATCAAGACTCATGGTGCAGGGCTTTTTTGCTATCAAGTTAATCAGAATAACACTGCACCGAAGAGCAGCACCTCTAGAATAAGACTTTATAGGACTTTATAATCTCCTTGATGATAAGCTTTCCATCTCAGCTACCTTTTTCCTTGTTGAGTCATCTTCATTCAGTCTTGTTCCCCTTCTCAGATAAGGTATGTGCTTTAACCATATGATAAGAATAAACTTTCAATCAGGCACCACTAGAAGCAGCTCCTAGCACTCTGGAAAATGCATTAGAAAAACTTTGTGAAATATATAGTTTGGTTCAGCTCAATTGGAGAGGGTGAGAGAGAATAAAAATTTCTACTAGGGATACAGATATTCAACTTTGTAGAAGAGAATGAGGAGTATCTAAGCCAGAGCTACTTGAAAGCAGAAGCTGGTACTGGCAAGAGAACAAATGGCTTTGAGCTAGTTTTATTTGTGAACTAAGTCTCTAACAATGTGAGCAATGACACTCTTGTACAGCTTCTAACCAGTAGAGTATGTACAGCAAGAATAAAACCAACTGTAAAATGGAGTTTCACATAAGAAGGAAAAGAATTTATCTTCCGCCATTCAATGGTTCAGGAACTTCAATGTGGCTGCTTTTCTAAGTTTTTCAAAGTTCATCAGATGTTCGCTGCTGCCAAATTCTCTCATTGACCACCTCCTTCTACCACTATCCAGCAATCCCTTCTTTATACCCCCCACTCTTCAATCCAACACTGCTGACTTCAGCTCAGCTGCATTGATGAGCTGGCATCTGCTTTCAGTGCTCTCTTTTGATGAGAGAGCTGTTCAAACTCCCCAGACTTTGGCATTTGCTGATGATAAAAGGAGCACCAGTCCAGGTTTTTGGCAAAACCCTCTGTTCCAAAATAAATTTCCTTTATTCATAGTATGATGCAGTGTTCGAGGAAATCCCATAAATATGCTGACTTACTCTTTTACAAAAAACATTTTTCTGAGCAAATGTCTGCAATTTTTTTAAATTAACCCAATCCTGGATGCTAAGTTTTTTAAATTTCTGGTTAATTTATCTGTTAATTTCCCTCCCTAAACACACAGCTGACAAAATTACTTTTGTCTTTACCCTCATTTGCTTCCCTTTTCCATTTTTCATCTATAACACTTTTCCCTGAAATAAATATTTCTCATCTGCTCTCATTTTCCTCTCTCTCTCTCCCTCCCACTTTTTCCAGTTTTTAGGATTCCTCTTACCTGCTTCTACCCCTTGCTTTCCCTGTTTAATATCTCATTCTCTTCTGGCTTACATGTATCACTCCCTATATCACACAGTGAGTATGATTAAATAACTCATTTTTAATTCCTGCCTACTGTCTCTCCTGTGACTCTGCTGATCTCACAATTACTTTGTATGACCTTGTTCATTTTTATGAAATACACTCTTTATAATCCCCACTCCAATTGCAGCTTAGGCTCTCTGAAGTCCGTGCTCTGTTTCTTGAACTTCACTGAAACAGTCTTTGGCAAGGACTTCCATCAAACCTAAGATGCAAGAGTGTAATCTTTCTTATTCCATAATTTATCAGTACTTTCAACACCAACTCTTTCTTTTCTTTAAGTTGTTTGTTGGTTTGTTTTTTTTTTTTAAACATTGGCTTCTACATTAACAAGATTAATAAGTAACAACTAATAGAACATTTTATTTGTAAAATAAGCTAAAATTCGCTTGGATTTCCTTAAACAACTATTGAGGGCCCTGTCTCCTCTGCCAGCTACGCAAGTAATACTTGGGTGTGTTCCTGTAGAGCATATCTGCATCCTAGAGAGAATATTGGTCTAAAAGGAAAAATAAAATAAGGCTGGTCTTTGCAAATAAAATAAGGCTGGTCTTTGCTTGTATTCTGATCTTTCAGAGAACCAAGGGATTGATTCATAATATTTTTCCCTATTTATGAATTCTCCAAGCAGTATGGAGAATCCTCTTATCTGCACATCATTAAAAGTATTCTCAAATTGGTTCAGTAAATAATCTTGCATCTTGTAAATACTTTCAGCCTTTTCTATTAAAACAAAGTGCTGCAATACAAGATGCAACCTTCTAAATTATCTTGTAGGACTAGCACAACTTTTAATGTACAGTGTGCAGCTGGTTGCAATACACATTTTCTGTGATATAAATTGTATTAAGCTTTTAAACAGAACCTAAGAACAATACCTTTGAACTTACATAACCCACCAAATACAAATAATTTCATGCAGATTCTTAATTCCAATATGCAGTTATTAATATTTCTATGAATACAGAAAGGTTTAAAATGAACACTGAGATTTTCATGAACATGCACACAAATAAGTCTGGTTTTGAACAAACGATAAAAAAATACTAATTGGCTGTTCAAACACACTACTTGGGCCAAAAAAAATTTTACTTTTAGTTTTTGCATTATATAACTCCAGATGTCAAGTGATTAGGAAAAATTACGTTTTCCGCAATATAAAACAATACAATATGCTGGTAGAGCACTTAGCACGGTGGGATTGCTGCCTCTTGTGGTCTGTGAACACTGCCCAAGGAAACATGATTAACAAACTGGAGTTCAACTGCAGAACTCGTGTTACTGCTTTTTGTTTAGCATGCCATGGATTGAAATAGGAGGAAGATGCACATTTATCACTGGTGTATGACAACACACTATTTTCTTGAACTAAAAGAGAAGTAGAAGTATCATATTTAAACTCATTTATATTTTTGACAATTTTAAAATTGAATCAGGAGCAACCTTACTACAACTTTGATGGGAACAGTTTTGCAGCAATTTTCTTCTCTTATAGAACTATAAACATTGCTTCCCATTCTGGAAAAACATCAAAAAAATCCACATTACCAAAATTTTGTTCAAGTTCTTTATCATACTTTACCACAATTTTTCACAGAATTATTCAGATTGAAAAGAATTTTCATGTACCATCTAATCTCACTTTATGCTGGAAGTAAACCTGACTTCAGAGTCAAGTGAGGCTACTAGGGCCTTGCCCAGTCAAGCTCTTAAGAGTTCCAAAGCCTCTTCAGATGACTTGTTCCAGTGTTTGACCACTGTCATAGTGAAAGTTTTGCTTTGTAACACATTATTTTCCTTGCAGCAGTTTGCAACAAATAACCATTGTCCTTTCGATGTCTGTCAATCTCAGAGAAGACTCTGTCTTCCATCTTCTCTGACAAGACAGGAACAGGTAGCAGAAGATCTCCTCAATTGTCTTCTCTTCTCCAGGATAAGCAGTCCCAGGGCCTTCAGTCTTCTTCTCAGTATGTCACATTGCCAGCCCCTTCACCATCCTGGCAGCTGCCCACTGGACTGGCTCCACTTTGATAGTCTCTGCTAGTGGGAAGAGACAAAACCAGGCATAGTGCTTTCAACACACAAGTGCTGGAGAATTCAGCAGTTACATCCTGGCTAACACAGCCTTCTGCACGATCAACTTTGACTGCCACAAGAGCATGCAGCAAATTCTCCATATTCAGCTGCACCTGTACTATTGTACATATAGGTTTATTCCCTCCCAGTCAGGTGGTTTTGCTGGAGTTACAAGGTTTCTGCCAATCCACTCCCCTATGTTTTTGAGGTCCCCTTGGGTGGCAGCCCTCTGCAAATCTCCTGAGAATACATTTAGCCCTGCTGTCCATTAATCATTTCAGACATTTTTCTATTTAGCATTATTATGCTGAATTATAACTTTGTACAGAAGTCAGAACAAAACTATTTTTCCATACCTAAGAAACCTGGTTTTGTTATTAATCATCTTGACAAAGCTATTAAGGATGTTTCTAGTATTACCAAAAATCAGCATTCTTTGACAAAATTGTTCTGACAGAAGAACATCATCTCTTCTTTGGATTAACACTTACACATAATAGTCTAAGTCCTATTTTTAGCAAGATTTGAGATTTTGAGATGAGTACCTGTCAGGAAGCTGATATGTTGGAGGGAAATGAAGATGGTGAAGGGCCTTGAGGGGAAGCTGTATGAGGAGCAGCTGAGGTCACTTCGGCTGTTCTGCCTGGAGGAGACTGAGGGGGAGACCCCACTGAAGTCTACTTGTGAGGGAATAAGCAAGGGCAGGCACTGATTTCTTCTCTGTGGTGACCAGTGACAGGACTTGGGGCCTGAAGTTTTGTCAGAGGAGGTTTAGATTGGACATTAGAAAAATGTTCTTCCCCCAAAGGGTGGTTGGGCACTGAGATTTGGACTCTATCCTTGTGGGTGCTGCCCAACTCAGGATATTCTGTGATTCTGTATCTGAAGGACAACTGCAAAACCTGAAGAAATTTCCAAACAATCTCTCATTGAGAATCAATTGGTTATGTTTCCCGTGTAAGAATTGCAGATTCCTCTTTCCCACTCTGCCAGTAGGAACAGAGTTACAGATCCTTTAAAATTGCTGAAATAGGACAGAGAAAAACAAGCTTTAAAGTATCATCCTAAAGAAGACAAGCCTCCTCTACAAAATGCATAATAATCTGTTCTGTGTTTGTCAAGGTTTTCAAAGTGATCTTCTTTCGTAACTTTATTCTATGAAAGAACACTGAAGATAAGCCTGATTTTTATAAGCTTATTAAGTTTAAGCCGCCATCTTCCATTTTATATGGAAACTGCAAACGAGAGATTTCAAATTTTCTTATTTTAAAGCATTCATAATACAGGTATGACCTAGATGAAATAAGCTTTCCCTCGTGGTAAACTCAGTGGAATTTAACATGTGCCAATCTCAGAAGTACCACTGCTTTCCCATAAAAGAGCTCCAGCTAAACATGTGGTAAAGCAGCTAAGCTGAGGTCTATACTGATTCTCATAGTTGTTGAAGGAACTGAGTTATCAAATGTAAATTGATTTCTCTATTCAATTTGACAGATACAGAGAGTAATTGATATTATCTATTTTTTCAAGCTTCCATACTCTCCAATAGAGTGCTACCCATTCCCTCTAAAGCCCTTCATATGTTACAAAGGCAGGAAAGGGCCCCCAGAAGATCATCTGTTTATATCAGCCTTGTAGAGAACAGAGCTTTTTGATGAGAAAGGTGGGAAATGCATCAGCACTTTATTATAGCAGGGGTTATGATAAAGAACTTCCATTCAAGTAGCAATCTGTAAAATGCCCGACAAATTCCGTAGTTACTAACTTCTGTTACCAGGGTAAATGGCAGCATGTTTCTTTCTGGTTAAAGGTGTAAAATAAGGAAACCAAACATCCAAATTGCCAGGCAATACTCAACTAAAATAAAGGACTTTTCACATATATTTTCACTTGACAGATCATAAAAGAGAAAATTGGTCCACTAAAAAGTGATAGTAGAGAATTGACAACAAGGATGAAGATGGCAGATTTGTTAAACAGTTATTTTGCACCAAACTTTCCAGAGGACAAAGGAGACAGAGCTTTGTTTTCTCTTCACAGGACTCCAGAGGACTAGAAAACAGGAAACCTGCAACTGCTATTGAACAAAAAAAAAGCCTCAAAGTGTATTATGGCAAAAAATTGCAGCCTGGTTTGCATAGATACAGAAAAAGGGGGATAGGTGAAGAAATTATATGAAGGACTTGTTATGAAGACCTTCATGTGAGTAATTTGATTCTAAATGTCCATTGTGGACCCTTAGGAGTCTTGCTTAAACTAACTTGCTTTCATTCTTAAGAGATAATATTGCTGCAGCAGGAGTAAGGGAACTGCAGTGTTTCATACACTTACATTTTCAAAGAGTAATAAGATTCCACACTGAAGATAATTGAATAAGGCAGAGAGTTATGGTACATATGTTAAAATAATAGCTTTAGGATAGAAAATTAGCTCAAAAATAGGAAACAGTGAAGAGGTAATAAGAGGTGTGAAGAAAAAGAGTTTACTAGTGAGGTACCACAGAGGTCAGGTAGCTTTTAACTAATGCATGCGACCAATTTAGATAAGAGGAAATCTCACCTTTTCTGTGCCTGCTGTAGCTGTTTTATCCACAGGGACAGCACAAGAACAGAATATACAATGGAAACCCAGGATATACAGAGAAGAGGTAAAGGTTGGTCTTAGATTGTTAACAAAATAAAAATAGTAAATGCCAGACAACCTTGATTTTACAGAGGTATACAAGGATATCACGTGGCCCCAGACAGCCAGGAGTGCAGCTAATGGGAGAGCTGAGACTGCCTGCTTGCCAGCCTTCAATTAACAGAAACAAGTCAAGTACTGTGATAATTACTCAAGTTAAGATTTATTATAACTATGCTACAAGATAACACTTGTCAGTTTTCTCATCTGTGGATGGACATGAGCAGTCATAAGTTGAGGTCAATATCCTGGTCCTCAAAACCTGTGCTGAGGGAGAAGGGAGAGAAAAGATAATGAGCTGCAGATGGAACCCCTAGGAGCTCATGTGCTCCCCATACGAAATATACTTCCAGCAGAGTTGAGGTTACAACAAGGTTGGATTACCCGGCCTTCCCCAGCTTTATAGTGCTGGTCTTCAGGAGAGTCCTGACAGCATTTTTCTGAGCAGTACATTCTTTACTTTCCTGTAGAAGCTAATTCAGGCACAGAAGCCTTAGGAAAACATGGGAAAAAAAGCCTAGTAACCTAACAAAGCCCATGTCAAAACCTATAGGCAGCATGGTGGGAGGTGGGAGGCATGAGAAGGGAAGAGATGCTACTGCTCTCTTTTAAGGATTTTACTGAAACCTTCTGGTGTGACAGGAGCTCCAGACTGAATTTTTGAGGCTAAAGTTCTGCAGGAATAATTAGCTCTTAAATTTCTTTTGACTTACGGGTCAACAGTGCCATGTTGTCCACTTGACATATTGTGGGCAGTTTGAATTCTTCTTCAAAAACAGAGGTTCAAGATAAATTCACTCCTCTTATGAAGGGAAACCAGCTTTGAAGCAACATCAGTTTAACCAGAGAGGAGATGAAGCAGACTGCACAGACTCAGATAGCTGTAATTCATACTGAGGAATGAACAGAGAGGCATTCTAGAAAAATGCTGTATTCCTTCTTGTCATGGTTTAGGAATGTTATTCCCAATTTAGTGTTCCTGTTGAAACACTCTAAACACTTGCTGATCACTCACTCCTTGCCTCCTCTCCTTCTCCCCCATTCAGCAGGCTGGAGAGAACTGAAAGCACAAAAGGTAAAGATCACGGGTTGAGATAAAATCAATTTACTGGGAACAGCAATGAAGTAAGAAAACAAACAGTAACAGCAACAATATTAATAACAGAGTGTACAAGGGAGGCAAACGATTCACAGGTGATTGGTCACCATGTGGAAAACCATGAATACATGAATTGCAGCCATGCTGCCCTGACCGAAAAGAGACCCTTTCCCCTGTCCCTGGAAAATGATGTGAGGTATTATAGGATAACCTCCAGGTCCTAGCCATGCCCCCTCCTGCCCACAGCAAAAATTAACTCTGTCCTAGCTGGAACCAGGACACTTCTGCATTAACTCACTAATTTAAAGAAGAAGCCTGAGGATTTCTTTAGGCAAGACACAGAAAAATCTGAACTCTGCTTATGTCCTTTTTTCAGAATCTTAAAACTGGGAGGAAGTGTCTCAGCAATGCAGGTTTAACTCTTTAGAAGGTCAAGGATTCCAACCTGCATCAGAAACAGTAGAAGGAAGGGAAAACACTTCAGCATGTATATCGTGCTGACCAAGCTGTGTAAGCAGATACTTTATAGCTGGAATTTTCATGAGGTTGTTACAGAAGAGAGATGACATACAAAGATTTTTTAGAGAAGCATTCATGCCTTCAGTTTCCTCCCTCACCAATGAAGATATTTAAAATCCATTTAGTTTGGTAACTAGTGTTAGATCTGAAGTGTCTTTACACTTCAATTCAGAATCACCCAGCCTATATATTAAAGTACTTATCCAACAGACACCCACTGGCTTCCATGGAAGGTTGTTCTGGGTGAGGACAATAATGTTAAGCAGAATATGGACCTTTGTATAAACTAGCTAAAAAAGATTTTATTCAGTGTCACACTTCAGAAGATTTGTGTAAATGCCTTGATAATAGTGTTTTATATCAATAAATAAATAAATTTTATTTCCCAGTGTGAGAAATAATAATCTTATCTCTTATTTAGCAGTGCTGAAAGGCCATACAGTACTTTTTCTGAGAAGAGCCATTAGAATATAGTCTCCATGCTTAGTCTGTTCTCCAAGGCAAACAGTGACCTACTTCCTAGATTTGGATAATTTTTGATTACTTTGAAGAAGGGTTCATTTGTTTAATAACAGCAAGTAGCATTTCCTATTTTCAAGCATTGTGGATTCAAACTAATGTTCAACCTAATTAAAAACATTTTTTTTTATGCTCAGAACCTGTTCTAATCAATTGTCAGAAGAAGAGTTTGAAATAATTACTGTGCTTAGACAAATTTTTGAAAGGAGTGATATGTCAAAGTGTCAGATGAAGCAGCAATTTCATAGCAGTATGGGATTAAGGAAGTTAAACAAAAATATGTCAATGTGACTATTTCTACCATAGCTTCTTATGTTAGAAATAGCTGAGTGGAGAGAAAAGGTCTCCTCCAAAACAGAGAGTAATTGCAGATATGAATTAGAACACTTTCCTCTCAAGTTTTATGTCATTGATTTCCTCTAAAACAAACAAAGATATTTGAATATTTTTTCCTGAGGTTTGCAGACAATTTCAAACAAGAAGGAGTGGCAGTAAATCATTTGCACTACTATCTTCTGCTGCTGAATATTCTTATTAATGGATGCATGTATGAGTCAAAGAAACATGGGTGTGTAATAAGCTCATGGCACATACTTGGAGGCAAGTTTCAACTGTAGATATTTTCCATGGAAATATTAAGATTTGTACAAAAGAAATATGAACAGCAGAACACGTATGTTTACAAATACCTGAAGTAAGAGCATGACAAAGGTTAAAAGAGTAGTCTGTTTGGAGAAAGAGAAGCTGGTTCCTGAGATACTGCCCTCAGGCATAAGACTGATGATTGTTAGTTTATGTGAAGACCAGAAGACCTGTACTCTGATAAGGCCACAGCAGAGATGTGTCATCATAGGAAATCCCGCATCACAATAGAGGAGGACAGCAACAAGGCTGCAGAGTCTCTTATGCCATGCCTTTTCCTGGTAAACCCTTGTGAACAGACATGTTCCTAGCAGATAAGACAAAAATATTCCTACCAGAGAAGGTTAAAAACAGGAAAGGTTACTCCTCATTGTCCAAGATTCCTGAAGGTGCAAGCAGGTAGGATCCTTAAGAAAAATATTATCCCCTAACAACTACTGCCTCCTAAAAAATAGGAACTCTTGGTTCAAATATCATGAATCAAAACATCTTGGTTGTGTATCAAGAACCACAGCAATAAGTTTTGACTGAACAGTTGGCATCTCTTGTCTTCTCTGTAACAGTATCTTGAACATAACATTTACAACATGTATTTTGTATTTCATGTACAGCAATGTGAATCAAGGAAGTCTGAGAAAATGAAGGAGGAAAATCCATTCACTCACAGATTTTGTAAGCCAGCATTATATTTTGCCTCAGAGAGAGTTCTGAAGAAACTTCTTCACTGAATCTAATTATACCTGAGAACAGGTTTACCTGATAAATGGAGTCTCCTTCCCTGAAAGTGTTCAGGACACAAACTGATGAGGTTCTGGGTTAATGACTCTAAGACCTTGCTTTTAAAAGAGTGCTGAACTGCACACTATCTGTAGAAGTGCTCCAGTCTGGACTTGACTGTATTTTATTATTCATTCATATGATCTCATTTTGGCTTTTATTACACAAGTCTATAAGCATGTTTAGATTATTTTAGCCAGATGCTGTGGACATCATATGGGATAAAATACCTGATATTAGTTAAAGGAATGAAATATTGATGGGGTTTGAGATGGGAGTTTTTGTGAAACTTTGGATAATGCTGAAGTACATGCTTTTGTTCTGGAAAATGCAAAGTGTTATTGAAATAACAAGAAAATTTTTTTAGTTTAGGCCTTCTGAGTCAGATTCATATGAGAATGTTCTGATCTCATGTCATAGACCCATAACCAGTGGACTCACAAATCTGGGCACAGAAAAAGATCCTTACAGACCCTAAATCTGAGCTAGAAGGCTCTTATGAATTTCAATATATCTTATGCAATGTCTTTCCTGAGCAAGGAAAGAATGAAGACAAAAGAGACGAGAGAACTGATAGCAAAGCTTTCCCATGAGTATGATCAGGTGGTCAGTGCTGTCACAAAACTTAAAGACACTGCAAGGGTGGAATTCCCCTCTGTGCTAAATGGAAGTAGCCAGAAGAAGTAGTAGAGTCATCAGTGTAAAGGTACAATGATTCAGGTACAGAAAACCAAGATTCCCTGGGCCCATTGTTATTCTCAGAAATGAACTTGTTTCTGTTTATTTTCCTCTCACCATACTTTCCTATTACTGCCTAAAGATATGTACTTCTAAAACACAACCAAATGAAAGGCTCCTAGGGACAGGAAGTCTAGGTACAAAGCTTGCAAATGCCAATTTTCCACATGAATCATATTTAAAAATGACTTCAGAAAAGATTGCACACTTCTCAAAAGCAATAACTATCACCCCATCCTATGTTCTGTAAACAGCATGAATGACATTATATATAATTATGCCTGCCAGGAAATTCTAGGCAAATCCACTCTACCGGAGCCTTGCAGACAGAAGTTGCAGCAGCCTCACTGTAATGTGCATTGGCCAAAGCTTCTAAAGATTTGAATTCTAATTGCATAAGAGTGACATAGGCATAAATCTCATTTTCTCCAGTGCACCCCAGCAAGGGGACTAGAACTGCCTACCAGATATGAAGATATTAACCACTATGTCATGTTCATCACCTCTCTAGTAAGAGGCTGTTACATTGTGATGGATGATTGTTCAAGAGTCATCCCAAAGGCTATTTGTAATCAAGAATCTGGCAAAAAAACCCTCAAAACAGTTTTACACAGAGCTGTGGTGATCCATGATCAAGTTGAATAATTGAGGGAAAAAAACATAAGACAGACTATGTTAAGTTACTTCTATGAAGCTCCCTCTGCTCTGCACCTGCATAAGACATGAGGCAGCCTCTCATGCAACTTGTAGGTCTCTAATCTCAGTCAAGGGGGCTTTGAGTGTAGCAGCAGCCAGGTGTATATATAGGGCACTGTGTGCAGTGCAGGTACTAGCAAGTGTGTGGTGACTTTCCTGCACTCACAGGTCACACTGCCATTGCAGGTATCAAAGCCATGCAGCACAGCTGTATCACTCACACCACAGCAAGGCTGCTGTTTGCATCTCCTTCCAGAAATAATCTTGCTACTAGCACTGGCAGTTTTGCCTCCTGCTCCTTTGAGCATTAAAGATTAGTTTGCAAGGGAACATAAAAACAGGCATGAGCAAGTTCAGATGAAGTGTGTTCAAAGCTGTGAATAAATCTGTCAACACAGCATAGTGCTGCACTCTGTAGAGATACCTGCACTAACTCTGAAGCAATGTCATGCTATTGTACCCCTACTCTCATGAAGAAATACTTCCAGCTTGCAATGCTGTCCAAGACATAACTAGAAAGCACTTTAACACTATCCCAGGTTTGTCTTCAATCATTCTTAGCTGACTCTTACAGTGCAGAAGACTAATCTTGTTACCCTGCAGAATCTGGGCTTTAAAATAAGATGCTACAATGAAATAAGAAATCGAAACAGGTCAAAACTGCAATACTTCAACATGACTAAAGCATATTGCAAACACTTCACAGAGAAAATACAGCAAACTACATCAGCTATAACTGATCGAAACAGAATTGGGCTTCATCACTTTTTTTTGCCCTCAATTAGAAATCACCTATTTTACATATTCAAAAACATATTTACTAGAACACCAGAATTAGGTTTCAAATTTTCACGCTAAAAAAGGAACCTGTTATTTAAACTAGTCTGTACTTTTTCTTCAGCTTCTTCTTGAACACAGAAAAATTAGGTGTAATCCTTTCTGCTGTTCTTTCATGCCACTCAAAAGAAAATCTGCACAAAGGTGTATAAATCGAATTTATCAGATTTTTTTTTCTCAGAAATAGCACCAGCAGAGGTTTCAATATTCGAGACAACGCAATTAAGCAAGACATTCTAGAATGGAGGATCTGCCATAGCATGCTTTATATCTAACTGTTTCTCCAATAGCTGTTCTTACTCACTAATTGCCAATCTCTAGCTATTTTATTTTAGTGTCATCTTACAGCAATATAATGTCTGACCTCTTCTATTTCCATTACAAATTTATAAGTACAATGCATAAATAAGAATAAATAGGTCCCAAATACCTTCATTTTACTGTTTTACAACGGTCTGGGCTTAAATCAAGCTAGTTAGAGGTATTGAAATTATTCAGGCTGTCTTTGGGTACCATGAACAACAGCTCTAGCTTCTAAAACTTATTTTCAAAGACTTTCACCTACATACATATGGACTCTGTAATTTGAGTGGTAATGCTCACTATTTGTCTTTTAACTATTTCTTCTTGAGAAAGTTCAAAATACCTGATCAGTGTCATGGCTGTAGACCATCTTTATTGTTTATTTGCCATTGCTCAGGTTTGACTACAGAATAGGTTTCATTACATGGCAACTCAAACTAATGCTATTTAATACTTATGAAGATTACAGTGAAATTTCTGGAGAGCTGACCCAATTGTATTTATTTAATTTTCAACAAAGATGCTATAGTTTGTGGGTACTGGTAGGCCCAGAAATAAAGCAGTGAATGAATAGCTGAGAAAAGGACAAGTCAGAGGCATTTCTCCAATCCCAGCTGCCATGTCTGGAACCTGTTACCACATACTCCATAGGACTTCAAAATGTTTAATAATACCATCAGACACTGGACAAATTTTGTAGTACTTTTTAACAGAAGCAAACCCTTCATGTGCTCCTGGAAAGTTTGCAAGTCCTGCATGGCTTTATGCTGAATAGATGAACTGTACACAGACTCTTATAAGGAACCAGAGGAGATTTGTGGCTCTAATATTTTCATGCTGAGAGCACTGGACCACTCAAAAATCTTATTCAAAGTAAAGATGAGGTTAAGCTGAGGTTTATAACATAATATTGTTTAACAGTTAGAGGTATGCCTCTTTCAAAATCTGCTGTACATTAAGATACAACAGAAAACCCAAAGCTACTTTGTAGCAGCTTCAGCAGATTAGGGAAGTAAAATAAATACTTATGAAAGTTATTATTAACCACACTGCAATGCGCTGTTCAGTGTCAGTTCCTCTCTTCTAAACTAAAACAACTCCAAAAAATAAACAGAAGAGCCAGTTACAAGCTGTTCCAGGGACTGAGACTTCCTTTTTTTTTAGAACCTGATCTAATCACAGTCACAAGAAGTTGCTTCTTCTTTACTGATCCCAAAAATGTCTAGTTCCTACATCAGCCTATGCAGTAAAGTAAAATTATGTTTTATACTCTGAGTGATCTAAAGGAAAGTGTTGGGGCTGCAAGCTTAGAGTCATCTTTGTTTCAAACAGCTGCAGATGAAATTTCAGTTAGACAGGTATTTTATAAACATCCTAATCTCTAGCTAGATTAAGCTATTAATTTAAAAACAAAGAGAAAACACATTAATGAAGAGTCAAAAAAGCATGGGAGAGAAGGTAATCTATTGGGGGTTAACTCCAGTGGGCAGCTAAGCACCACATCACTCTAATTTCATTCCCTCCCTCATGCCCAGTGGGACAGCAGAAGAAAGTGACGAGTCAGAGAAAACTTAAGGGTCAAGATAAGAATGGTTTAACGAGCAAATGAGACATGAAGGAACAAAGGAACAACGTAAAATGTGACAGTACTCACTCACATCCTCCCATGGAAGGACTAATGCTCACTCAGACCATGATCAAAATTCCCTAACCTACCCTCCTGTCAATTTTACTGCTGAGCATGATGTGACACAGCATGATGAAGCTTTTTGGTCAGTTTGGGACATCTGCCTGGTTGCCTGCCCTCCCAGCCTCTTGCCCTCTCTCAATCTCTTCACTGGGCATGGTGGGAACAGGACAGATTAAGAAGAAGAGAAGGCCTTGATGCTGTTCAAACACTGTAGCAATACATACAACTGTGTTATCAGTGCCATATGACAGGACACCAGCTTAAAAAAGCTATAATTTACTGCCCTGACTCTTTCTTCTGCTTTAACTTGCACCCCACTAGGAAGAAGCAAGGTTTTCTGCTTGCTGGTTTGGATTATTTTCCTCCTTTCTACCTTCCCTTTCAGGAGCTGAAAAATCTTCAGCCAAATCTTCTTTAATCAGTGGAAAAAACCATGTTCACGTCTCAGCATGAAACCTGCCATACCCTTAAACTTCCATTTTATGTAAAGACATTTTGTACAAGCTTCAAAGAGATCAATGCATGGAAATATTGGACCATTGCAGGATCTTGAAGCCAGTTCTGATGGCAACCAACCATGCGATGATAACGGATTTGAGAATGACTGACTCCTAATCATCCCTTGCAAGTGTGCTATGCTATAACCCACATGTACAAATTTGAGCTTTTACTGCATAGTCAAATGCTCAGGTAAGAATGAACAGACTTTTATGAAGTATAATGTTTTATAGGCTGCAATTTTTTTTATCATCCTATATTTGATTTACTTTTGAGAAAAAAATATTCTAGATGCTTTAAACCAATTTTATCCTCCTCCAAATACCCATATAATGTCTCATGCATTTCAGCAGATGCATATATGCAGCTGTTATTTCCAGTGTTCCAAGGTCTGCAATATGATATCAAGTCTGTTTCTCTGAACAGTCCCAAAATTTTCCCACTCTTAGAGAATGATCTCACTTTAGGCTAGTGCTCAGCATAGTCCTTCAATGAGATAGCACCTGAAACCAGTCATCTATGTCTCATATGAGCAGAGGAGGGGAAGAAGTTGCAGGAAACTATTGGTCAGTCGAAGCCCAGATGAAAAGCTTCCCTTTATTATCCAAGGACAGTGCAGGCTATCAAGATCCAGCAGTCCTAGAAAAAACTTTAACTTAATTTAAGAGTCAAAGTAGGTAAGAGTTGTCTCAACTGATGCCAATCTTGCTCCTTGCTTTAAAGGCTGTCTTTCTCCAGTCAGCCATGCATCAGTGGCAGAAATATGCCACTTCACTTGGCAATAGGGAACTGTTGATTGATTGCTGTACAAACTGTGCTGATTTACATGATTTTACCATAGAGAGTAAAGGTAATTTATTTTAGGTGGCTGGGAGGACATCAGATCCTTATAGCATGCTCTGAAGTTTGCTTTACCTGTCTTCAAAAGAGATTGAAATAATTTCATTTACATAGTTATTTTAAAATTGGGTCTCAGTTAGTTAAATCTCTCGTTCTGACAAATTGCCAAGTGATTTCTGAAAATAGGTCATTTTGAAGACATACTATTCTTTCAGTCCACTCCCTACAATGGCTTTTTTTAACCAGAGATTCATATTTGCTATATTATAAGAAACAAAAAAAAGGTCATTAAGCAAAATCAGTTTCTTTAAGGAACATCTTTAAAAATGTATGAAATGTACTTACTGTCATTGGCTTTCAATTAAAACTGACCGAAGTCTACAAAGGCTATGTTTACTAATGTGACAAATTCAGGTGAGAAGGGCAAGTGATATTAACCAAAATTCATAATAATTCAGGTTGGATCCTGCCTTGCTTAATATTTTCCTGCTGTGCTCTTATTGAACTTTCCATTATGCTTAATAGGATTTGTTTGGGATTTAGGATTAAAGGATTTATGGGCATTCTTACAGAGATCACCTGAATTTAGTGGTAGACCCAAGACATAAAACTAATCTCTGGAAGTGCATCAGGTTATGCCACGTTTTAGAATATTGTCTCATGGAGCTCGTTTTCCAGTTGTACTCAAACCTAAGCATTCAAACCTAGAAACCAGAAAGGAGTCTTTCAAAAGATTCAATGAAATTTGATCATATGGACATATATAGAGTCATAATTTTGCCCAAAAAAATCCACTACAGCAACAAAAGACAGTCTAATCTTGTCAAAATTGGGGACATTAAATGACAAAGAGCTGAATGCCAGGTGGTATGAAATAAATGGCAGCAAGACAGCAGGTCTCTGCAACTGACAGGGTGCCTGTCCATGGAAAGCAACTCTAAGGAAGAGAGAGGACAGTGACTGTGTCCAGAAAAACCCTACTTTCAGACTGTGGGGGGTTGGTTGGGGTGTTGTCCCTTTCATTCTCTTTACCTATAGAATTTTGACCCATTTGTTGCAGGGGAGCCTGATGGCCGATACTTGGGAGTATTTGCAAGACAAAGAGACTTGCTGGGCCAGGGGGAAGGGGCAGGCAAAGGGAGGCTGGGGGCAGCAGGGAAATCATCATCTCGCTCTGAGGCTGGAGCCGAGGACACACTTGGAGCTGCGGTTGCTTGGAAAAGGAGTTTGCCATAATCCAGGAGCTTCCTTTTTCCTGCTGCTGCTGCTTCTGCTCACCCCACTGGGACGCCCTGCTGAGACTGCGGGAAGAACAGTGACACATCTAATCCATCCCTGCACCAAAACTCCTGTGTTCCATCTTGGAGTTCTTCCCTTCTCTTCAGAGGGGCCCGTCGGAGCCATCTACAACTACAGACTGCTTACAGGGTTCGTGAAACAAGGCCTTCCCCATCCCTCTCCCTGGCTTTGCTGTGGGGGATCCCTGACTTGCTCCTTGTAGTTGCTGTTGTTGTTAATACCGTAGTTATTGTTCATTTGTATCTTGTTATACTCATTAGTAAAGGACTGTTATTCCTCCCCGTATCTTGCCTGAAGGCTGCTTAATTTTAGTAACTCGGAAAGAGGGGGTTTTCAAGGGAGGCTCCTGCCTTCCCCAGCAGATACCTGTCTTCAACCCAAGACGCAGACATCTTGAGCAATCTCTGCTCTTTTAACGAGTTTGGAGTCAGGAAAATTTTATTAGCTTTTAATGGGTCCCCTGGAAACAGATTTAAGGACAGATGAACACCAAAACCTGCAGAATTGCAGCTGCCTGTCTTACCTCAGACACAGGGAATTGGATGAAGCAGAATTACCAAAACCCTCAAGGAGAAGATAAGAAAAATGGAAATATGGAATGTATTGAGTGCCAGTCTCAGTGAAAGGTGCTACTATTGGGATCAGTCTGTAAGCATGACAGTACCCTTCAACATCATGTGCCCAGTGCTGTTCTCCAGAGTCATCACAGTCCAGTGATGGAATATGACAAGACATCTCACATGTATTTAAGCTTAATAACTGCAATGTTAGTGACAACAGAGCAGCATTCTGACTGCACATATTGCCACAGTCATCATTACACTCACCATACTCTTATATTTAACAACTGAGTTCCTGCATGTTTTGTGGGAGTTCATGATATAATTTACCTTATATTTATATGGAACAATTTTCCCACTTTGTGATATAGGCAAAGAAAGTCAGGGAAAGACCCTGAACAGTCACAAAGCAGTACTGAAATTTCCCTTGTTGCTCTATTAAGTGCAGGCCGCTGTGGCTCCTCAAGTTGTCAGAGGGCAAAAGAGGGAAGTGTAGAGTTAGAACCAAGAGGGCTCTGCATGGGGGAGCAATACTGCAGCAGCTGGAAGTTCAGCAGCACTGGAACTCCCAAAGGAGGAATACTTTCAGAAAACTTAACCCCTTCTCGCCTTTACCCATGCTAGAGGGAAATCCAGGACAGCAATGAAACATCACAGACTATTCATGCAGACACACCTGCAAGGGGCAGGCGTGACAAGCTAGTTGGGAAATACGCCTGCAGAAAACTACGCACAACTCCAGGATGCCATTTTCCTCCAAGCCCTGCATAATCTGGAGTCACGTCAATAGTAAGTATAAAACTTTCTGCTACGATCTGTCACACTGCTCACACTTGTCTCCCACATTCCCAGAGTTACAGCAGCTGAAAGGAGGGACAGCTTTTAAACCATGGTGAGATGACTTTGACCATCAGCACACCATGCATTTTCTGAAAGACTGGCTCTGCTATTGCACTCCTGTTTATTGAGATTATATGACACTATTTAATTTTAAGAGCAACTGCAAGTTTCTTGTTTTCTTCCAGGGCTCTCATGCTTTAAACCTTTATATGAACCTTAGGATGAAAGTATTTCTTTTTAAAAGGGACAGGCTTCATACCACATGGTCACCAAGACTAATACTCAAGGAATCTCCCCCACCCTTATGTGCATTTACTATTAGGTGAGAGGCCTCTCGGTCCAAAACTCTGCAGTATTCTTTTATACAATGTGTCTGTGAAGCATAGAAGGTGGTAAGGTATTGAAGTGCAAAGCTGCAGTTTTTGTTCTTGGAAGCACAGCACAGCTGTAGGGGTACAACTTGCAACTACCATCTTCAAACTAGTACAGCTTTCTTTGCTTCCATATGAAGAGGCACATTTGTGCTACACAGGCACCACTAGCCTCTGCTTGTGGCGAGCCGACCACAACAGCAAAGCTAGCCACTGCAGACTCACACCTCAATAAAAGCCCAGAGACAGTGCTACCTACAGTGTAACTCCAGAGTACATGAAGGAGACCCAGGCAGTAATCTAGGGCAGCAGATAATAGACCCAGCTGTATGTACACTTACGGTATAGCTGTAAGGACTGAATTCCCCAGTCTGACAAATAGAACCCACGAGCCCATGGGCAGGTGTAGGTTATGGTCCCGTGTGAAGCTTGGTAAGGGCAACTAAGGGCTAATAGAACTTTCAGGGCCCTGTCAATAGATTTGAAGATGTCTGTTCTCTCTGGAGAACTTTGCAATAAACACCAGAAAGAGTTTAAACACATTGAAGATTGCCTTGAGAAAGCTAGCAATGGCAATGCTCTTAGGGAACTTGCTCCCTGCAGGCAGGTCTTTTCTGCAGGGCTCATTTCAGTTCACTCATGGCATTCTGAGTTGCTGCAAACACTGTGTAAAACCCCTTGGCTCAAAGCTCCTCTGAGATGAGGCTGCTTACTCCCCTTTCCACCCCAGCAATCCTGTGCTCTTCCAAGCTCTTTGCTCTTAATCTCACTGTACTGCACTGGCCCTTCAGCTTCCACAGATAATTTTTATTATGATTTTCTACTTGGGTACACAGACTTGTCACCTTTCCTCTACCTTTTTCTCTGACTCTATAACAAACTTTACCTATAAGGACTTTCCATCTGCATTTCCTTGAAGGTCCTCCTGAGTCCCCTTGTTGGGCTTTTTCTGGCACGCTTTATGCAGGGATTCTGGTCTTTGGTCTCCACAAGGTCTGAAATAATTTTTTTTGGTCTTTTCTCTGTGTCATCGAGGAAAACTGGACTCACATGTAATTTCTGCTAGCTCTGTCCCAGCTGTGTCTCTCTGGATTGAGGCTCCCTAGCCTTTGGCTAAATGCTATGCTTGCAGAAGCAGAAATGTTCCCAGACCTTGTTTCCCTGCGGGGGAATGGTATAGCCTGCAGTCCATCACACACAGCAGGCACAGTGACAGGGTGCCTGCCCCCTACTTACTGTTTTACTGTTTACAGTTTCACTGCCAAAGGTTAATGAACACATTGTTCCAGGTCTAGAAAATACATGACTCCTTTCTCCCTTAAGCAATTTCCACAGGAATTCTGAAACCAGTATCCTCTTGACAGGTGCTATCCTCTTTCATTTTCCTAAATCTTGGACCATGATACTCTGGCATTATTTCAGACTGAAAAGTATTGTAATCAACTCTTTGATATTTTCTCTGCAGTAGGTAGTTGGTAATTATGCTTTTCATGTTCCTTAGTTCTGAATATCAACCAAAACTTTTAGCAGGCATTAAAAGAAAGGTATTGATAAATTATTTTCTTTAATATTTTGGAATATTACAATATACATCTCAGTACTGAAGACCCTTGCAAGAAGGCTCCTTAATAGGACTTCAATCAATATTTTAGGGATGCACACCAACATCTGACATATGAAGACACCAAAACTGCTGAGTTCAGCTTAGTCCAGCCAAGAGTCTGGTATGACTGGGTACATACAAAACAGATTATTAGGAACCTAAATAGCTACTTCTATAAATAGGTGACTGCTTGTGATGATGTTAGCTTAATGTAAGAGGTTACTGCCTTCTTCAGCTGGAAATTGTTTCTTCAGCAGAAAGTAGCTGATAGTTACTCTGGTCTTCTATTCTGCAGACTAATCAAGTTCACTTGAAAACTTTTCAGGGTTTATTGCACATTGTAATAGAAAAAGAGCTGTAGTTGTGCCTCAGCTGGAAGGAAGTAACTTCCATTAGGTGTGGAATAAGTTGTATATGTACTTTCGTCTGAGAGGTCAGGGAAGTGGACAGTTATATGATTAGTTAAATAAAGTGGTGTGGATTGTTTGCTTTTGGATTGCTCTTGAATGTTAGGCACCAAAGTACTTTTCTTTTGGATCTGCCTCTTGCTCATAGACCAAATTTCAGAATCTCATTGGGGAAAAGAGGCAGATTTGAAAGATTTAAGAATTTTCAGTCCTCTCATTGCATTGTGTCATACAGAAAACATCAAATGCATTTCACTGCAGAAGGTATTAATATGATTTACACACTGTTAAAGTTGCTATTTAGCCTGAACTGAGAAGGACACCATGTATGGTTTGTTTATTCTCACAGGGATTGTTTTCTTTCATAAACATGTATGCCTTGTGTATAGTAAAATGTAAGTTACTTAATTTTATGAGTCATCTTCACTGTCACTCCTCCTAAAGCTTCTCATTTAGAGACACATTCAATGCCAAAGAACTGAGCTGACTTGCTTCAATACTGTTATGGGTTTATTTATTAAATTTTGATTTCCCCGTCAGGGAATTAAGAATGTTATGGTTTGATACCGGCTAAGGGCTAGTGTACTCATGAAAATATAATTTTTTTTAAATTTTTGCTGTGAGATAGGATTAAAAGGGGAGCATAATTACTTAAATTTAAAATATAGAGAAGAAACTTTATTAATTGATATTAAAAAGAAAGAAAAAATAGAAACTAGACGGAAATTTTTAAAATATTTATTCTTCTTCCACTGACTGTTCACTTTTTTACTGACTATATGAAAAGATAAAACTTAGGTTTTTTAGTCAATTAACCCCTTGAACAAATATTTCCCCAACCTGTCAGGAAGAGCAGGAGTCTCTCCTGCTTTGCTATAGATCTCTCAAAAGAATATTAGTCATTANTCTCATTGGGGAAAAGAGGCAGATTTGAAAGATTTAAGAATTTTCAGTCCTCTCATTGCATTGTGTCATACAGAAAACATCAAATGCATTTCACTGCAGAAGGTATTAATATGATTTACACACTGTTAAAGTTGCTATTTAGCCTGAACTGAGAAGGACACCATGTATGGTTTGTTTATTCTCACAGGGATTGTTTTCTTTCATAAACATGTATGCCTTGTGTATAGTAAAATGTAAGTTACTTAATTTTATGAGTCATCTTCACTGTCACTCCTCCTAAAGCTTCTCATTTAGAGACACATTCAATGCCAAAGAACTGAGCTGACTTGCTTCAATACTGTTATGGGTTTATTTATTAAATTTTGATTTCCCCGTCAGGGAATTAAGAATGTTATGGTTTGATACCGGCTAAGGGCTAGTGTACTCATGAAAATATAATTTTTTTAAAATTTTTGCTGTGAGATAGGATTAAAAGGGGAGCATAATTACTTAAATTTAAAATATAGAGAAGAAACTTTATTAATTGATATTAAAAAGAAAGAAAAAATAGAAACTAGACGGAAATTTTTAAAATATTTATTCTTCTTCCACTGACTGTTCACTTTTTTACTGACTATATGAAAAGATAAAACTTAGGTTTTTTAGTCAATTAACCCCTTGAACAAATATTTCCCCAACCTGTCAGGAAGAGCAGGAGTCTCTCCTGCTTTGCTATAGATCTCTCAAAAGAATATTAGTCATTATGTGGCTATATAGTTTATAAATGGTTCGCCCACGGATTTGCTATTGTGAAATATTGCTTCTTATGGGATAGTTCTTTTATAACTGCTATGGGTTGTATTAGCTTTTAGGGTGCAGTTTAAGAATGTCTTTTTCCTAGTCTAAAGTAAAAACTTTTTTAATTAGCTTTATCTTCATTTTAAGGAACAGTTATTTCTTATCTCTGGGGCCGGGGATATTATTAAATTAGTGCTTCAGCACTCAATATTTCTGGTTGTCTCTGGGGCTGGGGATATTAATAATTAGTGCTCTAGTACTCTCTATTTTTGGCTGTCCCTGGGGCTGGGGATGTTAACAATCAGTGCTCCTCTGGTTGTCCCTGGTATGGGGGATGATAAAATTTAGTGCTTTATTAGCACTCCCTAGAGGACTAGGACTTTCCCTTAAAAATCATTTTATACTTTATAGAAGTATCTAGTCTATTTTTTATGGCTTTGCAAGAGAATTCTATGCCAATTTGGCCCACTTCTTTATTTTTTCTCCTCACTTTGGATTTTTTCCTGTCTTTGACATTAGGTCTTAGGCCCTGTCTTTATTTCCCTCAAGCTGCTCCCCTTTTAGTTGAGTAGGACGTATCTCTTTAAAAAGTCTATCTGGGTAAGAAGCAGTTAAAACTTCATTTTCTGGGATTTTTGCTAGTAGCTCACTCTTCCAATTAAGTGGTCTTGAGCTGCCGAGCTTGGCTTAGCGCTGGAAAGAGTTGGGGGGGAGGGGGGAATCTTCTCTTCTGCTAGGCTAGGGCCTAGGGCCAGCCTGTCCCTCCGTTCCCCCTGCTCCCTGCCGGGACAGTTCTCTCAGGAGGGGCTCTCCCAGCCCAGCCTGGCCCAACCCACCCCCCCCACAGGACAGTGAGGGGGGAAACCGGGATGGGTCAAGCTCTTTCTTTTCCATCCTCCCCACCACTTGCCGGGACAGTTCTCTCAGAAGGGGCTCCAAGCCCGGCCCAGCCTCCCACTCCCGTAGGCCTCCGTGGCCGTGGCGGGGAGAAGCCGGGCCGAGGCTGCCCGCACATCTTTTCCTCTTCAAGGCCGGAAGGAAAATAGAGCGATTCTCAGGCAGTCTTGTGCCAAATGTATATCCTACTGAGACACATTTCACTTCTGATTGGCTCATTTTCCTGTCTGTCTTTAAATCTGGTCCACAATTGGTGTTGCACTGGGAAATCTACTGGCACACCTCACTTCCAGGGGTGTATATTTCCTGCCCAACAAAATGTCAATCTCAAACCAGCACAAATACTCTCTCTCTAAGAGTGCTGCATGAATCTGAAGGCATATCTAATGACCACATGTAAGTAAGTAAAGTAAGTAAACTCACCCACGTTTTTAGACAATTAGAAGCAGGAAATATAGCTAGACAGCAGCGAGTGGGAGGTAATAGATTCCAAGCTGGTTTGCTCAGTCTCAGCAGCACGCTGCCCATTACCATAATACTCCCAAGTGAATGTTTTGAGCACAAGCTGAATTTATGTCCATATGGAATATATTGGAACAGCACACAGAAATCCCACAAAAGTGACTGTACAATAGAAATATCAGAACTGGTTCAAGAAGTAGAATAATATGATGCTCCAATTTATTGCCATAGACACAAATCTTAAAGGCAAATCAACTTTTATTACATCAAAGGAATGGGGATGTACTGAAAACCTCGTGTAAAGAAAAAGATGGACAACTGAGGCCACCCAATCCCAAAGACTAGCCCAGAGTCAACAGATAATATTTCTAAATTGATAGTAGTGCCCTAAAAAATGTGTTCAACAGTTACATCTTTATCTCAGAAGCCTGCAGGTTTTTTTTGTAGACCCTCTGATGTCTTCCATGGTAGGATGTTGCAATTTACAAATTATCCCCTTGTCCTTTGCATCTGTGACTGTGCCACATTCAAGCAGCAAGTGCTGCTTTGTACTTGTCTACTCAAAACACATCTCAGATCCCCAGTCTCCCCTCTGGACTTGCTGTGTAGTTGCATTGCTGTTCACTATTTCTAGTTAGGTACATACAGCATGAACTGTGAGTATCCCCCTCTTTGGGTGTCTCTCCTCCTGCTGTTCAGGCACACCTCTCCAATCCTGTCTGTGTTGTCTCTGTGACTAGAGTGCATGGATTTGGGGACTCTTTTTTGATTTGACACAGCTATTGTCCAGAAGCAGAACTGATGTCTCACAAAGCCAGCACTGTTAACGGGCCTGCTATCAATCACACCTCACATGCAGAAGTGAGAGCACTATCTCAGCCAGAGCTCTCTCACTGCCCATAGAAGTAAAGCCATAATTCAAACCTGACAGGATGGGTGGACATGCAACACGTGGGAGTAAAACAATATCATGTACACAAAGGAGACATGTAGGTTAAGCAACACAAAGGACCCAAATATAATTAAAACTACGTAGTTTGGAGGCTGAACCATGCCTTCCCTGAATCATTCCATTAGTGTCATTTCTGGTCATCCATTTTGCTTCATTTTTTTCTCTCCTTCTGCCAGCAAAATGCTTGCCAGTTGTAGCATCAAAGCTGATAATCTTAAATGACGGTTTCCAAAAAAGGTGTTCACCCTTTTTTTTTCTGGATTGGTTGTTGTGTCTTCCTTTAATTTTCCAGGGAACCCCCAAAGTCTGCATGCCTAAGGCAATAACCACTAGTGTCATTCCTTCATTAGAGTAGTGCCTGATTCTGGAGTCCTTGATTGTGGAAACAGTGCTTTGAAGTCTAGGGCCAGCAACAGATGGAATCAGACAGCACCTCGAAGGGGTGAGGGCCATAGGCCATCAGGAACTGTGGAGAGGAATCACTGCTGTAATTCTCTTGGGATTTTCACTGCTGCTACAGGGACAGCAAACGTCCTTCAGTGAGCAGTGTTAGAGCTGTTTGCTTGGCTCAAGCAAACAGCTCTTGGCTCAAGAACTGGATCACAAAACTTGTTACAGACATAGCGCATGTATCACAGCTATTGTTCATGCATGTTTTGTCTTGGAATCCTCCTTTCAAACTTAACTATTAAGTTTAGTTCTGTCATACAGGTCTATTTATTGCTACTCTTGGTGGTCTTTACATTGTTGATAATTAGATCACTTAACAAATGCAGAATTAATGAAACACTCAGAAAGAATGATTTATGTGGTAGGGAAAGAAAAAAAGGGATATAAATTTCACAGAAATATTGTTAAATCCTTGTTATAGCTCCTTGAACCTCTTTCTCCTCTTTCTCTTCATATTTAAACTTTATAGTGTAGTGCAAGTTGCAGAGTTTCTTTTCATATTCCAAGTTTACAGCTGAACAAATACATATTAATATAGAAGCTGTAATGTATTCTGAGTTAGGCTGTCATAAAATCTAGGTCTTTTCACATCATCACTTTTGAAGGTCAGTGCCACAGAGAAAAAGAAGCATCTGTACTGGATCACCATGAACGTTTGTAATACATTGCAATAGATACTGCAATAATATTTCATTTTTATACGTTTTTGATGAAGAGGCAAAAGTGCATCTTCAACAGTAGCTTTTCAAAAATTGCTCATCTGTTTGGAACGGCTGTAAAAGAGATTGAAGCTAAACATTATTCATAGATACATTACAGCTCCTCACTGAGACCAGAGTTGAAATGAGAAGAGTTTTCCAATGATATTTCATTTGGAGTATCGATTTTTCTGAGCTTGTCCCACAAAGCTACTGCATGAGTCTTCCAAGCAAGTATAGGAAGATGTAGATTATTGTAGCTAAGCAAGCTAAGTTTGTTTTTCTTCTCCCAACTGGGTTGTAAATATTTGCTCATTTTGGGCTTTAATTCTCCTAGAACACATAACAAAGAGGGTGAAGACTGCTCCTTTGCAGAAATTTTTTGAAAGTGAGACTACCATTTGCTTTTCAGAGAGTGCCTGTATCAATTCAGAAGAGATAACTGGAACACATTTGCCCCTCACTTTTGCTTGGCAATGAAAAGTAACATTTTTTTTTACTGTGAAATACTTGCCAACAGTTTAGGTTGCTGGATGCAGATATCTAGAAAAGTCCAACCAATAGGTTTTAAACATGGCAATAGACTACTCCATCTGGGAAAATTTAGTCTGTCAAGAAATCTGACCCTGATTTTTTATTTTTTTGGCAGATTGTCTAGTACTTAAGCTACAGAATTTGCTTTAGGGTTGTATGAGGACTGGACTGTCTCAGAAACTCCCTTATGGTCTGGTCAAATCATCTCATCAGGTCACCACAAGGCACAGTGACAAAGGAGGAAGGGGACTGTACTGCATTTACTTCTTATGACAGTTTAACCTTGGGAAACTGAAGTCAGTCTGACTCCTGGCAGTGTAGTGAGCTCCTGGAGTAATTGAACGTTCTGCTTTTAATCTGTGTTCCCATGTGCCTAGGGGCTGCTGGTAAAAAGACAGCTGCAGGTTTTCAGCAGTTACTAAAATGAAAAAGTGCATGGAAAAAAAAGAAGAAGGAGAAGGAGAAGAAGAAGAAGAAGAAGAAGAAGAAGAAGAAGAAGAAGAAGAAGAAGAAGAAGAAAAAGAAGAAGAAAAAGAAGAAAAAGAAGAAAAAGAAGAAAAAGAAGAAAAAGAAAAAAAAAAGGAAGAAAAAGAAGTCTAGGGTTCTGTTGACAGGGCAGCAGGACACAGAGGGTGGTGTGAGTGCCAGCAGGCTCCATGGGCTTCTCCTACATGCTGCACCTTGGTGCAGCTCAGTGTTCACTGCCAACAGGAAGCTAGGGCATTCCCTGCTGGCTTGTGCCACCCCACTTGCTCTGCTGCCTTACCAGGACTTACACAAAGTAATTTTCAGCTTTGCCGGTGGATTGCATTCCTTGGGGCGTTCATCCCCTCCTGAGGCAGGCCATCAGCATACAAAGTTTCAACCAGGTAGCAAATAGGTTTTATGGGGGACCTCTCACTCACAGTAGCTCCAAGCCTGACACAAAAAAACTGAATGTAATTGCCCTTTTTCTTTTTGGATGACAGACCAGAGTCAGTTGAGTCTCTAAAAGAAACAATATTTTTCCATTCCATAATGACTTATTTATTTCACTATACATTGGATTCTGCAAGAGTAGCCTATTAACTACAGAATATCAACATATTGCATATGTTCTAGAAGAAAACACATTAATAACATAAAGTAGTTATGATTTTATGAACTCAAAATCCTGTGCGATCCTTTATTAAAATGTGGCAGGTTGAACTGTGGATATTATATTTGGATCTGCCTTAGATGAATAAAATGAAAGTGTCAAAAAGCCTGAGTTGTTATAGTTCTGTCAAGTACTGAAGTAGTCTCTCAAACATTTCACATTATGATGTGAAAACTACACATACACACCAACCAACCAAATAAAAATTTCAAATAAAACTTGGAAGTTCTAACTTTCTTTGCTCCAAATTTCGGGGTTTTCCAAACTCAAAGAAGCTTATATCATGAATGAAAAGGTAGTGACCAAGATTTGCAAGTATATCAAATTTGGGGTGCCTGTATCTTGAACAGGATTAAAAAAAATCCCTTGGAAAAATGCTTTTGTGAAAAAAACCTTGCTGTGGAAACACGGGGCTTTCAGCTAACTTCTTTGTCACAAACTGATTAATGCAGGATGTGCTTGCTTACCAAAAGTGCAAGAAAAAAGAGTGGCAAAATAGCCAAATGACCTCAAACTTACATTTTGCAGCTAGCATATTATTTGTAACAATTACAACAAAAGTTTTTGAGCCTTGCTCATTTTATACCTGAGCCTACTATTTTAAAGGTATGTCACCACCAAATTAATATCTTGCCTCTGTGGCTTTTCACAAAAACTTTGGAAGACATAAGCTTGAGCCCATGTAAAAAGTGAAAAATTATTTGAATCTATTAAAACATGAAAAGTTTTTGATTACATAGATTATTTTCAATTTTAGGAAAAAAAAAACAAAATTCCAGAAGTGAAAATAAAAAAATGAAAAAAGAATATTCCAACTCAGCTACTCTAACTGAAGGACCTGCTACATTACCATTTAGTTATGAGAACTTATGAGGAACAATTTTTCTGGTTTTTTTTCCATTACATTTTTGCTTGAAACTGCATAGAAAGAGTAGGCATAAGTGGACACAATAAGCAAGTAAATATTGAGCCGATTTATTTGAAAGTTTGTATCTTCTCCCACTGATGGCAGCAATAAAACTTTCAGCAGTGTAAAACTCTCAAGAAACATTCCCTGAAACTATGGCCAAATGGGTCTATTTTTCACTCAAAGTGTGTACCATGTGGGGGCCATAAACTGCCACAGGGTCACATTTAACGGGGGAACCAAGCTAAATAAGATGGGAACCAAGCTAAATAAGATAAGAACCAAGCAGGTAACCTAGTCTCCTACCTTCCCCACCTCTCCACCCTAATATTAATCTTAGTGATTTGAAAACTGAGGTGGTTTTGGTTTCTAAATAAATAAATCACTTGCTTTGACACTTGGTGAATTTGGCTGGAGGCAAAATGAGATTTTTGAATATTGCTTGTTCTTGCACTGTTTCTGTCAGAAGCCCAAAATCTAGGAATAATGGAGCTTAGGAGAGACACTTTCTTCTGAGATCTATAAGGAATAAATAGGTAGAGCATATATCGAGTTCAAAAAAACCAAAGAAAATATGCAAACACATGCAAATAGTAGAAGTAAGGTGGGAGTTTTTAATCTGCTAATGTCTGTTGACATGTTCTCATTGCTGTTACACAGCTTCCGGATGGACTTGCCACTCATGCCACTAAGACAGATTTGTTTTCTATTTAATTCTTTCCGTGCAGTGACCACAGATGACTAATGACTTTTGAATTACATTTATTAATGTTTTGCATTTGTTTCTGTTGCTGTGTGTGTTCAGACAGAGGAAACAGAAAACCCTCAGATTTTGTGTTTGGTTTTTTTCCTCCTTTCACTTTGACAGCCTTAATATTGAAAGTATAAATAAAGATTTTTTTTCAAGACCAAGGAAAAGGCTTCTGCAGTACCTTTACGAAATTATACTCAATGCATAATTTATCCAGTTTTACTGAACATATTTTCAAAGCGTATGGTGCAAAATTAATCCAACTTTTCAATGCAAGATTTAGGAAAACATAAAAATCTGGAGTCAGAATTTCAAAATGTCTGCAAATCTGTTAGGGCCATATATATTTAATTAAGACTACCTGCTTCAAAATGGCAAATTCTAGTCCTGGAGATTTTATTCTGAAAAGCCTTTGACTGGTCAACACTTCAATTGTTTTACAGCTAAAAATCATTATCTGAAGTGATCGAAAACAATCAAACCCTTGTTCTCTCTTAAGAAACTAAAATGATCCTGTCCTTTCATATTGCTCCAAAAATAAACAAAAAATAGTACTGCAAAACATAGAAAACCCATGAAACTTCATTTCCTGTTAATGGAGATTGTTATAATATCATGTGTTCCTCATCTAAATATGTTTATTGTAATGATTATGTGGCACCAGCATGAATATCAACACAGCCTGAATGATAATATTTCTGCAGTGGTTGTTAGTTAAGGAGACATTAAAATGTACTAGGAGAAGTGCAACCATTTCTTTGCATTTCCTGCTCAATATTTTAATTTCATTTTCACATAATCCTGAAGATTTGTCTTAGATGGAGCTGTCAACAAAGGTTGTAATTACCTTTCAGGAGAATTCAAGAACCACTGACAAGCCCAAAAGAATAATTGCAGCAATGTGGATGGAAAAAAAAAAGTTTCATCATGCCAGGTACAGATGATATTTTTCTTTGAGCAGATACTGTAGACGACTGAAATATGTTAGATCCAATTTGCCTGAATTACAATAAGGCATTCAGGGGACTACCAGGAGTAAAGAAATTGGGAATTATGAAACCGTTTGTAAAATGGGTTAAGAAGTTAAGGGGAGATGAGTGACAGTGTGGTAAATAAGGAACTTTCACATTAGAGGGGAGCTGTTAGGAGAACACCTCAGGTCTTAGAAAAAGCTGTGGTCAGCTTTTCTTTAATGACCTTTATGCAAGAAAAATACTTCTAACTCTAATAATGAAACGTGCACATGTTGCAGACCTGGAAGACATCACCAGAAAGTATAAGAGGATGCAGAGACAGTTTGGAAAACAAGAGACACCAATCTGATGTGGTCATTAAAGAAACAGCTAATATTCACCAGACAAAGTCATTTTAGCAAAGATGGATGGAATGAATACTTTCTGACAAAACCCTGTTAAGAGTTTATCTAGAATTCAAAATGCAACTATAATCACAAAGGTTGAAGAGAGATTAATTCAATGTGGCTAGTAGGATGGCAGGGGGAATAAAGAAACTATGCTGCAGAGTCAGAAGAGAGGTGTCTGCCTTGCTAAGGGAACAAAAATCTGAACTGAAAGAGAATACACTTTGAATTTCAGAGTTTTGAAAGTTTGGCCTATTCACTATTTCTGTTTCAGATGGATGTGCATTGCCTTTTTTCCTCCAGGGTGGAGGATCTTACTCTCTGAAAGTCTATCTTAAAAATAATCAAAACAAAAATCAATCAACTCCTCCCTATGATTTTGTGAAGCACAAACAAGAACATATTTCTGCCTGGTAAAAACATTCAGTAAAGCTGGTCTGCAAAGCCCATTTTACAGAGTCCATTTGTGTTCACAATGCAGAGCAACCTCATACAGACTTACAACAAGCAGAATACATTAGAAGAATACTCATAAATAAATATTTAATATGCTCCTTAATCAATGTTTCTTTTTCCTTTTCAAATCCACACAAATGTCACTTCATTGCAGCTTGCTATCCAACACGTTGTGACATACCTTCTCATTAAATGATTCCTTATTACAGTACTAATTCCTTGAAGTCTTCATCTATTTCTTTCCTAATCTTGGAAAGAGCAAGGTTTCTTCTTAATGAGCACCATAGCTTTCTGATTCCTTAAAATTTGTAGTTATCTTTACTGAAGTTTAATTTTATGCTGTTAGAATAATCCAACACTCTGACAGTATATATCTAATAAAATTTTTAACTTAATTTGCTGCAAAATTCACCCAGTAACATATTGAAAAATCAGAACCAAACATTTTTCATCTCTTAGTAAGGGCTGTATATTTAAAGGCGTGTCTATTCATATACATGTTCAAATACGACAGTATAGAGGATAGGGTTATTTTCTTTAAAGAAATATTTTCTCCATCCCCTGTCCTCACTTCTCTCTTCCACTGCATATATGCACACACTTTTCCCTCCTCATTTCTTGTCTTTAATCTTTGAAATTGTAGAACACTTTGTACAAAAGTCAGGAATAGTCTTCCTTATGTTTCATGTACCCACTATATGTTGAAAAAAAGTTGCTTCGTTTGTCTGCAAGAGCCAGGCTTCTGAAGCTGTCTCATAGAGTACCAAATGAGAATGCATGGCAAACATTCCCTGAAATTAATTACAGATTGAAGGAAGTGAAGAGAGAAAAGTAGAAGTCATAAAATCTACAGATTGCTTTCTAAAGAGTTAATGGAATAAATATACCTGCTTGTGAGACAACTCAATGCATCATCCTGTCTCCTGAAAATATGCAAAGCCATTTTCATTCCCCAGTCTTGAATTTCCTTAACGAGTTAACAAGGAGTTCTGTTAAATGAGATCCTATTACACAAGCTAAAGACCTAAACAAGATTTGTTTTTAATTGATTCACTATCCATCATCTTACTATTCAAAATTCAGCTTTAGAAAATATCATAGGTAACATCTTTCAAAAAGGAAAATTCTCAATTCCTGTCTTGCTACTCTTATTACCACTTCTAATGCGGTTTGCAGTCTGTCAACCAACTGTAACATACTCAGGCACACACAGTGGCTATGACTGAATGACTGCTGAATTAACCATTCAGTCTAGTCACTAACAACATCTACTCCCAAAATGTGGTGGAAGATCAAATGGCCTCTGGTGGGCTTAGTTTTAGATCTGGATCTGCAACTGACAGTAGCGCATTTTAACCAACTGCAGGATTGCATTGAACACTGTCCCAAACTGCTAAACAAAATACTCTTATTCAAAGAACTCTTATTCATGTAGGAAAGACAGCATATCCTAGTGGGGACCTTAGAAAATACATCTTAATTTATTCCATCACAGAGTCATGCAACACTTCTAAAGAAAGAAAGGATGCTGTGGCAGAAGGTACTGAATTGGTTCTTACAGGACTTCAAGTTATTACATGCTTTTTGTATGACCAAAACAAATGACTTACCTCTTTATGTCCTTTTTGTAAAACAGGAATAAAACCGTGTTTTCTTATACACTTTTTGTCTTTCTTCCCTGGAGTGTGAGCTAGTTGGATATGAATTGCACCCTTTGAGTATAACAGAGAGCTGTGCACAGCAGGACTTTTCTGCACTGTGCCATCTGAATAAAATACCTGGTAACATTCAATGAACTCCGAGGTTTTCAGAGCACCCTTGCTACTTTGAAAAGGCTCCTGTTACATTCTAATTTCTAACCAAAAGCATAATCCAACTCATACTAACACTTGAAACTACTCCTGGAGAAGATGTGCAAGATTAAATGTATGAAAAAAAAATATTTCCAGGCCTACATACACTTAGAATCATAGGATAGTTTGAGTTAGAAGGATCTTAAAGATTCTAGTTCCAAACTTCCTGTCCTGGGCAAGGCCACCCTCCAGTGACACCTACTATGTTCACCTCTTGCCTCACATGTGTTCCATAACTTCCCCTTATGCTTTTCTAGCCATGGAGTCTTCCCAGCACCTGTAACAGGGTGCTTATTCCATTGTTTCATTTTCTGTAGGCTCAGCCATGAATGGCTATGTGGTTGGACACTGCCCCAAATATCAGTGTTCCTCCCTTCTTCTCAAGGGACATGTTCAAGGCTGCATTCAAGATAAATTCTGCACTAACTGCTTCTTCTTGATGCTTTGACAACCATCTGCTGCAAGAAGTCCTTTGGTATCCTTCCTCTGGTCTCCTGAAGGAACCTCTCAACTCTTGCCATCTTCAGCTCTTCAACTACTGCAGTACTGTGCTTTCTTTTACCAAATTCTCAGTAGATGCTTTTGTTTCTACATTTACATTTTTTAGAATTTAACTCTTGCTCCTTCAGTTTCTTCCTGAAGAGCGGGAGGTGTCTCCAGTCCATCCTGTATATTCAACTGCAGCCTCATTGGAACAACTTCACTGAAGATCACGTTTGCTGTTTACTCACGTTCATCTGGCATGTATGTTGTCCCAAAGATGTACAGGCTGCATGATAGTTTCCATTCCCCAAGTACACCTTCTGTTTCATTTTTGTCTTTTTCTAACTTTAAGTTAAAAGAAGAGGTTATACAATCAAAATGTCTAGCTCTAGGTTTTCTGTCAAATCCTGTTTCAGTTGGTGACAGATCAAATTTAAAGGATGTTGCCCTGAAATTCAGAAATGCCAAATTGGAATCTGATTTTTTTACAGCTTTTTAAAGCATTCTCCTGTCATTTTCTACAGCAGCGTCCTTAACACTATTGATCTTGGACACCCTGGACTTGAAGTAAAATACTATTATCTTATTCTTCAGAAAACTATTTAATCCCATAACCACTGAATGTGGTCTTTTAACTTTCATAACAATATTTAATATGTCCAATTTAGTAAGCACTAAAATTTGATATCCAAAAGCCATGGTTTTGTACTGATGCTACTTCAAGACATAAAAAAAAAATGGTTGAGAAGCTTGTTACTCTTATTTCATCAAAAGAACCTTTTGATACAACTTGACTTGCTTTTTTTAAACCTTCTTTCATACACATACATACTGGGAATTATTGTCTTGCTCTCCTTTTCAAACATTTCCTATTTTAACACAACTACCTTTGGTCCAAAGCTTTTGTGGCTGCTAGCATACAAGGCTGTGAACCAGGGTTTATTTTATAAATTATAGAGGTTTCACTACTATTTAAGCTGTTGTTCCAGTTCTCAAATATAATTCTTTGAATAAATTTCACACAGAGAGCTCCTTTACTTGTCCAAAATTGCATCATTAGCTTAATTTTAGATGCATTCAGTCATCCCCTATTGACTTTTACATGACGATTTTGCTTCTTCCAAATATAGTTTGTCTAAACACCAGACACTGCTTGAATCAGATTTTTTTCTTTATCCTCCATATTTTTTCATCCTTTTTCTTTTGAGGAAATTCCAATTCATTATTTAGAATTTTCTTTGAGTGTTTGATCTTGTTCCATTTCTATATGCTCATAGGAGTTTTAAGACTTATCCAATGGATTAACATTTCTTGTTCTCTGCCTTCAAAACATATGGCTTGTCTTGGTTGCCTTCCTCAGCCGGCAAAATCTGCATTTGTGTTTTACATACAAAAAATATTTATTTCTGAGAATCCTTTTCTCATTTTGGGACTCCTAATTTCTATTATAATTTGATCTCAAATTGGAAATTGCTCAAGATATCTGGTCTTGAATGTTTGACATCTGTTCCAAGTGTATTGGTATACATAAAAAGCTTTTTGTTTTTTCTTGGTTTCCTGTATCAGGTATCTACAGAAATGTCTCTTTTTTTTCTTTTTTTTTTTTTTAATTTTCCATAGGATGGTATTTGCTCTCTCTCTCCTTAGAACACTTTAGTACTTGCTTAGCTCTTGTTATCCTACTCAAGTCATCCACTATCCTACAGGGCAGCCTCTATTGCTCTTGCCCACCTGGAATGTTACAGTCAGAATAGAAGAATTTGGCACTTGGGATCATACATTAGGTGCCAAATTTCTTTCAACGTTAATAAACCAGTTACACAAAATTTCAAACGGATTTTAACAGACATTTACAGTTCATTCTGTTAACCACCATTTTATCATTTTACCTTTAAACAGTGTAACTAAATACTTCACAAAACAGAAAGATTTTTTTTAGAAAAATTATGTATTCCAATGCATTATCAAGGTTATTATATTTAAAATCATTAAATACTTGTCACCAAATTTTAAATAAATTTTAAATATATGGAGATCTGTAAAGAGCTCATATATATAAATGTCTGTGTTTTCATAGGTCTCCTAAATACTAGCTAAATTAAGATAAAAGCATTTAGCTTCCACTTATGAGCAGAGTTAGAAATTGCAATTAAAAGAAGAAAAACTCAGAGTGAAAAAAAGTTTGATAAGACTGACATAAAAATTGCAAAACCAAGCATGCATTTTCTGGAACACAATTTCTAGAAGTTTTCTCCATATTTTCAAACTATTTCTAGTTAAAACCTTTGCCTTAAGCTGCCTGCAGCCAGAACTTCAATTACTAGAAAATAACACAGGTCATATTGTCAGTTGTGTATTCCATTCATGTAAAATTTTGAGTACATACCAAGTTGCTATAGCACAGCTGGAATCCTTGTTTACAAGAACAAAATGACAGTTTTTTAAAAGGAGTTTAGCAGGAGAATAAAATGTCACAGTCTTCACATTACTTGTTCCATCCCTGCTTGAGAGGTCTCTTTTCTTTGCACCTCCTATTCTTTTAAATTTCTACATTGAACAGAATCTGGATCACAGTCTGTGAATTGTGTCAAGTCTTCTGTCTTTCTGTTCAAGGTGAATCAAGCTTCATCCAAATTGCTTACTGAAACAATCTAGACTTGTCTATTAATCTGTTTCAAATACTGGCCCGGAAATGGCTCTGAGGAAAGTGATCTATTAATGGTATCGATCCTCATTTGGCCTTTTATACCATGGGTATTTTCCCCAGGTGGGTAATGCTTGCTCTACAGGTTTTGTTAGCTCAAAATACCACATGCCAGCATCAGATTTTGGGATGGAGGTCCCACAGCATTTGCATTTTGTGATTCAATTCCATCTCTTGTTCTGATAGAAATGTGTTTGGATTTAAGTCTTTCTCTTCTTCTATAAAATCTCCATTAAAATAACAATTAATGTCAATTTTTCCTCCTACTTGCTTATTTGGGGACCCCTCCAGAGATTGCTCTAATTTACCAAAGCTGCTAATTCCTCCTAAAATGACTAAAACAATTAAAATATTTTGGATTACTTTTTTTTTTTTTACCAGTAGATATTTCCAAAGGGCATGAGTCAAATTTTGTTGTCATTTGGGTCACATTAAGAGTCTGTATATTGTAATTTAAATCCAAGTTGGAGGGGCTATCTATTACTGATGAGAAGCACTATTTAGAGGCACCTATGGCCTGACCCCTAGACTTTGGAATTTAGTAATTATTTTTCCTTTTTTTTTCTTTATTTTTCCTTTATTTTTCCTTTGTTTATTCCTTTACTTATTTTTTCCTTTATTTTTCCTTTATTTTTACTTTCCTTCCTTTTTTCCATCTATCTCATCAAACATTGATTAAACATTTGACACTTTATATTTCACTTATTTGCTAGCTTTTGTAGTTTTTGCTCCTAGAAAGCAGCACACATAAGACTGTCCCTTCTTAGAGCAAAGAGCATGACAACACTTGCTGAAGAGCTTACAAACCTTGCTTTCTTGTTAGTCTTCCAAGTATCAGTCTGATCAAGGAGCTCAGACAAGGAGCATCTTTCACCCTATGTTACCATATTTTGTTTTAAATAAACTACTAGAAAATACACAATTCACAAGAAACTAATTTGGTCTCTTTACTGTGACTTTTATATGCAAAATTCTTCTATTTATTTATGGTAATAAAAAAGATAATATATAGTAAACGGCATTCTCATTATTTCTACCAAATTACTTTTCTACCCTGCCTCATGGGAAAGGGGTGATCTGCATTTTTTTTAAATTACAGCAGAAGTTCAGATTATTGATTTTTGCATACATTTTGACCCTGATGTTTAAGTTTCACACTTTGAACTACAAGGGATAGAGCACCCATCAAATAGAAATTTGTTTCTAACATTTTTTTTTTACCGCTTCACAATACAAAAAGGGATGAACATACTATAGTTTAAATATACTTTACCACCATGATGTACATGTAGAAATAAAATAATAAAGGTGAAACTGATTTTATGTTTTAGAAATTTATCACCAATTAAAAAACCCTAGTACATGTTTATTTGCCCATTCTGTTATTTCCCATATAAAACTTGCACTTTAATGCCTTAACAACATGCAAAGAACACAGCTCAGCTTTTAAAAAAAAACACTTTATAAACTTATACAACTTGACATTGCCTTCCTAAAAATAGACCTTTGAAGACAATTTGTGCATTAATATCTTATTTGAGGCATAGCATTCCCACTGCAATGTTGCAATAACCTTTGGTTTGCTGCTCTTACCTCCTGCTGTAGCAAGCCGGCTTTTTGGCGTTTTGAGTCCCTGCTTATCTACACAAAAAGCTTATTATTAGTAGAAGAGCGTACAAGCAACAGAGCTGTCTGCAAAAAAGGAGGAATAAACTCTGAAGACATATGTTCTAGTTTGAAAGTTGCAATTCATACGTGATTTTAAAACAGTTCCCCTGAAGAATTATTGTCCTAGTCCTGGCCAGGTTAATTTTTCCACAATAGCCATGAGGGTCCATGGCCAGGACCCTGATGTTCTACAGCACCTGTTATCATCGCCAGAGGCGGGGTAAAGAGACTCTCTTTTCTGTGGAGAAGGGGTTCCTTCAGGTCGATGACTGAACAGTCTGGCATTTGTTTATTGTTAGGGGCTTTCTGTGTAATTAGTTTCCTCTTCTTACATGTTCTGTTATTAACATTTCTGTCGTTACTGTTTGTTTTCTTGTCTCTGTTCTGCTTACAGTAAATTGTTCTAGTCTCACCCCATGATCTTTCTCTTTTGTGCCTCCTTGGAGGCTGTGGAGGGGAAGGGGCAGGATGGTTTTCAGTGAGAACACTAAATTGTAGAACACTAAACCACAGGGATGATGTAAATCTATACCCAAATATTTTATTTTACACAGAAGCCAAAGATAGTTTTACTCAGCTCTGACAGATATCCTGTAACACCAACAGTGCCAATGTTTCCTTAACTTGGTCTCTGAAGAGACAGATTATTTTCTCCTAGAAGCATATCTAACAACTTTGTCCAAAAGCAGTTGCCACTCAAAATATCTCATGCTTTTTCAGAAAGTCCAATCCTAAAAACTAGTGTATGTGCCATGTGTTTATGCCTAGTATCTACATATATTTAAATACTGCTCTCGACTGTGCCTTGCATTTCCTACACAGATGTTTTTTTCTGTTCTTCGTGGTGACTTTTGGTAAATAAAATAGTCTTTTTTGAGAAAAGTTGAACTATGAATCTCCCTAGCTGAGTAAACCCCCAGGGAGAACTCTGATATGCACAGTCACCCAGTTTAGCCTGGATATTTTTTCACTTTCCACATGGGTGCAGTCTGGAGGGGAAAGGGTTACGACAAATGGACTCTTTCTTAATGGGCCTTTCATAGAATAAGGTTGGAAAAGACCTCTAAGACCACTGAGTCCCACTATTGGTCATCAAGTCCAATTCACATCCAACCTGCACATGTATTCACCATGGCATTCACCAAAGATTTCAAGATTCCACTGCTGGGCTGGGTTGCTACACAACTAAGAGGCTGTCAACCAATTAAATATAAATATTATGGACATATTAAGTGGAAATAGCTTGGAAACATCAAGCTCTCCCATATGCTTTCCCCATATGCCTCCTCAGATGATGACTACCTTCACCAATATACTCACAGGTACATTGGTACTCATAGTACATAGCTACTCCAAAGAGAAAATAAAAAAAATAGATTATTTTTTTGTTGCACTCCCATGAGCAATTTGGAAAGGAGAACAAAAGTAACACTTTGTGTCTAAAAATAGTGGTCATAAAAACAGCTGTCCAGGGAGACTAGGAACATCCCCAAGAGACCACTTTTCAAAGCATTCTCCTAAACGCAGAAGGAAAAGGAAAAGAAAAAAAAAAGAAAATAAAAAAGAGGTAAATATACAATATAATATGCAACATGCATTTGAACATAGTTTGATGAAGTGCTAGCAAAGGAAGTCATAGAAGATGCTTTGATGACCAATGATGCTATGAGCAGGTGGAGATAATGAGAATCAGAGGCTGCAGGAGCCTTAGGGAGCCAAGAGGGGCAGTTCCATTTGTAACATCTGTAACAGAGGCACTTTCCAACAATATGAGTGGCTGCTCTGACCTTACACTGTGGCAGGGCAGAGCATTTTTGTTAATGTTAAATTTTGTTTTGTTTATAAGCTTTCCTTAAAACCATAGATTATGAACAATTTGGGCTAGAAACAGTCTCTGAAAGGAGATTTGTCTGTTTCTCAGGGTACAGTTATAATATACAGTACATAAACTATTCTCTGATTGATCACATATTTTTTTATATATAAGCTACTTATTTGTGCAATAAGCTTTGTTCCAGCTATTTTAATAATTTGATTGCTTTGGTCCTTCACCAAGGAAATCATTGTTCCAAATTATATCAGTTGTTGTATTTTATATTAGTCCCAATAGGCTATTTTGCAGTCCACAGAGCAAATACAGATATCTGCACTGTGTCATGCATAGCTGGCTTCTGTCACTTAACCACTTGACTTCAGTGAAGACAATAGAATCAATCCCAATTTATACATACATAAATATAAAATATAAATATATGTATCTGCACACTGTAGATAGATATTTATTTTTTGAAACAAAATCCAAATCTGGTTGGACTATTTTTCTTAGTTTTTTGAACTATAAAGAAGAGATAAATCTAATATCACCTACATTTTATAGCACAGTGCAAATGTTTGCTGGAGTATAAAAGTGTTTTGTAAGGGACATTAAAATATGTGACTACTGTCATTCAAATGCAAGTGCTAAGTTAAAGGGCAATAAATAGGATATTAGGTCCATTACTGCAGGCATTTTTGATACAGCCATAGCTACTGGAATTACTTGCATTCTTAATAAAATAGACAATATTTTGGTAACAGTGTGCAAAGTGGGAATATGAACAATTTCCTTCTGAATGATGCATTATTCCACACCTTTTACTCTCTAGGAATTCAGATGAGTGGGTAAATAAACAATATGACAGAGAAAACTTTATCTGCAGAACAGGAGACTAGGGATCACAGGGGCTCTGAAATAATGATTACAAAATGAAATCAGGCCCCAGGATACAGCAGCTGCAGCTGGAGGGCAGGAGGAAAGGAGAGAGGGGAAAAAAAACACTGAGACAGAAAGAGAAAGAAGGAAAAACAGAACCGTAACACCTTTTTCAAAAGAAACTGTGAACTTTCAGATGTGCAGAAAATCTTTCACTTCAGAGTGTCTGCCAGGAAATGCAAACTTTGATGATAGCACAGTAGCCATTAGTGGTTTTGAAAAGTGTATCCAAGATTATAATGAATTTTAAAATGTATGAGAGGTGACATATAGAAACTAAGGGTCAAGCCTGTCTGCCACTTCTGAGCAGGTAAAAGGGGAATCTTAATATAGCATGAAGCTGGCTGAAACCCATGCTGCTTTTTCTGTACAAATCTTGTGGTTTTTGACAGCACTTGTGACCACAATGGCACATATATATCCTTTACCACTCTCCATTTGAAAAGAGAGAGAGAAACAAACCCAAATGCTAGATCCTAGCCCTTGGGCTTGCCAGCATCACAGGTGGAGCAGAGAGAAAGCTTCTATTAGTGAAGAAGACACAAAGTTTCAGCTAGGTGAACTTAAACAATTTTTTACCAGCAACTTGTGGCTATAATACTATGCATGGATCACAACTTATATTTTCATTTGTCCATCTGCAAAAGATTGATGAGAGTTGTCATCTGTAAGGAAGAAAAATTGTTCGGCTTCTGGATAAGTGTACAGCAAATCTTAAGATTTCCTGAGAAATTTATCATTTTTCTTACTGTTTAAAGTCATATATCTAATCCAAGAAATGGGCCACAGAAGATCCTAGAATCTCAAGCTGCAGGATAAGAACAATAAATGGCAATTTGTCTAATGACACAGAACAGCTGAAAATTGCATATTTGATTTTTTTTTTGGAAGATAAAAATACACAGTAGTTAAGAAATATTTTTGAAAAACACTAAGACCCACATTGTGATTAGAAAAGCAACTTTAAAACTGAGTTCAAGCTGCAGCTAACATAAATTCTGTAACAAAGCAGAGGAACAGCTGCCTTATTTTTGCAGAAGCCACAAAATGTACTGTCTCTCACCTAGACGTATCAACACAGACTTCTCTCATTCCCCATCTCCCTGTTGCCACCATCCCTGGGGAACCTACAAACACAGAAGGCAAAGGTCTGAGATGTCTCTTCCTTGCAGTGAGGTATGTTGTCACCAGCATCTGACAGACCTGCAGGTGGTTATCAGAATTGGAAGGGAAACCCCCGGCAGACAAGGAGAGACTGGGTCCCTAAGCTGGAAGGTGAGTAGCTCTGAACAAAGCTGTGCAGGGACAAGTGGGCTCTTTTAGTGACACTGTTAAGAAAGGCATACGGACCAACATGTGGAACTGGATGATGGTCCAGGTCTGCAAGGGATGTGGACATCTCACAGCTACCTTCCATCCATCCTTAGTGTAAACACTCACCTCTGAATTTGCAGTCATGCAGAAATTCTGGAGGGAGTAAACAGCAGAAAACAGCAAGCACTGTCAACAGTAAAATTACTTTTTGAAGTTTTTTATATTTTTTAATACACACTGCTTTTCTGGGCCTTTACAACTCATCATATGACATAAAAAGCGATAGAAACATCCCTTCCTTCTTGGCTTGAGCAACATTTTGGTTCTGTGTTTTATTCTAAGTAAATTGATACTTAATCCAGTCAGCCCTAGCTGTTTAAATCCATCTCAATAAAAATTTTTGCAAACTTAAAAATAGCCTTCACCTGACACTCACAGGCACAGTGTAGAGTGTCTTAGGATATTCTGTTTTCAAGAAGGTTATTCAGCATCAGATGAATCTGTTATTAATCTATTACTCTTTTCTATATAGAAATTTACATGCTTTAACCAATTATGTCTCTACTATAGTTATACGCAAAGCTCCAATTTTTGAAATTAAATTTATGATTTTTAAAGTAAGTTAAAAGTAGTATGAGTTTATATTTTTCACATGCTAAAATGTATGAACTGGCTGCACTGGAATGAGGCTCTGAAAAGAAATCTGCTCTTATACATATATATGATGTCAGGGACATAAGGCAGCTTTTTTTTTCTTTTAAGAATTGTGATATAGCATTTATCAGCAACAGGTATTGCATGATGTTGTGAAATTACTTTTATTAGTCAAAATATTAGGAACTGCAACCAACACAGCTATGACAGTATTTGCAGTCTTCTGCTGTCTCCAAACTAAAATCTTAAACAGACACTGATGTTCACAGGCCCTGGACAGAAAGCTCAGAGGTTCAACTTACATGCACCGGGGAAAAAGGAGCTCTTAATATATCCTACAAAGGAGAAAACCAACTTCAAGGGTAGAATTTTAGTGCTGTGAGCCCAGGTCACTGGTAGGTTTCTTGACCAGAGAATCACAGAATAAATCATACAATGGTATGGGTTGGATGGGTCCCTAAAGATTATCTTGTTCCAACCTCACTGCCTTGGGCAGGGACACCTCAGACTAGAGCAGGTTGATTAGAGCCCCTTTCAGCCTGGCCTTGGACACTGCCAGGGGTGGGGCACTCACAGCTTCTCTGGCAACCTGTTCCAGTGCCTCACCATCCTCACAGTAAAGAATTTCTTCCCAATATCCATCCTAAGCCCACCCTCTCTCAGTTTCAAGCAATTTTCTCTTTTCCTATTACTGTATGTCCTTTTAAAACTCTCCATCTCTGTCTCTCTTGTAGCTTCCTTAAGGTACTGCAAGGCTACTCTAAGGTCTGTCTGGAGCCTTCTCTTCTCCAGGCTGAGCAGCCCCAGCTCTCTCAGCCTGTGTTCATGACAGAGATGCTGCAGCTCTCTCTCAGAGCATCTTCATCGCCCTCTCCATTCCCCACCCAGCTTGTGTTTGTGCTGGTGCAGACCTTCCACTCGACCTTGCTGAACTTCATGAGGTTTGCATGAACCTACCTCTGAAGCCTGTCAAGGGCCACAAAAGGTACAACAAAATAACAAAAGCTGGCAAAATGCTGCAAAATACTTTCAACAGTGGTTTTCCAGATTAGTTTTTTAATGAGAAGAATAGATGTCAACTCATTCACTTCTTGTCAGAATCACGCAACTTTTTCAATTGTTGCTAATTGCTTCCAGCAGTGAATGTCTAGTACAGTATTGCTAAACACAGAAAATCTGGGATTTTAAAGAATTTAAAAGGAATTATTTTCCCACTTACAGTGAAAGGAGCTGTAACATTACAGCTATAAGGTGGTTTTTTAAATTAAAAAAATTAAAACCAACAAACAATAGTCAGCAGGGCTAAACATTATATATATGTCCTGAGATTTGTGTTTCTACTGCTTATCATAGAAAAGCAAATCCTAAAACATGTGTTCACCCTTTTTTAATCCTCACTCAGACAAAGCTGCCATTTAACATTAATGATCTGAAGGGTTCTGTTGCCTTTGCAGTGAATATTTCCCTTTCATAGCTCCTTGCTTGCCTCTGATAAATCACAAAGCTAGCATTTTTGCCTATCTACATTCATAGTTGTAGATCTCAAAAATGAGTGAGAGCAGACCTGGACAACTCACTTATGTAGAGCAGTCACAAGGACCACCATTTGTTGCTAATGGGAATGGGAATATATTTACTTGACATAATTGTCAATTCACAATTTGAAGGGACAGCAATGAAATCAAGTGGAAGGGGGATGTGTCTATGGGAGTGTCTTATACTAAATGAATTGTTTATAGGAGACTTTAAAGTATCACACTGTCACTTATTTTTCTTCTGACTAACTGGAAATTACTCTTGCTTGAAGATCATTATTGTATGAGAGTATGTAATTTTGTGATGAAACTGTTTTAGAAAAATGACAATTTGATTGAGTTGAGCCATTCAGTCTTAGAAATCTGACTGTTTAAAATACCTCTTCAAAAATACAGTATTTCATAAGAGAACAACAGTTTTTTGAGTAATTGAAATGCAACACTTGAATTAAACTGAAGTATGCTTTTTTTGTTCAAAATGCCTAAACTTCTCAACAAATATTCCAATTTTCAGTCAGTACTCACTGTGACAGAGCAACAACTATATGCATTACCTGACCCATGTCAACAGGAGAAGACATTAGCACCTTCTAAAGTCAGGTTTATTACTGTTATTCAGATTCTATCATGCTTACTTCTTAAGGACATACTAGAGTACTCCTACTGCAAGTACACAAAAGTGATTTTGCTTGACAAAATGCAAGTCAGCTTGCTGTAATCCTAACGAGTTCGCATTTGACTGCTTTCCTTTTAAAATTCTTCGTGAAGATGTATCAAATGTTTGGACATATGAAAGACACAAGACAAATGTGACAATACTTTAAGGCAACTTTATATCACATTAATACAAAGCCCCATGAATATTTTTTTTTCATTTGCTTATTTGAAAATTGCCCCTTTTGTTATGTTGGAACAGTATTCTTCTCCCTATTTACCACTTCTTTAGGATAGGAAGCTTGATCTCAAGTGGGGCTCTAGACCCTTTTTTAAAAAATAAATTTATACTGTTGAAAAATATTAAATAGCTAACTAGAGACAGGCTAGTTTTAAAAACCAATGTGAATGCAGAGTACTGATTTATGGGTGTCATCTACTGTATTCTATCTCTCAAATCAACTTTGTCACCTCCTCTAAATTTACACTACAAATTCATACTATTACCCACTTTGCTGAAGAAGTTAGCCAATACATCCTGGCAAGCGGTTCCTCTTAAGATGAAAAATAGAAGTCAGGTATATCATTTGGTGTAATCTTGTTTATTTACAGAAAATAAGCACAAAGTGCAGGTTTCTTGAGAAGAGTAGGATAAACAAACAGCAGGCAGCTCAGTGTCTCAGATAAACCTACATCTGCTGCTCAGTCAAGCTTCACGGTTCAAGAAGTCTTGTTCTCTGTGTCCCCTAAAGATGATTATCTTGTTTCCTTTATGGATGCTCCCCACCTTCAGCATCACCAGCATTCAAAATGTCCTTGGTCTGTAAAGCCTTAAGTTCATTGCAGTTAGCTTTGAGAGAAGCAGCTGCTACTTAAAATCCTTGGTTTAATATTCTCTGCTTTATTTTTGGAAAAATTTCAAAAATCAGAACACATCATCTTCCTTTTTGCTGGGAAAGGGAATGTCTTTTTAAATCTCTGCCAATGGCATCTATTGATATGCTTGTAGCAGTGTTTCTACTATGGTGAGCTTGGCTTTGCTGCACAGATCCCTTCATAGCCTTTTTCACTGCCTGCTGTTTTATTTGTAGTTCCTAGTTTGAAAATAACTTGAAATTAAGGACTAGATGTGATAGACATCTGCTCTATGTGATCTTTATTTTAACGGATTAGCATTACTTCCTATGCACTATTAACTACAGCAGCCGACCTATTAAAAAACCCCAAAACTTACTTACAGGAGAAGTAGAAAACAAAACTTGAAAGGCTGATTAAACAAATAATCAAACAAACAAAAACCTCAAAAAGCCCAAAACAAACAAAAACCTAAAACAATCAAAAAACCACCTAAAACCCACTCAATGAAAATAATACCTCATCAACCTAATCAAATGACCTACTCAAGTTCTATTAATTCAAAGCATAAATTTGATGAACTGGAGTCAGAAATTATGTCTAAGAAAAGCTTCAGATATGAAGTTTCTATTAAAAACAGATAAAGTGAGAACACAAGATGAAGTAGGCAGACATGAAATGTAGAATATAACCAAATCAGAGCTGCAGATAATTGAGCTCTAGTGCAAAGATGGGCACAAAGCTAGAGTACACGGACAAGGATACAGAACAAGCAGCAAAATAATTTAAAAAAGGAAGTCTGGTGATAAAATGAGAAAAGATATGTGGCAGCAGTAAAAGTGGATAAGGGAATGAAAATTTCAGAAAGCAATGGAAGTTGTATTCATGAACTGCAAGACTAAACCAGCAAAAGCAGAAGCACAAAACTCTTTCCTGGATTAGTAGAAGTATCTGTGACTATTGATGTAAGTGAACTCATGAAACCAGATAAAGACAGAATATTGAAAAACAGGTAAGAAAGTAAAGAAAACATAGTCAAGAGGAAACAAAATGATAAAATAAATTGATGGATTTGATGCATTGTGGGAGATAAGACATCCCTCATCTTCTCTAGACAGAAATGCAATACACTTGTTTACTGTGAGAAACAAGGACACAGCATGGTTCTTACTGTAGATTTTGTTTGGGGAAAAAAAAAAAGAGAAACCCTGCATGAATTTCTGTAAACTGCGTTTGCATGTCTGATGTCTGCAGCAGTTCCTCTAAGACTTATAGTGAATACATAAACATTTATATAAAAAAAGAAAATTGAATATATCAATACTATTTTTAATAATTCCTCTCCTGATTAGACAGATTGTTCCAGTCTTTCTTGTTATTATTTTACATAGTCTACAGCAGTGTTATTATTACTTTCCATCATCTGGGATTTAAATAATCAGGAAAAAGAATATAGTTAAAAGTCAAGGAAGTATTTCCACAACTGGAAGCCTGAAACCTTTCACAAGTTGTTCACAGAATCAGTTTAGATATGATTTTGAATACATAAATTAGCACAAGAAACACATATCCTGTATAGACACACAAGCTCCAGTCTGTTGAAATTTGAATTGTTTTCTAGAGATGTATTTTTAATCTCAAAGAAAAACATGTAGTAATAATTTAATAATTTTCCTATTTTTAATGGCATTTCTATTTTAAAAAAAGTATTTTAATGTAAGAGATTAAAATGTCCTGTTACTGGCCAAATTACATCCTCTGACTCTTGACAAATTACAGAAAGCCCTTTTTTTTTTTACCCAAAGACTGCTCAAAAGTCTGACAGAGCCAAAGTGAAAGAAAACAAAACCAAATAAACAAACAAACAAAACCAACCAGGAAAAAAAATCAAGAAAAGGAACTGTGTCCTTACCAGAACTAATTCCAGTTGCTGAATGACTAAACATGAGAAGTGGTCTCAGTTGGAAAAAGCAAGTGAAATTAAGAAAGGGGAGCACAGGTGCTTTTAAGTAGAAGAAAATTCTTCAGGTATGTAGCCTAAAGATAGTGTTAAATTTTGTTTCCAAAAAAAGAACATTCCCAGACTGTGAATGGCTCTTAGGTGTAGCAAGATGCCTGGAGGAAATAAAAATGTTTTGGTTTAAAGTCCTTTCCTGAAGAGAAGCATTTACCCTCAGCAATTAAGAATCAGCAGTAGACAACTATTGCTGTAATATCTTTGGTTGGTTTTATAACACACCCTGCAGAAAAATCTTGATATGTTAAAATATTTAGATGTGCGGTAACAGCAGTATGGCATCACTATTATTGAAGCTATAGAATGAAACCTGTAAGAATCTTCTCTTTCAATTTTGAGTTCACATAGCTGGATACATAGTTTTGCAACCAGTCATGCTGGCAAACGAAATGGAAGCTCTCTTCCTCAAGAAAGCCCTGGGACAAAGTGGGCTGAGCTTTAGATAAGACTGGATGAGACCCCACCTCAGGTCAGAGAATCACAGACTGGGCTCTACAGAGATCTACTGTTCAAACAGCCTGCCAAAAAAGAAAAAGGGGCATGACATAATGTAAAAGCAGTAAAAAGTTTCCTACGTGACTTGACACTGAAAGCACACAAGGGAGAAGAAAATGGATGAATGACACAAGTGAGATGTGTCACACACTTGCTTTGTCACACTTGTTCTGTTCTGTACCAGCAAAGGTAAAAGCTAAGAGTACTCTGCTGGAAACCAGGTTCAGCATTTCCATGATTAGAGTTTAATGGATTCAGATCTTAATTTGCATTGAAAAATTTTGCTGGTTTACTTAAATGAATAGAGGAGAGCAGCTATAGACTCTCAACTCACCCACTGAACCAATGCTTGGTTGTGCAAGAAGTTCCTTCCCTCAGCTGTGAGGAATCACCCTGCAGTTAGGATCTACAGGCAGAGCATGCACCTGCCTCATCATTTTCAGTGAATTTTCCTGCAAAATCACACAAACTGGTAGCTTAGGCTGCAGTGTGGTTTGCAGGACCTGAACAACAAGCACACCTTCCTTCCCATTGGCTCTACTTTTGAGACAGTCATGTTGAAAAAAGAAAGATAGGCACCAGGGATGGAGAAAGATCCTCATCCTCAGCAACATAAGTAACTGATGGAAAATTAAATCCTGGTAAACTGTGGGTTTTATTTCCAAAAAGCCTGGGGAAAAGAAAAAGAAGAACACAGTCCTGTGCTTACCTGGCTAGGGGTAGCTTCAGTTGTACTCTCTTAGATGAGAAAACATCAGAAGCTTTCTTTTGCTTGCAAAAAGCTATTAGCCTTTTCCTGGCAGCTGCCACCTCTGGGGTAGAGGAAAGCTCATGCCTTTTGTACATGGCGGGCTCCAGCTCCAAAGACTTTAAAGATTTCAAAGTCTCTGAAACTGAAGTGCAACTGAAGTGCAACAGACAGAAGCAACAGAAAAAACGAGGTGGCAAATTTTTAGATCTACCTTCTTTTTATTGTACAAGGCAGGAAAACCAAAAAACCTTCAGAAACCTCAAACCGACTGTTCCCTATCAAACACTGTTCTCAGGCAGAAAGCAAAATGTTATCTGAAGTGCTCAAAGGAAATCTGTTCCAAAGAGCTTCAACCTCCTAGTAAAAAAAAAAAAGAAATGCTGGCATTGCATGAAATGTCATTTGCTTCTTGTTTTCTTTTTAGCACAAATCTCAGAACACATTTGATCATTCTGATAAGCTGGATATCCTGGATCTCTACAAATGCTGGAAAGTGTGTTTACACCCAAATTTCTTATGTTTCTCAGCATGCTTTCCTGTGCCATGTGTTTTATGCTGACTTGTCTCCAAGTCTTTCTTCATTATTTTGATACAGAGTGGTTACTTAAAGTTTAACAGGGTAGGTTTTCATTTTCTAACTCTATGTCACCCAAGTTTGTGTATATTTATTTGAAAAAAGCAAGTTAAAAATTATTTAGCAAAGTAGTGTATGCAGCCAGTTACAGGAAAACTGCAAGACTAACAAAATAGTAAAAGAGGATATTTTCCTTCTAAAATTCCAACCTAAATCATGGTGTGCTGCAAGTAATCAAGCTCCAGTTTATCTTAATACAAAGCCTTCTGTGGCTGGAATGTAAAATTAAATTACCACTTCCCTTTCCAGCAAGAAACAACTATCTTTGAACTATCTGACTACAGATCAGCTTTTGCAGCCATTACATTCCCTTTCTTCGTCTTTCTTTTGCCCCAGATGAAATCAAGTCATGCCTTGCATCACTGACAGTAGTAGCTTTTGCTATTTCTAAATTTAGCTACATATTCTGGATGGGATGGGCTACTGCACTTTGGCAAGTCTTAGTAATAAAGATGATTATTCTGATAATCTGCTTCTATCTGCAAAAGATAAAACTAAACTTTCTCTTGCTCAGTGTTCATAGATAACTGATCAGAGAATAAATAGATTGATGTTTAAGGAAGATTATTCTCAAAAAATCAACATTCTCTGTTTCTCCAAGCTTATGTAGGTCCCCTGATGACCACTCTGTTTTGCTGGCACAGGTGTACCGCTCTGCCAGTTCATTTGCCTCCTGACCCTGCTCCACTGATAAGGTTTTCTGCACAATATTCCACACTAAAATTGGTGGTAGAGTCCTCTGTGTGATTAGGCTTCACACTCAAAACTTTTGGGCTGAAGATTTAGGTACATTGGACTACTACACTCTGCAAGTTATTCAGTGACACCATCAGCAAATACTTTCTGCCACATACGTTCAACCATTGAACATATCTCTTCCACCTGTCCTTGTTTCATTACCTGAAAATGTGGTAAGATCAGACCACTGATGTTTTGAAACTTGGAAAACTACGGGAATTTTGTGGCCATCTGGATTTTGTCCATGTTGGCCTGGCCATAGGGAATCGAGGGGGCCGAGAGGAATGTCAGCGCTGTGCCATGATGGGAATGCTCTGATCACACTCCTAGAAGCAGCCTTGAGTCCATACTTCTGTGCAAGGTTTGCCAGCAGGTATAAAGTCCTCTGGCTTACTGGTCTGAGTCTAGACAGGTTACTGGTGAGATCATGTGGCAGTTCAGGGAGGGGGTGGAAAAACCAAAAGTTGTTTTATATTTGGCAGCTGGAGTTGTGTCTGTCAGGGCAAAGACACAATCTTTGACACATACTGAACTTCTAGATATGAAGCAGATTTCTGAGCTTTGCCTTCCTCATTATAGAGTTATAAATTACTTGATCCTTTAGCTACTGTACAGCAAGAAGGCAGTCACATAGCATGTTTAGGATACTAAACAGATAAAGGATCTGAAACAGTGGTTTTCTTCAGATTTTCAGAGTAGTTTTCTAGATTTCTCCCAACAACTGCTGTGCTCTCTGCAATTTCTGAATGCTCTCAGAAATGCCCCCAAGAGAATTACCTTATAAAGGCATGTTACTTTTATGTTGATTTATGGTTTTGCTATACTTTTTTTTTTCCTCCAAAGAAGTATCACTTTGCTCCCTGACATTCAATCCTGTGCTTCTGAACATCAAAAGTTGTACTTAAGCTTCCCAGTTTCAACAGCTGAAAATAAAAGTGGAAGGTGACTGAGCAGGCAGGTGCAGTAACAAAAATGTAGCTCTGCCTTTTCCTCTGGCTAAGTTTTATTTCTCTATGATTTTTGTATCCCTTCTTATTTCTTTGTGCATCTCAAAAATTAGTGGGAAATTGTGATTGTTTACTGTCATCCCTGGGTTCTTAGTGGTAACTATCAAATGTGGAACACACCAGCTCTGCTAGAGGTGTGTGAGCAAACCCTCTTTTCCATTCCCAATAGTTTCAGTTGACATTTCCCCTCTCAATTTTCACTCTGCTTCTGGCCCAGATACAGAGAGGGGCACACACAGAGCATGACTAATCACTCTGTCTTTTTCTAGCTGTGATGCAGAGAGAGAACTCGGTAAGAAATCTTTAGATTGTCTGTACTTCATTTGGAATAAGAGAATAAAAAGAAAATCAAATGCTGAAAAGGGTGAGAACTTCCAATATAAAATACCCCTCACCCCAAAGAACTTTCTACAAAAACTGCTGATATATGAAGTCTGTTTGACATGGTGGTGGCAAGGACTGCAAATTTCCTTCTTTGAGAAACTTCCACAGGATCCCAGAAACACCAAAACTAAATAATTCACTTTATGCTATCAGTTGCCACTCTTGAAACTGTAACACAAAACTGAATAGATTTTTTTTTAAATGTTTTTAGAAAGTACTGTAGGATTTCTACCACAGGGTACTTCTGGTGACCAGAAATTCCTGGTCACCAGCCCTCTGAACATTGCAGCTTCTATATGAACCTGTCTGGATAAGGAGGGCTGATAGCTACCAGCAGCTGCTGCTAGGCAAAGAAAGACCTTGAACACCTGAGAGGTCAATAGGTGTGCTAATCACCATAAAAAGCATTTTTGCCTAATACAGAGTGGGATAGGTGAAATGACAGGAACATTACACAGAGCTTTGGAGCGGGAGGAACAGAAGCTGAACCACAGGATCCATGGGTTTCTGGGGCTAGGGCTGCAATGCAGCAATTTCACTTTTGAGTTTTGTTTGTCAGGAAAAACAAAGAAATGAAAAGCCACTAGCAGGAAACCCAGAAAAACAAGGAGAAAATTCAAGGTGCACTGGTATAATGGTGCTCAGAATGAGAGAGACAACTGAGCCAGCTTGGAGTGCTGGAAAAATAAATTTCTTCTTGTTTATTTTTATTGTATTGAGGGAAGCAAAATTTGTATACATTCCTTAAAAAGAAGGATTGCATGCAAGCAATACTTGACTACATCATGAGTCTCTTTCTAACAGAGAAAAGTCAGCAAGACTGCATATTGGCTAATCATTCATGCTAATGTGTTTGGAGCAGATTAATGACAAGTGTGCTCTCTGAAATCTCACCATTATACTGTGTTATACTGTGTTTTCCACCTTTTTGGAGTTATAAAGTTTTCACTGATGTTATTGACCCTAGTATAGTGAATCAAGACTACCAATAATATGTCTGCTTTGATTACCGTTTACAGACCCCTAGAGCAATCCACAGACTTTCTAAACATCTGTGATTAGGAGATAAAAATAAACAAGGTATGCTTGTGACCAGCTGCTCTCAAATATCTTTCCATGTCTATTTCAACAACACTTATTAAAAACCTCTTGCCTCATAAGTAGAGTGGTAGAGATAGCTTGACATGCTATTTACATTTTTTATAGGTATATTTGTGTTTTAGCACAGCAATTTTTAAAAATGTTATTCCATTACAGAAGTTTCTTTGACAGCTCTTGCCTGGCACATGGGAAGCAACACATCAGAACATGTGTGAAGATGAATTCACATGTCTTGGGAAAGGTGACATCACTGCATCATCCCAAAAGCAAAGGTAACAAAAGTTAATGATATTTATCTCCTGCTTTCACAGAGAAATATCATAAAAGACTGCAGAGTTTACATATTGAGGGAGAATTTCATCCATCACTGAATGAAATTCATTCACCTCTGTATCATATCTATGCTTTGCAATGCTCCCATTATGTGCATTAATGGACCAATAAAACCTTTCCTGGTATACTTTAACACTACAGAATATTTCTTCATATAATAGGTACCAACTGAGTGAAATGGTTCATCTTGCTATATTTTTTGGTGTTTCAAATGTTTATTTTTTATTTTTGGCACATTTCAGTGTAAGCTGCTCAGGCAGATATCTCTGCTTGCGAGCATCTTGAAGATAACAGCTTGGTTCTACAAAATAGTCGGGTCACTAACTGCTGTGCATCCTGATGACCATAAAGCACACAATTTCTTCCAAAGTAACTCTCAGACCACTTAAAAAGTAACACTGAGATTACTCTATAACACATAAACTTAAAATTGATTTGCTATACCATTTCTTTAATCATTCCCTTGATAGAGAGGGATTTAAACATTTAGTTGTATCAATGGTCTATGCAGAAAAGTGGGCAATCATATTGGTCTGACCCAGTTCTTAAGATTTTTTTATTTATATTTAGCAGATGAACAATTTTTGTTTAAGTCAAAGAATCCTCTCATGCCTAATTTTCAGGATGTGTTTGAAAAGCTTTGAATGGGACTATAATCTTCAGACACTTCTTTCAATGTCAGCATCCCTGTCTAGTCTTGGATTATAAAACAACTAGAGATTAGCTCTTTGTGCTGAAGTTGGTTTCTGCTGCACTTACGGACTGTGAGGAACACTTTAGCTGATGAGGAGTTCATAGAAATCAGTGAGGTCAAGTGGTAACCAACCTTGAAACTCTCCAGTTGTCATTTTCAAAGCTTTCCAGGTTCAGTGAGAAAATGAACCCTTGCAGACCTTCAAGAGTGCAAGAGAAAATTTTTTTGAGGCAAAACTTTTGCATTACATAGGCTGGAAATATAAACATAGCCTCCTTCATAACTTTTAATGTCTCTTAAAAATATGCAGTGAACATACTGAGAAAATCTGAGAGGAATCCCTTTGCTTTCAATTTATGTCTAGTCAGCACTTAAGGTAGCCAGTAGTGGGCTATAGTTGAGGAGAACTCAGTAGTAGAAGTTCTCAGTATCTGGAAGATTTCAGGACACGTCACAGAATACTCTGAATTGGAAGGGACGCACAAAGGTTATTGAATCCAGCTCTTAAGTGCATGTCCCATATGAAGACCAAACCCACAACCTAGTCATTATTAGCTTTGCACTCTAATCAGCTGAGCTAATCTCATTGACCCTGTACTTGGTATGAACTGGATGCTGTTAAGCTACGAATTAAGGCAGATTTTGCAGTTGTTACTTGATTCTCTCTTTGAATTGATCTTTTGTGTGCTCATCTTCTTTAAGGTTGCTGCCTCAGGGTATGCCATGGCTCTTCCTCTTCCTGTGTTCAGCCACTCCTTTGTTTTGGCACTCTTGGATCTAATATATATTTCATTTAACTTTAAAGCTCCTCTGTCCCTTTAAAGGTCCATTATTCATAGGTTTCCATGATTCTTTTGATTTTTGTCCCTCCATGATCCTTTTGCTTTGTATTCCTTTCTGACATGTCTTGAATCTCCTTTATTTGCCCCAGTGAATTTAATTTACCCTTTTAATTATTGAATTTGATCCACTGTCCCTTAGTTCCCTTCACTAGTGCCTTTGCAAAACAATGTCTAATCTAAAACAACATAGATTTATGATCTGATAATCTGTTTATCTCCTGATCTCTTTCTGGAATACTGTCACCTGGCAGGAAGGTATGGACCATAGACACTGATGTATGTTCCTCTGGTAAACAGTACAATATCAAGTTAATTGTGGCAGTTTGCCTTCCAGAAGGTTCTGTAAGCAGTGACCAAATTGGGTAGGAGAAAGCAGCCCTGATTCTTCCTTTCAACTGTTCTCAACCACTCCCCACCTCTCCATATTCTAACCTTTGTCCTTGATGTAATTTCTATGTTGTGAGCACAGAATCCTAGAGATCAGACAGCTCTGGTCTGAAAGGGTCTTCTCCTGCCCAGGGACAGCTCAGAGATCAGACTGACTTTCCCAGGGCTCTTTACAGCTGACTCTTGTAAAATCTGTAAATATGGAAACTGTTCAGTGCCTCTTTGCATCACATTCCAGAGCTTAATTTTCTTGATAACAGCTTGGTTTCTGTATCATCTTTTGGGCGTTATTAAGACCTTGGTGTACTTTTGATATTTATACACTGACCTTAGTGTATCAGCTGAGAGAGATACTCTAAGCAGTGCCCAACCTCTGTTAGTATTGCAATCAAAGACAAAACCAGTGGGATTGAGGCTGTATTCATTGTACAGAAAGGAAATGTAGTCTGGACCTGAACCAGCTTCTGCTATTACTCAGACATGTACCCAAAATATGTCTCAGTTTGTTCCACATAATTTATGAGCCTGATGTAGAAATGCTTTTGCTCTTTTTCATTTAAAAATACTAAACCCCAAAATTTTTTTAAGAGATATTTTTCTACATCTAGTGATGGACAAAAATATTTCTAAGCTTCAGCCAGCAGTCATTTAATTAAATATTAATTAAATTTTATTATTTCTAGTCAGATTATCAGCTGTAGCAGAGAAGTGGAAAAAAAAGAAATAGCATCTTATAGTCATGAGACTCATCAACATTTCCTAGGGAATATTTTGATAAAAATAGAAGGAAAAGGAAAACATCGTGTTAATAATGGTGAGGATGACCTTAACATTTAGGATGCCAAGTCTATGTTAGTCTTTACTTCCTTCTGTGGAGTAATATTTATTTCAGTGATCATTTGAATTTGTAAATAGAAATGGAATAGCAGGACAATGCAAAATGGATTGAGGACAGAATATTTTTTAAGAGATCATGTTTTAACACTTTCAGCTCTGTTCAACAACTGGCTACTGGAGTTATCTCCCTGAATTTTAGCTAGTAGATGTGTAATGTACTATCGTATCAAGGTGATGAAGAAGCATTTTCAGTTAATCTCTCACTAGAACTGTGTAACTTCACAGTACTCAAACTTACTTCAGTCTGACTGTAGAAAGGCAAATACATCAGAACATAACTTCAAAAGGATTTTCTAAAATACAGTAAGCCAGAATTTATCACTTTCAGTTACTGTAAGCAGCATCTTGAATGAAGGTGACAGGAAATGGCAATGTAGTCCAGCTATATTTGCTAATTGTTTATCCAATTTCTGGCATTATTCTTCACATATCTCCCTCTTCTGTAAAGCTTTAATAATAAATTATTTTGAGGCATTTACTGGCATCCAACTTCTTCTCTTTCAGTGTCACTCTCTTTGTTGTTGTTGCAGTAATGCATTGTGTGTCTAAATTACAGGGCTAGATAGCAGTAGCTCAAAATATCTTTTAACCACCAATAGTGGGTCTGGCAGAGTAGCTTCTGAAGGTGTTTTATTGACAAAAAGTGGCATTTTAACTGCTCTTTATCTTATTGACCCTTGCCCCTCTTTTGCCCACAGAGCTCAGTGGAGATCTCTTTTGGACATTGTTATTATAGTGAAATTCTGAATTATTAAATAAATAACCAGAGCAAAATAGTCCAGTGAAGAGCCTGCATTCTCATCTCAATCAAGAATCCTATTAGAACTTGTTGGACAAATCTTTGTTTCTTATGCTCTAGCACACGTATCTCATCTGACATGGTTTCTGATTCTATGAGGTTGCAGGTACTCTTAAAACTTCCTTGATTTGGTGTGAATTGATAGTTTTATTGGTATTTGAGACTTTAGCCTTTTATTTTTTTCCTTTGGTGGTATTCATCTCAAGCCCTGGAACCAAAACCAGCAATGCCTCTCCCCTTAAGGACTGCAACATCAATTTACAAGGTCAAATGCATTATTTTTAGTAAATGTATGTGACAGCTGGCTCAGAAAAATTATCCCCCCCTTAGCAGAAACATGGGGACAAACTGTGTAAATTACTGTGGCAGTTTTCTACACGCCCCTTGTTGAGTCTTAGAGAGGCTCCAGAATGGGGCTGCACCTCCCACTTCCCCTTGGCAGCGCCCTGAGGCTGAGGACAAGGAATAGGGAGGGGAGTGAGTTCCTGTGGCCCCCGTGGTATATGGACACAGAACCAAACCCCAGGGAGCCCAGCTCAGCTCTGCACATGCCTCATGGCAGGATCAGCTGTGGCTGTTATTCCTGGCTGGTCATTTTTGCCTCTTCCTGAGGACCTACTGTGGGAGTGACTCCAAAAGTTCTCCACAGAATCTAATCCATTAGAACTTCCTTTCTGGGGTGTCACATAAACCTCCCTTACAGCAGTGTAGACATTACTATTTTTCCCATTTATTACAGGAGGGGAAGTCCACACGCAAACTTCAGTTCATAGAGGAAGATGAGATAATCTAATGACAACTCTCAAGGTATATCCAAATGGCTGCAAATGTATCCATCAGCCATGGGCCCAGGGAAAGTATCTGCTACTTTGTGCTCTGTCTCTTCCCATTTTGTAGAGCTGAATGACGTTCATCTATTTTCTCAAGGCTTCATGACCCCTGGGTAGCAACTCCAAAGCATTAAAACTGTATTTAGGAGATGAACTCTAAAAGATGTCAGATAGCACATGGGATGAATAGTTCCTATATAAAGAATAAAAAAAAAGACTGTCAGCGTACTGAGCTTTTAAAATAAATAAAAATATAAAACATAGGTCCAAATAAAAACCTATGTATATGTAATTTTGTTCCTATAGCTAGAATCAGCCACATTTTAGGTGGCCCAGAAAGTAGCTTTCTGCACCTTGTGGGATCTATCTCTTAGTGATTTCCAAACTTGAAGCTGCATTCCTGTGTGTATACATAAATGAGGTTGTATGCAAAAAAAGCTCGGAATAAACCTTTTTCCTTCCTTCTTCACAAGAACAAAGTTTGCATAAAAGGTATTAAAAAAGTGAATCTGTCAAATGCAATACATAAAGCCAGAAACTCTTTTACTCACACCCTATTTCATCCTTAAAGAATGGAGCATCTGACTAGAGAAGCTTTATGGGAAGCAGTTTTAAGCTGGCATTGATGTTTTACTATCTGGAAATCAATTTCAACCTTGGACAGTGGAGCTTCCAATTTCAGTGTCTGCTGTTGATAGAGATAACTAGTGGGGGAGGAAGGGACTCATGCAAGTGGTTAATTTCAGGTTTTGCCATGATGTCCCACATCAATGGGATGACATTTTGTGTCCCCAAAATCCTAGGAAGACTGTCACCATGTGGAGTATCTTTTGTATGGAGATAAGCCTCTTCCAGCCCTAAATGAATGGGCAACTGGTTCATCAGTCTCTTTTACATATACGTGTGCATACATATTTAAAGATTAAGAGTTGCAGCTTGCTGAGAATGCATGGAGTTGGACAAGTTTATTACTGTGGATTCATAGACACAAGCTGAGTAGTTGAAATTTTTACATTTTCTCAACAGTTCTGCTAAACCCACTTTATTCCCTAAAGCACATAGTGTTTATTCTGTTTTTTCAGCAAAGTACAACTATTGATTATGAGATAGCATGTACACAAAACACCTGCAACAAAACAAAAAAACCCTACAATAAAACAAAAAGCCTGTCAGTTTAAGTTTACCAGAGGTTCAGTATAAGGAATTTTGTAGCCTTCATTAGTCAAACGCCACACACAGAGGTTAATTCAACTTAACCCCGTTGACTGACAGACTGCTAAATGGATTAAAGTTGCAGTTCCATTACGTGCTTTCTTCCGTGGTGAATCCAGTGTAGGAAATCTCTGAACTCACATCTGTGTCTTCCTCGGAAACAACTTCTCCCCATTTTTGGACTGCATTTCTCTGTTCTTTCACCTAAATGACAACTGCTGGTCACTGGATGACTGGGTTATGAATAACCCTGGGAATCGCAGCTTTTACTGTATTTGCATCATAGCACTGATGCCTCAATGTGAAGCCTAGATCTCCAAGCACTGCAAAAGCCCACTTGCAGGGAGCATGAAATGCAGCCCTGGGACTTCCAGACCTTCTTATGACAGTTTCACTGGGAGAAATGGAGGAGATGTACCCCTGGGCCACCTTTTCAGAGTGCGGTTGACTGGACAGCTGCACCCATCCCACAGTTTGCTTTTTTGATAGCCTCTTCTCTTTCTGTGGATCCATCAAGAGACTTCTTGCTTGCCCTGCCCTGTCTTCAATCCCCAGTCCCTGCCTGTAGATCCCAGCAGCTCGCCTGTCTTTGCCCTGACAGTTATCTGTCTGCACAGCAAACTCAGGCAGCCAGCCAGCCTGGCAGGCTCAGTCAGTTTTCCTCTGCTGGGCTGGATCTCTGCCACGTTGGTGATTATGCCCTGAGTCTGTGCTTTCATGGACGTTTGCCAGGGAAACAGGGATAGCTTGGACATTTTTTTGTCAAGAGCTGCTTCCCTGCCCCCGTGCCATGCCATGTTGTTGTGCTTGTCCTGCTGTTTGCTGGGCGTTACAAGGAACCATGACAACAAGGGATCTAGAGACAGAAATGTCCTCCTGTTTTAGCCAGACTACTTCATCACTATTACTTCTCACATAGTCCTGAAAACAGCTGAGCCATGGGAAATTGCTGAAGCCACCTAACATAGAATTGTCAGAGGAGCCTCAAACTGATGCTAAACAGTAGGTGACGGGTAATTATTTTCCTTAAGTTTTTGTTTGTTTGTTTGTTTGGTTTTTGTATTATGCCATCTCATTTTGGAAAACTTTCTTTTATTTTAGAGTGAGGAAGCATTAGTCCCCAATCTACTTGGAAAATGTCAAACAGTACCTTTTAATAAAGGTGTGATAATAGGCAAACAATTTCCTTTTTGAGTTTTCTAGGCCTGTTAGTATCTATGCTGTGTGGGTTAATGATTTAACAATCGTAGTGACTCTTATTCTTGCTCACTGTATGCCTTATGGGTTTATAAAAATAACAGCTTTTTCTCTCATCCTGTCAGATTTTAAGTCCAGCCCTCACCTTTGACTAGTTGGCTATGAGTACAACTAACTTGAATGTGAGGCTCACAGAAAGGGAGAAAAGATATGGGATTTAGAAGGAGAACTGATGCGCTTCCTCTTCTTTCTCCACAAAACATCTTTCTCTATACATAATGCAAACCAAATTGGCAGAATGGCGAAGATTATGTCCCTGGCAGCATTTATCATGACATAGTATAAGTGTCCGTCTTGAATTATCATGGAGGAATTGCAGCCAAATAATATGCAATTAGTCATTAGTATTACAGGATATGTTGTCAGGGCTTATTCATTCTTGGAGGTTAGGAAAACAGCTGGCTGGTCATCAGAGAATGAACAAATAGTTCCCTGACACCTTTTTCCTCATTCCACATCTCCCCTCCCACCTGCTCTCCTTTCTTCTCTCTGATTGCTCTTGTGTCCTTTTTGATGAGGTATTAAAAATAGATAGGGTGCTAACCTACTTTTCTTCAAACTGTTAAAGCCACAGGGCACCTCCACAGTGCCAGGCAGCAGCTGCTGGTCAGGCAGTGGGTTACAGCAGAATTAGAAGTGCACTCACAAATTTTCTTTGGTTTTGCTTTGCTTTTTTCTTTTTTGTTCAGGAACAAAGAAAACAGAGAATAGGGATGGGGAAGAGGACAAGAATTTGTTCAGAGAGAGCAGAAAATAAAATCCAGTTGAAAATAGTGCCCCAAATTTTCTAACCGGGCTCTACTTTATGTTTCATGTGAATTATTCTCAGTGTGTTTCTGAGCACCTCTGAGGTTGTTGAGATGCAGCAACAGAAAGAAATGGGAGTCCAAACTCCACCCCCAGTGAATGAACATAAAATGAGCCCTACAGCTCCAAGCTTGCTTGAATTACACCTGAAGGTGGGGGTTATTATTTTATAGCTATACCAGTCGTTTTCCCCATTTAGGAATGTCCTTTAGGAAGAGTACAGTAGTAGAGACAGCAAGCTGCAAATGTCGTAATTTTATGTTAATGACTAGAAATCCTTCTTGTTTCTTTAAAATTCAGAAAATACCTGTACTCCATTTAGTGAAATTTTCTCATTTTAAATGGCAAAATAAATTGTTGTATACCTGTTCAGTATGCTGTCATAAGACAGTTATGTTTAGGAATATTAAAAAAATACTCAAAAGAAATAATTTGACAGAAAGGGAACATATCATACTGCCTTTAAATATGTGGGCTTAACCAGGGAAGTTTTGGAATGAAGCATCACAACACAGGTCAGAGCATTTTTTCTCTAACTCATTGCCCTCAGTCTGCATTTTCTGACACTCTGAGGTAGTATTTTAGATGTGAGGTACTGTCATGGGTTTATTTATGAAATTTCGATTCCCGGTCAGGGAACCAAGAATGTCATGGTTTGACACTGGCCAAGGGCCAGTGCACCCATGAAAATATATTTTTCTCAATTTCTGCTGTGAGGTAGGACCAAAAAAGGAGCACAATCACCCAAACTTAAAACATAGAGAAGAAATTTTATTAACTAACACTAAAAAGAAAGAAAACAAAAACCAAAAACCAGAAACCAGAAGGAAACCTTCAAAACATCCATCCTCCCCCCACCTACTGTTCACTCTCCCACTGATCCACATGAAAAGACAAAACCTAGGATTTTCAGTCAATCCACCCCTTGAACGATCACTTCCCCAATCCAACAGGAAGAGCAGAGTCCCTCCTGCTTTCCCATAGATCCCCCACAAGAATACCAGTCCTCTTGTGGCCACACATTCACAAATGGCTCGCCCGCCTCTTGCCGTTGTGCAACATCGCCCCCCATGGGACAGTCCTCTCACAACTGCCCATGGGCTGTATCAGCTTTTAGGGTGCAGTTTAAGAATGTC
>VXBU01010220.1:450054-527114 GCA_013400315.1 Bombycilla garrulus | reverse complement strand
GCATCGCTCTTCCTTTCCATCCTCCCCACCACCGGCCAGGATATCTCCCTCAGGAGTGGCTCCTGGCACGGCTCGGCCCCGGTCTCCCCCTCCCGCAGGCCTCCGTGGCCTTGTTGGGGGGGAGGCTGGGCCGAGGGCACAGCCTGTATCTGTACCTGTTCAAGGCCAGAAAGAAAAAAGAGCAATTCCCAGGCAGTCCTGTGCAAATGTATATCCTATTGAGATGAATTTCACTTTTGATTGGCTCATTTCCCTGTCTGTCTCTAAATCTGGCCCACAATTGGTGTTGCACTGGGCTCATGGGAAATCCACAGGCACACCTTACCTCCAGGGGTGGCTATTTTCCTGCACACCAAAATGTCAATCAATCTCAAACCAGCACAGGTACCCAGCTTTGTCTCACATGTGAACACATGAGGAGGCTGTTTTCTAGATGATTCTTACATTCCTGTTAGCTGGTACTTGAAAAAATGTCTGAAAGAAAGAGAAGTTGTCAGGGCTATTTTGAGACTGTTTTTTCCCTATACAGGTATGAACAGCCTACACCTAAAGTAGCCTTTCTGGGGAACCAAAACAAAAATCCCACCAATCCTTGTCTTAATTAAAAAGTCTTCAAGTAATACTTATTCTGCTCTCTAGAATCAAAAAACAGCTCCACAGGTAGACAGAGCATCCACTGAGCTTACTTTCCATTTTGTATACAGCAGAAAGAGCTGATCTGTTATTAAACCCAGATGAAGGCGTGTGCTTTATTCCACACAATCCTTCACTGTCTTTCCTCTATTGTGATTGCTGTGAGATAGGTCCTAAGACATTAGTCAAAAGCAATGTTTTCTCAAGAAAAGGTCCAAGAAACACCTAATCTCTTTTAAAATCATTCTGAGAGCTCGTTTATTCAGCTCAGGAATCTTTTGTCAGATGTCAATAAGAGGCACAAAGACTTGAATCAGATTACACAAAAAAGACTTTCTCTCAATAAAATTAAGGTTTGAACCCCTTTCTGGTACATTATTCCTGCCTTGCAGCTCCTTGAATTTTAAATCCACTTTCTGTGGTCACTTTTGGAGATGTTGTTCCCCTGGTACAGTTCAAGAAATCCTTGAGATTATGGGTTCACTGATTTTTATTTAGAAAAACAAGAAAGGCACATTAACAAACCACATGGAAATTGGGAAAATCTATTTATGCACAAGAATCTTGAGAATACAGGATGGGTCCCTGGAGTTTAGCCACTGGACAGTCATGGCTAAGCACCATCCACTTAAGACAGAAGCAGTATTTTAGGACACTGGTACAGTGGGAAATGGAGCATGGTGCAGAGCTGTTAGCAGAGACTTCTATATGACAGCACCATGTAGAGAAAATTGTTTGGTCTTTAGCACCTCTGTAATTGGCTTGATTGCTCTGTAGCGGCTTAGGAGCATCTGTTGCTGCTTCTGTATCTGCAGGTTATACAGACTTTGATACCTGAGCTTCCCTGCACTGAGAGGGATAGACTGTATCTTAAGTCTCCCTGCAAAGGCTGGCCCTCCTTCCATATCTGGTTAGCTCATTTGTGAAGAAATGTTTTGTCAGGTTCTTTGTTGATGCTGAGCTAGTTGGCTTTGTACTGGGATATCAGCTCTGCTGCTGCTGTCTTATAGGAACTAGAGTCACCATCTGTCATGTCTCTGTGCAGTGAACTGTGTGCTGCTAACAGTCTGGGTGACATTGACTACAAAGTTCACAGCACTGCTATTTCAATGAACAACCACCTTTGGGGACCTCTGTCTACACAGATATGATTTGAATATTTCCTAGGACAATGTTTGTGCTCTGAAGAGTCAATCCACAATGCTATATGATCTGAAGCTTGATATTCAGCCTTATTTGTTACTCATAATCGTCAAGTCATTTGCTCCTTGGCATATCTGGCACAGGTCTTCAGATAACCTTTGGAGATGAAGCAGTTCATCCTTGGAGAAACCAGCAGTTCTCTCTTACCTTTACACTTCCAAAACAAGTCTTAGACCCAGTGATGAAACCTAGCTGGTAGAACTATGGCTGAAACAATATTGTCACCCTGGCAAATAAGGCTGACCAAAGATGTTTCCTCTCCATCTTCAGATAGCTATGGTGGCAGAAAATTCTCTCCCATGGGCTCCTCTGAGCTTGGGTTTATATCATGATCTTGAAGACAATCAAGATATGATTTTTTTATACCTCTTCTTGCCAATCACACAGAGCAAATCTATCCTATCCAGAAAGGAAGACTTTTTTAGGTTCCATGATTCAAACAAAGGCCAAACAAGAACAGGAAAGATTGGATAGACTCATTTTATACCCTTTTTCTGAAGAAAACATTTCTGTTGGCTACTGTCCTAAGAACTGTCAAAGTGATTGCTGTAGAAGTGCAGCTTATGGGTTTATGATCTACTTCTCTTCAAGTGGAAATATTGTATGCACTCCTTTGAAAAGGTTTGGGAATTGGTATTTTGACAGAGCACCTCAAAAAAACACTATGTCATGAAACATAGTGCAAAATAAAAGCAATATACTAGTTAATGGTTCTTTTATTTTACATTTTCTTTCTTTCTTGAGAAGCAATGTAGTCTCAAAGTAGCTTATGTATAAATCTCTTTAAAAAAATCCCTGTTTGATATCACTCCATTTCCTCTCCTCTGCCTTTCTCTCTTTGCTTCCTGTGCTCCTTTATGGGGTTTAGTGAGTGAGATGTGAGTTACATTGACAGAACAAACATGATAAATTTTTGCTGCCCTATGAAATTTGTTCAGTTGAGTTCCTCTGCTGCTGCGAATCTTAATGCTGTTCTCAGGCAGAGTTTTCAATCCATCAGCTACTGTACAGCTGCATATGTGCAACACAGCGGGAAGATTTATGGGCTCCTATTTTTAGGATTTCATGTTTTGGCACCTCCATGCTGTTCATTTGCCCAAACTGTATTCTGCTAATTAAACCTTAAGACCTAAATTATAATGCATTTAGGGATGTTCAGCCAATGAAGCAATGTGATTGCCTGAACATTTCTCAATTGCATCCATTTATATATGAAATTATTTTCTTGTGAAGTAAAGATATGGTAATGCTATGTTTTTCATTTTGAAAGGAAAACTTACATTGCTTTTTATGAATATTTCAATGCACAGTTATGTTATTTTTTGTTATTTCAGCATATTTAATATATGTATACATTTTATTCAATGATGGAATCGTTTGTAGTTCAAAAAATTCTGGATGAGAACTTTTTAAACAGACACATCTTCTTGGGGATTTTCCTCTGTAGAGGTTAAACAGCTGAAAGTGTGAAAGTTAAAGGAAAACAGCAGGATCAGTTTTATGATGAAATGGCATTGGAAGCCACTGGAAACTGTTGTATCTGTAAGCTGAGCTCCAATTTGGTTATGCTAGTACTCATTTCACATTCTGGCACATCCTATATTTTAAAATTAGCCTTGTTAACAGTCTGTCTTAAAACAGCACTTCAACTTTTAACTCTTTTGCCAGGCCTGGGAAAGAGTGTATTTAACATTGTCAAAGAAAATGACTTAGCAACCAGCTCATGCAGTCTCATTTTACCTAGAAGTTGAGTTCTCAGTTATTTAGCACACATTGATTAATAATATAACATAACATTGATTCTCTTACAGAGATGACCACCAATTTTCTTGACTGAAATGTTAAGAATGAAAATGAAATTGTCTGTAAATTTTAGAAGCATAGACATTAAGATGGGGCTATTAAAAAGTTAGGATTTAAAGGTGCAGGAGCAGGCCAGCTCTATGTGCTGAAAAATAAGCTATTGGGGAAGAAGACCAGCCTGACTGAATAGGGAACTCTCCGAGGAACTTGGGACGAAAAGAGGATTTATGACTTTCGGAAGGGGCAGGCAACTCAAGAAGAGTATAAGGATTTCATTAGATCATATAGAAAGAAAATGAGAAAAGTGGAAGTTAAACTAGAACTCAATCTGGCCACTGCTGCGAAAGACAATAAATATTTTTATAAATATGTTAACAACAAAAGGAGGGCCAAGGAAAATCTCTATCTTTATTTGAAGCAGAAGAAAACATAGTCACCGAGGATGAGGAAAAGACTGAGATACTTAATGCCTCCTAGGATGAGAGGACATAGCCTCAAGTTATGCCAGAGAAGGTTCAGGATGGAGATCAGGAATAACTTCTTCATGGAAGGGCTTGTTAAATGTTGTAATGAACTGCTCAGGCAGGTGGTGAGGTCTCCATCCTTGGCAGTGTTCAGGAAGCAACTGGACTTGGCACGTAGTGGTGATCAAAGGTTGAACTCAATTAGCTCAGAGGTAATTTCCAATCCATATGATTCTGTGATTCTTTGATTCTATTTTTTTTAATGTATGCTAAGTTTAGGGCTCATGAAAAACAAAAATGAGAAACAGAGGACAAATCCTTGATGCAGAAGATGAAAAATGCTGTTACTGAGGCATCAATTAAGTGACGAGAAATGCATCCATCCCAAATCAAGAAACCTGTGATGCACTGAGTTTAGGACTAATGGAAGTTAAATTTCTGATCTTACTAGTATTTTGCAGATTGAATGAAGAAATAGAATAAAACAGAAAATCCTTTTCAAAAACAAGTCTTTCTGGCACTGAAATGAGAGGAGGGGATGAGAAAGGCTAAACTGAAGAAGTCTAAAAAGATAACTTCGGGGCATTTTAATACAGAAACCACTGCAGATTGAATCTGCCCTGTCCAGTTATCAGAGAGAGAAACCTGCAAAGGAAACAGGCTAAAGATTTAGTGGGAAAGTAACTAGATCTTTAGCCTGTTTCCTTTGCTTATGGGAAATATAGAAGGTACTTGTTACATCTTTACTTTGAAAGAAAAGTGGCATTAGAGACTAGAAAAGCTCAATGGCATGAAAAGGGAAGTAGTTGTAAAGAATCATGGAAACATTATCTGGCTAAGTGAACTAGAATTACCACCAAAACTGCTGTCTTTATTTCTGCTTCACTGCCAAGCCCTGCAACCAGATCCCTTATCACACTCCCTTCGGGCCTCCCATATGAAAAAAAATGTAAAGAAAATTCATTGCAGATGTGCCCTTCCCTCCGGTCCTGAGGAATTTAGGTAAAAAATATACACTGCAACTTTGGGCTTTACTATCTTTCCTAGAAATCCCAGGGCTGCCACGGCCCAAGGGTAGTGATACCAGTGAGAATTCATGGATCTATTTAACTAACAAGGTAAAAGTGTCATGAAAGACTTCTCTCAAGCCCAGTTATGCTGCCTGGTTTTGGAACAGCTCTTTCTGACTAGAAAGAGGGAGCTGTAGCCCTGAGCAAGTGCATTCATGTGGCTCTTTTAATTTCCCTGACTCCCCACTGTGTTTTCTAAGGTGTTGTATTTGGACAATTGTATTGTGCATTTCTCAATCTAAGGTTGCTTTCTATTTTCAGAAGCAAGACAATACGCCACTTTAAACTATTTTTCTAATCCGCCTAGTAGGAACTGGTGACTTTTCATTTTTGGAGGAAAATTTTCAAGCACTGGGAACTGGGGAGCTGAAGAAACTCTAAGACCAGGTCATGCAATGATACTATGCTCTGCATAAAGATGATCCACTTGCTACAGTTGGGGAACAGTAGTGGGAAACTGGGTTAAAAAATCCATGCTGTTCCTCAGTACTGGAGTTTAAGGAAATACATGACACAGCAGTTGTGTCAGATGCTCAGATACTTATACCATCATCTTTCAGAGAGATGGTTGGTCCATATCCATATCCATATCCATATCCATATCCATATCCATATCCATATCCATATCCATATCCATATCCATATCCATTGCTCTGACTGGCAGTGAGATTCTGTAGAGTGGGCATTGAAGTGGATATGACAACTAGGTGTTGCTTAATTCTGGTTAGGTGACAGCATTAACCTATGTGCTATGCTGTGTCCAACTCCATGTCTATTTCCCTTCAACAAAATACAAATGTTTCTTTGTTCTTACAGAGTTGTGCTGTGTAACTTGATATTAGACAGAAAATTCTAGGTGGGTGGGGAATATTTCTAGCATTATCAGCTTTTTTTATATGTGCTACATACAGAAGTAGGTTTTTTTTTGATGCAGAATTTCAGATTAGTTTATCCTAATGTTTCCTTCACCTTAAAAATGTGTAAATCCATTTGACTGAACTGATATTCTTCACAGAAAAGGGCATCTAAGCAACGTCCATTCCACAATCCTGTCTACAAATAGACTGTTCCTTCCTAAATACAGAAGTTCAGGGTCTTGCTGCAGTAGATGATATCCACAAATAAGCTCTATTATAAAAAACTAGGAAACTCTTATTGAAATGTAACATGGACATTTTAGCAAAACAACATATTCATGAGTGAGAATATTTCTGGCAAAGTAACCTATGAACAGCAAATCTGCAGAGCTGTCATTGTATCCTTGGAGATTCCTAATCCAGGTTGGCAGAAGGGGCCAGAGTATAAAGAATACACTTCCTAAGAGTCCCTCAGCTAGAATGTAGAAGGATTTTTTTGTGCTCTAACCTTCCTCTCATCTTGAGGTGACAGGAGGATGGTTGTTATTAGCTATAGAACACTTTCTGTGAGTTTGGTTTGTTGGTGCTTTCTCTTTTCTGGCATTCTGTCAATGACACATAATGTCTCCAGTGGCCCAGGCAACTCCTTTAATCATTATTATATTCCAGAATATATGCACCATGTGCATAAAATGCCAACAATTATTTAAGCACGGTATCCTGCACTGTACAAAGAAAACACTGACTACATGCAGAAGATGAGCAAATCATCACACTCTCTTTGAAATATTGTGTTAAATAACCTTACAATGCCTTATTTCTATTCAAAGTCACACTGGTTGCTTCAGGGCATAATTGGTTGGTTCATTCTTCAGTGCTGCCAGTTATTTTTCAAAATCATAAAACTGACTTTATCTCTGTAGTCTCAGTAATGCGCAGGTGGTGAGGGGATTATGTTTTGTGAACGTTCTCACATTAATGCTGTAGACAATGAAATTTTCACTAAATCAGGGGACGTCTTGTTTTTTTCTGGGGAGATCATAGTTTGGAGAAAGTTTGTGCTATGACAGTTTTCACATCTCTTGGAAAACCAGGGGATATTTTGGTGAACTCATTAAATACATATTCATGTCTTTGATAACTGTATCTGACTATTTTCATTTGAAGTGGAGCAAATATTTGCATTATTGCTGTTAACTACATATGGCTGCTTGACACCATTAACTGAACAGACATGGAAATAAAACCATGAAGTTCAAGCTGATGTGATTTTTTCTCTTCAAAGAGAAATAGAAACTATTTGCTGTATTTGCACCCACCTATGTATAGATTATTTAATGCTATTACCATGGAAAACATAGGCTGCTATTAAAAGGCACATTTTTTAGACTGCTACATATACAACTGCTTTGATTCTTTCATAATTATTTTATAATTTTTAAGTTATCAGTGCATTTCACAAGCTAAAATAAATATAGATGTGAGTAAAAGGACAATTTTATCAGACATAATAAAATAAAGCTAAAATTTTAGATCTGTTTTAAACTGAACAAAAAAAAAGGTCATCTGCATTATTTTTAAAGTTACTCAGTGCTTTTACTGAACAAAGGTTTGTGACTTTGTTCTTTCAAAACTATTTCTCCAACATCCTTCAAAGCATGACAAGTATTGCTGTTAAACAAAGGATCCCTGTAGTGTGAAGAGCAGTTATCTCCATGTAATTCAAATCACATGCCTTTTTAGTTCACTAAAACAATTAAAGCAGTGTAAATATTGGGGACAAATGCACATTAATGTACATTCCTATTAATGAGAAAAAATCCATTTTTGACTGCATTGCTGCTTCTCATGCTTCTTGCATAGCTGTATCTTGAGATTTAAAGTCCTTTATGCTGCAGATAGTTGCAGTAAATGACACTTCCATCTCCCAAGACACCCCCTGACCTCTCATTTCAGTCATCTCAGAACCCTGAGATGAATCTTATCAAGACAAAATAATGAATGAGCTTTCTGTTGGTTAAAATGCTTCATTAATTATGTCTCTATAATAGCTGAACAGAGCTTTAATGGGGAAATTCTAAAATGCAATTTAGGAATCTTGTAGGAAATACAAAAGTGAGTAGAGCCCTCATGGACTTTGGGAGGGAGGGCAGAGGAACTTAGGGAAAAGGTGTATTTTCACCATTGTCATGCTACACAAACACACACACACCCTGATGGCTGGTGCTAATCGTAGTGACAGAAGCCACAGCTTTCTCAGCCTGTCTTGGTACCTTTGTACTGGGAATTGATAGTAGATAATACCAGAAGACTATTCCAGAGATTCCTAATAGTATCTGCTGGCTCGTTTGTTATTTACACAAGAATGAAGACAGTTTCTCCATTTTATGAGAATAAATTATTTCCTGAAGAAAATGTCCTCAGCTTGACTGTAAGCAAAATCCAAAATCTTTAAATAATCACAAACAGATAATTAGAAAATGTGTGTGAATTTATTAAACACACGTTAGTTTGCACAACTGAATGTTCAAAGTGAGACAATTTTTTAAATAATATTTTTGAATCAGAGATTTCAGAACAGGACTTTTCTCGGCAGCTGGTTTTACTTTAGGAATACTTACAGTGTTCTTCAAAAACTATAAATAGATTTGTTATGGCAGAAGAGCCTTAAAAACAGAGGGTCTTCAACATTGAAAGCTATGGACCAGTTTAGGTCATTACAAAAGGAATACACCTTGATAGGGTGTTATTGTATTGGTGGCAACATCTGCCAGATGTTGATGGGTAGAGCAGACTGCATCTCAGTAAGTTTAGCGTCTAGTTCCTGAAGTAATTATTCAGCAAAGTGAGAATCTGTGGTCCCTATGAGCAATACAAAGGCAACATAATTGTAAGAGATTTGACAGTACTGTAATAAATACAGCCTGATGAATATCTTTAACAATGTGGATTTGAAGAGTCATGATACAAGTGATGATACAAGCATTGGAATTAGAGTTTTGTGACTTCTCTACAGAGCTTTTGTCTTTTGAGAGTCTCTGTCATCTTCTTTGCATCAAAATGAGTGCTTATTTTTTTAATCAGATATATAACTAAATAAATAAATAAATTTCAGGTTAATTTTTTTTGCGTCACCTGATTTATCCCACAAAATCCAAACTACACTCCCAGTTGAATTAGGTGGGCTTTCTGAATCAAATTGTCACTAGTGAGCTGTGATGGGTTGTGACTGAGGAAGTCACAGCATCTCAGCTACCAGCACTTGATCAACCACTTAATGCTACTTGATGACATTAACTTTGATTCCTGGCAATGCAAGTTAATCTCTCTGTAAGGGAGAGCCTCTTGCACAGTTAGCTGGTAATGGATCTATAAGCCATGAAAATAGTGTACCAAGATTTCAATACCATTGGTAATCATTATGGATGAGGAAATAACTCTTGTAAGACATGTCAGGAAGTGATTTGCTCTCAGTAATGCAGAGAGATTACAGCGTACAAAGAAATAATGTGCTTTGAAACTTCAGTGCAAAAGACAATTTTTCTTGAGGGAAATATGTTCATATCCTTGTGACTTAAATTCGATTTGGCACCAGGCAGAGCAGCTGGGAGGGAAATTCAGTACATGCCATACAGAACTGCAGAGTTTATTTTTGCCCTGCAAAAGCATTGTACATATTATGATAAAATTTTTTCTTATGTGTGACTGGACTGGGTGGGACAAGGGAGTAGAAAAGGGCACAACCATTTCTACCTGTTGTACTCCCTTCTGGCTTAGCTGTGCTACCTGATGCACCTGAGAGCTGAAGAAGCCATCCGCATCCTTGAGATAAATGTCACAAAATGTCCAGTAGGAAAACTAGATCTTGTCTGCCTGTCTGTCCACTCAAGGTTGAATGGTGTATGCTCATGATGGGAGTCTTACTGTTGCTTGGAAACTTGCTGGTGCACATGTTTAATCCCATTGGAGAAGTTTAATACTGAGGCATTAAAGATTTACAGAACACCACAGCACAATGTGAAAGTTGCTCTGAGAACTTCATTTGTAAAGAATTCTTTTGGGTTTTCTTGCTGTATTTCAGATTGGTTGCCAAATAGTACTACTAGAACTCCATGAATTTTCATATTGTCTCCATTTCTCAGGGAGTTTATAGCTACTTACAGCTTTCTCTGTATCAAAATATCAACATGGCGCAGAGCTTTCACAGGTATACATGAAAGAGCACAGTCATTAATGAACTTGAACCACTGTAAAGCAGGTTATTCTCCAATAGTAGTGACTGCAGTGCCTTTGAGCATGATAATAATGGAATGTACATGCTAAATCTCACCCGGAAGATAAGGTGATTATTACTGGAAAACCATCATTGCTTTATTTTAAATAGGAAATAAATATAAACAATAATGGGCAGAGTCTGCAAACAGACTACATAGGAGATTGCATGCGATGTAGTGCTGAACAGGAGCAGATAAAGATGGGTAATATATTTTAGCCAATTTTTTTTTTCCTGCCATAGGAGGCAGATACAGTTTTAATGACCTATTTTGCAAATCTGATTTCTTTCTTCTTAAATTCTTCTGAAATTTCCTTCAACATTCCAAAAGTAGTTCATTATTTAGTGGACTATTCATATGTTTGGATTTTTTTCGTTTCATACAAACTCAGAAGGATTTTACTGCTAGTAAATTAGAGAAATCTGCATAAACAGTTTAGCTATTCACATGTCAGACTAGTACAAAGTTACAACTGTTGTGGTGACAAGGAAAACAAGAAGGAAAATGGCAGACCAAATAAGTAGGATACTGAACGCATCACAGAATCACAGAATCACAGAATCACAGAATCACAGAATCACAGAATCACAGAATCACAGAATGGGAAATCAAAGAAAATCAGGAAAACTCTTCAGCTTCTAATGGAACACTGCAGGAGCTGGCTGCCTGTAGAAAGGCTGAGATAATGATAAAAGTGGATGTACAACAAGGTTCTAATCTGTTAATGTCTCTTATACTGTTAATCAATTCAGTCTAAAAATGTACCTGAATAGGGCCCTTCTAGTTCCCTCTTCCAGCGGCAAACAAAAAAAATAAAGCAGACTTCAGAATATATACTAAGTCCACTTAGATGTTGTGCTGGTTTTGCATTGCTTGGCATTTGGTGAGGAGGGAAGAAGGAAATTATTTTTTTCTAAGAACTTCCGTGACTTGACAAAACCAATCAGAGGCTAGTTTGAATATTGACAGCCTGGGAAGCCAATTAAAGAGCTAGATCCACCTCTGTGAGATTCACATTTTAAAACAAGAAAACCCCGGGAACCTTCCTTTTTTTTTCCAGTTTGGGAAGGGGTAACAGGGTGGTGGGCTGTGCTGCGGGCCTGGCGGCTGCCAGGCAGGAACAGTGGAGGTTGCGGGTCCCTGGCTGAAACAGGGCCAGGTCACAGTTCCTGACATCTTGCCTCCAGGCCCCTCTCTGTGCTGAATAAACAGATTTTGAAGACGTTGAAGTAGCTGTAATTCCATAAGAAGTTTGAACAGAGACAGAGGGGTGTGATGAAGACTGTTTGTGCTCCCAGGGAAGAAGAAGAAGACCTCTGTTCCTAGAGATTAAGATGATTTTAAAAATAGATGAAGAGAACCTTTGCTTTTGAATAGGTCATCCTTAAAAGTAATACCCCATGAGTTTGACATGGCCCAGAAGCACAGCTCTGGGAAGGCTGTGAAGATGGAAGGAACTTCATGATTGCAGATTTGCGGGCGGCTGCCATTCGTGAAAAGTGAAGCCATGAAAGAACTGTTCTTTTCTTTCTTGTGGAGATGTCCCTATAGCATGACAAAAGAAGCTCCTCTCCCTAAGTGAACGGAAAAAAAGATTGTTCTTCAGGTGGTGACTGACCAAATTGTTTCTGTGCGTTGTCAGTGAGAAGGAAAAGAGGGTGTGGGAGAGGGGAAGAGAAGTGCTCTGAAGGTTTTATTCTGATTCTTATTCTTTTAGGCCTGTTAATAAAATTTCCCTGTATACCTTTTAAAGTTTCAGCCTGCTTTGCTCTTCTCCTGATCCTATCTTGCAGCAGAACATGAGGGAATATATTCTAGTAGGTGCACTGGCATTTAATCAACACTGAACCCAACACAGACGTATATATGTGTAAATTTACCCATTCATCCCTGATAATCAGCTATTTTGATTTTTGGATATTGAAAGACCGATACATTTTGACCCATGGGTCTATTGGGACCACAGGGTTCTTAAAACCTGGCCCATAATCTCTCCTCTTGGTAAAAATGGGTACAGGAATGCTTTCAACATTATATATGTTCCTAACTGTTTGCTAATAGACAGGTCCCAGACTACTAAGAATAGGAGCAGTTTAAAGTTTTGAGTTAAGACTAATAACCTCAAATTTGGTATGAGCTATTCACAAGAGTTTATCACTACAGTTAATCAAAATCTATGGAGGAGCATAATTTACACGATGTAAGCAGCCCTCAAAAAAGATCAGATCTTTAGTTCTTGAAAGGGCTTTTGTTTTTGTCTTTAAATTGAAAAAAAATGTACAGGAAAAAACCTCTTGGGTGAAATTTAATTAAAGGTGATGTGTAGCCAAATGCAAATATATCTTCTGAGATTAAAATTTCTGCATCTCTGCACAGGACAGGTACCCAGTGCCATATTTAAAATTCAGATTATTAAGTCTTTCATTAAGCATTCAATTTGGCATCCAATTTGAAGTCAGCACAACTTCTGCAATTAACTGTAATGAACTGGGTTTGGATCTTAGTTTTGTTGGTATAAGCAAAATCAAATACGAATCCTATTCTTTATCTGTGTTAAATGTTCTCCTTGGATGGAGTTGAAGCTGGAAGTGCAGTTGTCTGGAATTCCCCTAGCATTCGGTTCAATGCACCTGGGATGTCTAACTTTCTTGTTCTTGTGGCTGGCTTTTGGAAAGGGATATTTTCTTCTAAATCCTCCCTCTGTATTTTTATATTTATTATAATTTCTGACGGGGAAAACGAGGGGAAAGAAGGGAAATGCATCACCCAGCATCTGACTGCAACCACTGAAATGTTTAAAGCTTTAAGAATGGGATTGCTTAGAGTGGTGCAGGAGGCAGACCAGCGCTTCTCCACAAGCCTTCTGAGCAGGCTGGGTACAAGCCAGCTGTGTCACCTGAGGCACAGGTCCTGAGGGGTTGTCCCCAGGAATCAGCTGGCTCAGAACACAAATATGCTGCTCTGCTGACAATTCTGTCCCTGCTGCTGAGGAAAACTTGCTGCAGCTGGTGGAGCTGCCTGGAGAACCCTGCTGCAGGGTGCAGGGGGAGCACCAGCTCTTGCTGAGCTGCTGCTTACAGCTCCTCTGGCAGCCTGTCAGGCAGTCAAGCTGTTTGACACGGTCAGACACCAGTGCTTCAGAAACAGAGGCAGGAGGTGACATCTCCTGCTCAGCTTTATGTGCACTCTCTCAGGTCGGAGTACTTTTAGTCTAATCCTGCTGCAGTCAAAGCAATTTCATCTGGGTGCTGGCTTATCCTCACACAGATGCCTTGAAGGCAATGTGCAGTGTGGTTCAGTCAAGTCAAAAGCATATATCAGTCTGGGTTGGGTATGAGCTGGGGGCAAGACCAGTGTGATCACTTAGGAATGTCAAAATGGCCCCTCTCTAATGCAGAATCATTTTTGAGGAATTGAGCACACACAGAGGAGCACACACAGAGGAGCACACACAGTGTGCAAAGAAGATCTTCAGCAAATTATTCAGAAATTAAGACTGTGGTTAACAAAATCAGGAATTAAAATAAAAAAACACGTTATACTCCCCAAACTCTCATACTAAGTGATCTTTTATAGTGCTTTAATACTTAGGAATGAAATAAAAAGAAAGATGATTAGTTTACAAAAGTGTTAGGATCAGCAGTGACATTACGACTAGTAATTACAAATTGCCTTTGCTTGTTGACAGTACTGACATCATCAGTTGTGTTTGAATAGATAAGAATTAGCAATCCCACACCAAACAGAACAGTAAATAGCAAGACTGTCTTCTGAGATTTAGCACCAAGCCACAGACTGTTAATGGGAGAATGGAAGCTGTGAGAGGGAGTGAGTCCTGTTCCAACTGCTAATTAATCCGATATATAAATCCTCAAAGAGATCAACAAAACAAGGCTCTTGTTTTTGTGGAAGGTGCTTTTCTAACAGCAGAAGAGAAAATAATAATAATAATTAGCCAGTTGACTTGGAAGGCTATATGTGGAAAGTACACAGTGTTATGTGCAAATATGTTGCCAAATGGAGAGCTTTCTTTATTTATTGGAGTGTTTGGGGCAACAAACTAAAGACTTTGCATATTAGATTGCAATTTGCATATTTACTTAATGCTTTTCCTTTTTTTCTACTGCTTACCCTCCCTTCCCTCAGAAACAAACCTACAGCAGAGCAGCCACATTTCTCAGAGCCAGTTTCATCTGCTGACATCAATGGATTTGCACCACAGATGAATGTGGCTGTTTGTGCCTCATCCTGGTAATCATGGCAGCTGTTAGGCTTGACCGTGAACTCAAGAATCCCATCATCTGTCACAGTGTTTGTCTTCCCAGCAGTGTTTTTGTCAAAATAGATATGCTGGGAGAGGAACACTGCAAAGGTACAAAACTTTCTCTTGCATTTTCTTGATAGTGTGTCCTATTATCCCAGAAAGGAAGGGCAATACCCTCACCAGAAAGAATGCAGCTTCAAAACACAATTTGAGATTTGTTTGAGGGAGGAAATTTCGTGGCTTCATTATAACAATGAATGAAGGTCTTATACACGACACAAGGTGAATTTAATCACAGTATATGTGTGCGTGTGTGTCTGTCTGTTGTCTGTGTATGCCTATACACATTGTTGCTTCCACATGTTTAATTTATTTTCTTTGTGATGATGATTTAAATTTTCCCCCATTCTCTTCCCGGAATTTGTTCTGAAGTGCCTCACCGAGGACTATCAGTTAGGAAGAAATGTCAAGTGACAGCCTGTTAAAAGTGCTGTGTATTGTGGCTTTTGCACTGCAAACACACAGAAATGAACAGAACAGGGAGAAGGGCACTAAAGCATTGTCTCTTCCCTAGATTTGATGATCTCATAATGCATCCTGTGTCCTGTAACAGCATTTTAAAGACATGCAACATATTGCTAAGCATTACATACTCAACAATTTTTAATTGCAACAAACACCTCACTTCTACATGATTATAATTTTATTTTCCCTGACTGTTCTGATGTAATTCAACTAGAAATATAATCCAAAGAGGGATATTTTCACCTAATATCTGGGGAAATTTGGCAGTGTAATAGAAACATTTGCTTGTATGGACAAGGAGAATGTGCTTGATCAGAACAATGTAATTTGGAGCCTTTAATGCATCTACTCAGTGGAAACAGTGAGTGATGAGCAAGTCAAATGTTTTTACATGGGACTGATTGAACAGGTTTTGTTCTGAATGCAATTCTTTTAAGACCATATTTTATCTTTGCTTTTTTTTGCTACTAAGTGCAAAAATATATATTTTTGCTAAAATGTACCTGTTCTATCTGAAGTTACTGAGTTACCTGTTCTATCTGAGCAGTTACTGAACTGCTTAAATCTTGTATCTCTTGTGGTCTTAAGAGAAGCTTTAAGTTGTCTAGAAATAAGTTCCAACTCCTCATTTCTATCAGAAATTATTGAATTCTTGTGTTTTTGAAAATGGGACAATACAAACCTACTCAAGGCAATACAGGCTATGAGTATGTGGAGATGCCCTGCCATTAAGTTTGACCACACAAACTTGTGCCTTAAAGAACTCCCAAAAGAAATGAGAGAAAAATCTATAAAGAAACAGAATATGGAATTTACACTCAGTTTTAGGCATGAAAAGCACACTTTTTCTTCCATTTTGCTTTCTTTGTAGTCTCTTCAGATCTGCTGGTAGTGTCTTACAGGCAAAAAACCGGGACAGCACAGCTCCTCTGCATATCAAATTTATAACACCACATTCCAGACAAGATAATCTTCTGTCATGAAGCAGTTTTTATGCTATCCTGATTCATGAACAGAGTTAAAGGAAGGGCTGCATCAGTGGACATGCCTGGATTTGCAACACACGTTTTACCTCCTTGTGTTTTATAACACCATCACAGATAATTGAGACCTTTATAAATTCTTCTAAAAACAGGCTTCTTGCAGTACTAGAAAAGCAAACACTACAAGACACCCAGAAATGTGTATGATAAAAGCCTGGGATCTATCTCCTAGTACAGAACAGTCCATCTCACTACATGAATTAATTTTAAATGTGCATGGACCCAGCACTGAAAACTCTGTCTAAAATTCTTCAGCAGCTGCCTCTGCCTTTCATTTCACAGAGAGCCACATCTACCCATAGGAAGGAGATTTCAAACATAATAAAAACTTGCAAAGATCAACAAAACTCTAAAAGTAAAAAATAAAAAAGGGGAAACATTGCAGCTATTTTTTTTTTCAAATAATGTATTGTAATTAATTTCTTTAATTTAAAGACTGTTCAGATCAGTGCATGTGTATTCTGTAGATTCTGCATATCTGGTTAAATGCTAGCCTTCATTTTTTTCAGCACTTAACATTTCAGGCTATGAGGGTGAACAGATGGGGTAAGACCAGCTAGTACTAGAGCAACTATCCTCTCATAAAGTTGGTGAATTGCACAATTTATAAATGTGAATTAAAAAAAATTTAAATGGCAGATTTAACCTGTAGCTCATGGGATGATTATCTGTTTGTAACCTGTAATAGTCATGCTTATGAATAGGGTTAGGAATGGGGAATGCTGCTGTAGTTTCCCCTTTCCTCCATGAGTTACTGTTTTCCCCCAGCACTCTGATTTGTTTGTGTCTGACTGCACACTGGTCAGACTCCCTCCCCACTCAGAATATGTGTTCAGAATGTGTGTAGGGAGCTAAGAGAGCAGAAATCCATCACCTCTATATTAGGCTGTGTGGTACTAATTTTCTTGATTCTGCCAATATTAGAAACACTTTCCACTGGAGCTTAAAGGAAAAACCTCCATCTCTTCCAGTCCTCCAGGTCCTGGCCCAGAAACTTGAATAAAGCATTTATAGTGAACTCTTCCCACTCCTTTGCTGTTTCCTGCCTCACTTTTCTTATAAACGTCTTCTGTCAGACACATAAATCTTCTTCCAGCTTATTTGGGCAGTTCCTTGGAGGCTCACTATAGAAAGAAACAACTCAGTCATTCCTTCAGCTCTTCTGAGCCTCCCTTTTGTGTTACTTGCAGCCTTCCAGTTTATCCAAGGGCTGCAAAACAAGGACTGAGCTGAAGCTGAGAAAGGATGTGTACTTTTCTTGCTAGGATTTTAGAAGCTGAATAGCACTGAGTATGTGTTCTCCTAATAATTTAACTGGAATACATGGAATATCTCATGAACTGAGATGGTTTTTAAAGCAGAACTATGCACTTGCCCCCAGTTCCATTTTCCCTTTTCTTGTTTTATTTTTTAAAGAAAACAGCAAGGAGCAATGAAATTGTGTTGGTGAGGTGAAGAAGGATTTCTAGGAATTTCATTTTTTCATGACTTGAGATTAGAATGGTACAAGGAAATCTAAAGTAATCAACCTGAGTTCAGAAACAACTCTCTTTATTTTTTAGGCAAATATGGAAAAAACTGGGAGAAAAAAAATCACTTAAGCATTATATAAATTAATTTAATTCTTATCTATTGGCCCTTCTACTGCTCTCTGTTTCTTCTAGAAACAGATTTTACAGCCTTTCTACAATGGAGGAAAACAATTTTTCTTCAATGAACATCCAAATTCTTAGCTACAGCTTAATGCTAATGGCATAGTTTGGTGAGCTCATATTACAGACAGACCAAAGGAAATATGGAGTTTGCAAACATTTATGTGAGTGGTACTAAGAAGGTACCCATACATGAAGGAGGATTTGGCACTTCTTTTTGGATTTGTCTTATATGAGGGGAAGTAATATCATAATAACATAATGGGAGTGAAATTCTCTGGGCAGTACAATGCAAAAGAGGAAAGAAAAGATGAAAACTTTTTTCCTTCTTTATGTCATTATAGGTGGGCTAGGAGAATGTATTCTCCGGAGAGGCATATTTGAGGCGTTTCACAGTGCAACTAACCTACATTCAACCAGATTGATGCCAAAAGGAAGAGTTCTCTTATCTTTTCTCTCCCCAGGCATGTAGGACTGCCTACTCCCTTGAGACAGACCTGGGGATCATGTGGTTGGAGAGTGACCTCAAAAGCTCTCCTGAGTAAATTAATAATTTCTTATGGCAGGCTCATTTTCTGTTGGATTAATTATCTGACCCCATTTATCCAATGGCAGTTTCATTGCCAGAGACAATGCAAAAAGAAAAAATAAGGAGTTTGAGTGAGACCACACCTTCTGTGAGCTATAATTAGAACAGACTATAAATAGACCCATTACATCTAGTGTGAAATCTCAGAAGAAAGGGAACTGCAGGGAAGGACTGGTGATTTACAGGATAACTCCCCAGGGCTTTGTCTGGGCTAGTGGAGCTGGTGCTGCTTCTCATCCAGCAGTTCCAGGTACTTGTGCTACCTTGGCAGCTGAGGCTGGAAGCAAAGGCAAAGCAACACCAGGCTTTTTGGGGGCAAGAGGCAAGGGAGGTGCATGCTGTTGATTTCTGAGGAAGAAAAGGAAGGTGTAATTGCAAAGGAGAGCTCCATAGGCTTAAACCACATGTATTTTCTGTATGCTTTGTTGTGTTTGGAAAGCATTTCTGTTGATACCAAATACTGGAGAAAATTTGTGTTTATAATATGGTACAGATTTCTGAGCAGAATAATTATGCTCATTGGAATTGAGGTAAAATCTCACCCTAGATTAAGGCAATGTGTATGTGTGTAGCTGTGGGGGAAAAATAAGGACCAAGGACTCTGCTTTTCCTTGAAAAGCAGCAATGCTTTTAAATGTTTCTTGCATGCCAGAGAACTGTTATAGCTGTAATGTTGGGGACCATTGCTAGAACAATTGGTGAAATATGGGCTGGCTGGAAGGAGTTTACAGCAACAAAACTGGCTTAGAGCATAAGATCTGAGACAGCTTGTAATGAGTCCTGTAATGTTTAACAGTCATAAAATGTGAATGAAGCAGGCTAGGCAAAGGCCTTACCATAGAACAGGTTCGTGAAATAGTCTTAGGCAACATTTAAGATAGTATATATTTCTTGTTTTTTCTGCCTTTTGTGTGGTTTTCCTCTTCTAAGAAAATATTGCTTGAGTCAAGTCATTCATATTTCTAAGTGAGGAAAATTATTCCAGGGAGTATTACAAAGTTTAGCCTAATTTCCCAACTTTTTGGCTGGACAAGACTTGATCATTAAGAAACATCTCCTGCTGCTACCAGCTAAGTCCTGACAAACACGTAACAGAAGTAAACAGATTGGATACATAATGTCTGCTTCTATGTTTCCAATAACTCCTACAGGTACTTAAGCACATTGAAAAAAAAAAAAAAAAAAAAAAAAAAAAAAAAAAGAGAGAGAGAAATAACTGCTTCACTCTGTTAAGTATGACGTATTCCTGGACACCTCTAATGTCATGGAACTTAATGCAACATACTTTGGATCAATGCAGCCTGGTGAGTTTTAAAGAAACTTTAATATTTTAGCAGAAGTATGAGTTTAATAGAATGTTTCTATTAAAAGGAGAGCAAGAAAAAACAGAGACTTCATTCCATTGGTATATGTGCCTGTCAGCTTGTTCTATTGAATTTCCTGTGCTTTATAATCATATTTTATACAGTGGTAATTGAGAAGAAAAGAAGTGTAATATTTTTCTTTGACGCCTTCTTGTAGCCCTTTATTTTACTAAATTATCTCCTTACCAGAGTACGAAGAGACTAACCAGACAGTTGCTCAAATATTGTTCTCTTTTTAAAAATAATAAATCAGCTTTAGCATCTACTGTGGATTAAAAGGGAAGCTATCAGGAAAAAGAAACAACCAACAAAACAAAACAAAGAAATAACCATAAAGGCCTCTTCTACATTTATCTATCACGCCACTGCTTGGGCTGATTTTGCTCTCTCTGTGGAATAAGCCTAGGTGGAGATAAATGTCTTTTATCAACAAATATTTTTGCCACGTCATTGTCTAAACTCTGTCAATGTGGAGCTAAGAAACAGTCCCGAGCACTCTGTTTCCACTGGTACTTGTCTGATGGAGTCACAGTAGACTTGACATAGAGAGGGTACTTTTAAGGAGAAATAAAGGGCAGTTTAGACAAGCCCAAGGGTCACATTATGCAAATGCTATGTGCTCATTAACCTTTCCCATAGCTGAAAACATTTGTTACCTGGTTACCTATTACCCTTTTTCCTTCCTCCCTGTCCCAAAACTTGCAACCACTCTGACACTTCTCATCAAAGATTTAATTTCAGGGAACTGCTACCATTAGCCCTCTGATCATTAAGTTTTTATTACCTTCAGAATATATAGCATGATACATTTCCTGGTAGACTGCTAAGTAATGCTTTCAATAATTAAAAATCCATAAATAATTAAACTACAACATTATATTTGTCAACATAAATGAACAAACTATGTCCCGTGAGCGGCATTCTGAATAGACACAAGCTGAAAACATGCAGTGATCTGTTCAACAGCTGTATTTAGGAATAAATCTTCCTCTCTTAAAACAGATTTATATTCATTTATCCAAATAATAGGGAATGCAGTAGTTCTCAGAAGATATCATTGTCATCAATAAAAATTAATTTGTATTTGTATTACACTTGAAAGCAAAGAAACACATGTGAGACTAAGGCCCCACAGGGATTAGCACTTTGTGAATAAAACATCAGAGGATGGACAACTTTTCTTGAAGAGTTTGAATAAGAGATAAATAACATCCATGAAGTTTTGCAGCAGATACAGAGTTGGAGAGCATTGAACAACTTATGACCTTTCAAAATAAACTCACATTAAATCTGAGATTTTGGGAATTAATGTAATATATTTTTGACATCATTGTATAGATCAGCCCACTGAGACAGATTAAATAAGATCTAATGAAAATGAAATTAAATCATAGCAATAACATCTGGCTATAATTAAGACATTTCTCTTTTTTTAAGAGACATTTTTTCTTCTCAGTCTTCATTTTATGTGCATTCCAACTTCAGGCTTTCATATCCTATGAGAGCCAAAGTGATTTTTGGACTGTTCAATAAAAGGCAGTAATATGTCACTGCTCTGAAATTCTGCATTCTCTTTCACTTCTCTAATGCCTTTCACTTACCCTGCGTTAGAAATGCAAACATTTTTTCTGCACTGACTTTATCAAATATATAAAAAGACTAAAATCTTGCTGTTGATAGAATTGTGCTTAGGGGTTGATTACACCTCAAAAATAAATATAATATATTTAGAATACTATATTATATTATTTCTATTATATTAATTCTGTATTATATTAATGACTTCTATATTGTATTAATTCAATATTATTTCTATGTTATTATTTGTTTTGATGAAGGACACTGTGGGCATCGTTGGAAGAAAATGTTCCCAGTCAAATTATGTATTGTGTTAAACATCACCAAACACCCACAGGTGGACTAGGAGCTTGCAGGTTCCATGTTCATAATGTCCTGAAGGCTTTAATTCAGTTATCTCAACTTAATGGTCAGGGCTCCCAAAACATAAGGATTTAAGTGAGTTGTTTGATGCCACACACTACTGTCAGCAGTTAGGAGAGGTGATAATGTAGTAATTGCTAATTTCCCCACTTTTAAGCTGTGAGATAATGCTACTTTGAAACTGAATGTCCCATGCCAGTCCTCTACAGGAAATAATGAATACAAGCAAATTCTCTAGCATTTGCTATTGCTAGTGGTAACAAAGAAGTAAGTTGCATTTTGGAAGTGCTAGTCTTTTTTTTTTATTATCAGCTCTGTCAGAGCTTCAATTATGCTCATTTGTCACTAACAAAATGCTACTGGAAGGAATAATTCACAATAGATAAAGCATTTGTTGAATTTTTTCAGTTTCCCTACTTCTAGGCTTTAAAAAAAGTAGTTTTTAAAAAAGTTTCAAAAGAAGCTTCATGGCTTAAAAACACTTAAATTGAAGTACATGAGCAATCTCTATGACTTCAATAGGACTATTCAGGTGTTTATGAAACCCACATATAAGTGTTATGAGATTACTGAAGATGTCTTTTGAACTTCAAATGCCAGAATAAATATAATAATTTTTCACCAACATTTGAGTTTAAAATTAACTCTTAAGTCATATTACATCTGGCACTAATCATCACAGATATAAAACATTAATTAATGTCAAATTAATAATCCAATAATAATTAATGCACAAATGATAATATATATAATATATGAAAAATATTGTGCATTTTATAAAAAACTGAGATTAATTAAATTAATTAATTTATCATTAATTTAATGAATTAAATTAATATTTGCTAGAATATTGTTCCCTCATATTTCCAGTACAAATCTCCTCAGAAGTATTACTGTAGAATTAGCAAGAAATATCATGTTTGGGAACAGGGACAAATGATGGTTAAAACCTTTCCTTAATATCTGACACAGGGCCACTTTTTAAGGGTCATATATTTTTTTGTTTGCCACTTCCATTAGGTTGATTTTCCTCTCAAGTTCATATGTGGTAGTCAGTAAGAGTCTAAGGAAAATCCGTGAACAGTGAAGTGTAATGTAGTAAACAAGGAAAAGAGCCCATTGTTTTCAATATGATTATGAAATAAAACCTTATACTTCTCCTTTCAGAGTTTCATCAGATGACCTGGAAGATTATTATCTTTTCATTTCAATTGCCCAAGCTCATTTCCTCTCCACTTCAGTAAATTAAACCAGGTGGCAGTTTGACCTGCAATATCTCTTAAGGTATTTTCAGTCAAAAATATACTGCTCCAGATGAACTAGAAATACTCCACATGCAACATTCCTACCTATTTTGTGAAGAGGAATAGAAATCAGACAAAACATCAGTGGTTCCTCTAATTCAGTTTAAATCACACACTGTGTTTTTATGTCTTTAGGGAAAGAGGAAACGGTTTCATTTTTTTAAAGCACAGATAGTGGAGGTCATTATGTTATTTAAAGCTGTAGGAAGACTTTATCTAATCATGCTTTGCTTGATCTGCGGTTTTCAGTTTTTTCTCATTAGGAGTTGGAGTAATTTCACATAAACTTTAAGGAAGCTTCCCTAAGATCGTGAGTTTTTAAAATATGTTGACATCCCTTGTGTTCTGAAGCATTAAGTTTTGAGGAAGGGGAGAAAAAAATTGCATGTGTTTTTGGCAAGACAATGTCATGAGTGAGTGGTTTATGTCATTTAAAGAACAATCATGAAAAGTATTAGTAAAAGAAGTCTTAATAAAAAAATTGAAAATAAAAGAGAAATTTTGATGGCAAAGTTTACTCTATGGCTTACTACATGAATGAAACATTGTATTGGGTTTGTATGGCCAGATTTTGGTAGTGAGGGTGTTACAGGGGTGTCTTCTGGGAAAGTCTGCCAGAAGCTTCCCCCATGTCCAACAGAGCCAATGCCAACTGGGTTTGGATGGATCTGCTGCTGGCCAAAGCCTATCTAATCAGGAATGATGGTAATGCCTCTGTAATGAGCCATTTAAGATGAAAAAAAGTTATTGCATGGATGTAATTGTGACCAGAGAAGAAAGGAGTGAGAATATTGAGAGGAACAGCTCTGCAGACACCAAGGTCAGTGCAGGAGAGGGAGGAGGTGCTCCAGGCACTGGAGATGAGATTCCCCTGCAGTCAGTGGTGCAGACCATGGTGTAGCAGCTGTGCCCCTGCAGCCCAAGGAGGTCCATGGGGATGCAGAGGTCCCCTATAGCCCGTGGAAGCGATGCACACCAGAGCAGGTGGATGCCTATCACAGAGGGGAAAGTGTTTTAAAGATTTGTTTTACTTCTCATTAGCCTGCTCTGATTTTGTTCGTTGTAAATTCAGTGAATATCCCCAATATGAGTCTGTTTTGCCTGCGATGGTGTTGGGTGACTGAACTCTCCCAGACCTTATTTTAATTCATGAGCCCATCATTTTATTTTCTCTCTCCTGTCCAATTGCAGATGGGAGTGATAGAGTGGCTTTGCTGAGAGCCTGGCCTCCAGCTGGGGTCAACTCACTACGGACATACAAAGGAAAATCAAAATATAATCAATTTAGAATGATTTACTGGAAGTCAAAATGAAAACAGTAAGTATGGAAAAGGGTAAGGGTGAGAAGGGATGAGAGACGCCCTTCTGTTGGATCGCAAGGTGCAGTGGACTCTTTTGCCAAACAGGCTCAGACTTAACCATTTATGTCTAAAGGATTTAGCAACTTGTAATCAATCAACTAAGTTAACATTTTTAAAGTGACTAAATAGAATTTACTACAATTAAAATGGTTAAAATTATAGATCTGACATGGCAATGTTTATGCTCTTTGCTATAGGCCATTCAAATAAATTCACACACATTGGCACATACACAGAAAGAAGTATGCATGAAGGTAAGGTTGTGAAAAATTCCTCTCAAGTGTCCACAAAATGCTGACATGGACTGCTTTGGTATTCACAATGGGTGAGGGCTGAGCCTTGAGGAGCAGGGGTTACAGCCCAGGCCTTATCAGCTTTTGGTGATGGTCCTTTGAGTATCATAAACTTGAGAGTTTGTGAGCTCTGAGAGGAGTCCTGCTAAGAGGGAGGTGTTGATGAATCCCTCTGTATTCTGGGAGAACTCAAAGGGCCTCATTTAGGACTGCTGGCAGAATCATGAGATGTTTGACTTTAGTCACCTCTAAAATTTCCATTCTCAGGTTGGTTACTGGAGTACCCAAAACACACTTCCGTGTAAGAAGACACAAGGTTCTTGATATTCTCCACATAAAGAAGGAAAGAAAAGACATTTTCTAGCAGATGTTTGACTTCAAAAGACATGAAAAACTTGTATGGTTCAGGGAGGTTGAATAACACGGGTATGTGGGCCAGTTGTCTCAATCAGCACTCCCAAGACTTATCCAAGTCTGTCATACCCCAATGTGTTATAGTTGTAAGCCTGTCCACATTCTATATGTTGTAACCTCTCCAATTTACAGCCTCGACTTTGTCAGTCTGGCAAAATGACTGAAATGACAGCAGTACAAACTGGGCAGGAATAGTCATTCAGGAAGGATTTTGCTTCCTTCTCTTGCATCAGCTTATAAAGTGACTTTAACAGCTGGGGCTACACATGAGGTGCATTGGCAAACTGGGATCCATTTGTCTAAACCCTCTGGAATATTTATTTCCAGCATCTGGAAAGTAATATGATTTTGCTGCAGGCACCTAAGTTTCCTATGCTGTCAACACATGAAGCTGTATTTGAACTTGCTGGTAGAAGTCATCGGGAATCCAAGACAGGGTTTTCCTGTGTTGTTTCAAAAGAGAATGTGAGCCTTGAATGTCCACTTTTAAATTTGACAGAAAGTACAACTAGAAAGTCAACCTTTTAAAATGTAACTGTCCCTAAACACTTGGGAAAAATATAATTTAATCCCCAATTTCTGCAGCTGCAGTTTCAGTTATTGAACACTAACTTTGTAATAGCACAATACATTTGCCTTTGCCTTCCCGCATCCGCACTCCTTGTTACTGGGCCACAGATAATTCACATTTTGGATGTAGAGATTTGCACAGACACTCCCTTTTGTCAAAATTATAGGTGAATTAGGAGAACTTTTCTTGAGTTACAGATCTTAGAAATAGGTTGTGAAAAGAATCACTTTTGTGTCAGTTCTGTGAAATAACATGCCTTAAAAGTTTTCTCCTTTCAGGAGAGTAACTCTGAAAAGCCACGATTTTTAAGAAAAATCACACTGACAGGCTTTCAGATCTAGCAATTGAAGGTTCTTTTCCCTATGAAGAATGGCAATAAATGCTTTTTAAATTGAAAAAGAGATGAACCTTGATTCTGGATGCACCAAAAGCATCAAGGACACCTTAATCATTTACTTTTTGGACATAGAAAGGAAACTTGCCAGGTCCTTTATAACGTCCTCCTAAATATATATTTTGGACACTATGGTCATCTAGACATACCAGATTTCCCCATGCTTCAAAACTGAACAAGAAAAGCTTTAGGTTTTTTATATAAAACAAACCAACTCTGAATATTACATGAGAATTTAAATTCTACTTTGTCTTATACATAATTTTATGCGTGGGCCTTTTGCTAAACTGAACAGGCATAATTCTACTAGTATGTGGATAGTGATAGATTTACAGAAATTTGGTAGCTCTGAGGACTTATCTCCTGCAGTCAGTTACCATACATTTTGGGGTAGAATAATTTCCAAAAAAAAAGGCTACAGCCAACCTATTCCTCCCTGTTCCATACATATCTAGAAGAGGCCTATATTAGCCCTGAAACTCCTTATTTTGAAAAGAAATTAAAGACTGGCATAGCAGTAGAACTTCAAATAGCTATTGACATTTTGCCCTTATTTATGATGGTAGTAGTTTTGAGGCAAGCTGCCGTGTAAGCAATAATTCAGACCTATTCTCTCTGAGGAGCTCTGGGTGTGATTTAACTGAATTTCTCTTTCTTTATTTTCCTTTTTTTTAGTTTTTAAAATTTAATTTTTATTTGTTATTTTGAAACAATAACTGAAGTTGCCAAACAAGAAGATAGTTGTAAAGTAATTAATTGCAAAATGTCTATTCCTTCACTGAACTTTCATAGCCTTGTGAGAACAAGTCTTCAGGAGAAGATTTTTACATGATAGGTGAATGGATTATGTAAAAGAGACAAGAGTACATTCTCATATCTGTATCAAAATGGTTGTTGAATCTCATTTCCAAGTTTCAATACTTACACTTGAATGAGCATCTGACAGTGGTGGAAATCACTGTTTTGTTAAATTTTGGAGGAAATAGAATGTAAAATCACCTCTCGCGTAAATTTTCTGCAGAAGATATATTTACTGACTTCAGAAAGTCCAAATAATGTGTATAGCACTAGATGTCAAATTCTGCTAAGTCTCTATTGCAGTCTTTATAGCCATCACTCTGATTTAGATTAGCAGAGCATCTACCTTGGTTTCGTTACCATGTAATAATCAATATTTGTCATTTTCCTACAGGAGACTTTTTCCTTTGAGATCTTTTATAACCTTATGGAGATATTTGGCTATCATTTTAGGTAACAAAAATCTGGGGATCTCACTATTGCTAACTCTTTCTACCTTCAGCAGACGAGATAATTATGAGTTAAACAGAAGGGCCAGATTGTTATCTCATGGTGCCACGGGAGCTACCTGATATCTTCTGGTATCAATGGCATTATAGTAGTTTAGAACTTCCTTAGCTTTCAGAGCCCTCTAGAGTCCAGCTGGCATGGAAACCCCATCATAAATTCCTTCAAAGATACTAGGTTAAAGGTTTATCCATGCTATGGCTCATTTATATTTTTAGATTTAAAATGTCAGTATGATTTCATAGGATGACACTGAAAGGTTCTACAGTGGAGCCTGAAGAAAACTTCTAGGTTTGGTGATTTCAGTGTAAATCATGGCATAAATATGTCTACACTTACTCTGAAGTAAATAAGTCAGATGAGCTAGATGACTTTAAAGTAAATACACAGGAAGCATCAGACCAAGCAGAGAAGCTATGTTCATAAGTCACCCAGACTGATGGCATTCGCCTGGGAGCTCTTAGGGAACTCATATGTGAAATTACAGAACTGCTGACCAAAGCATGCAAACTGCTTCAAACACCGTCTGTGATGGAGGCCTGGCTGACTGCCAGCAGCACTCCTATAGCCACAAAGTTTCTGAGGGGTACCCCAAAAACTGGAGGCTGGCTAGGCTGATCACTCCTGGTGAGATGGAAGAGTCTTTAATGAGGAGTGAATTCTCTTGTTCCAGAAGTGAACAAAGTGGTTTGAGCAAAAAGAGGCAGCAGGGCTTGTGAAAAGGGCAGCCTGGGCTCACTGATATGTTTGTTTTGTTTTGTGGAAGTGTCAACAATACGTAGCTAGAAGTGATCCACTGCATTGTGCCTTGGAGTTTTAAAAAAGCTTCTGGCAAGTTTCCATGCTATAGGTTCTGGAGGAGCTATAAGAGGGGTTTTGATGTGAAATGCTAGATGTACATGTGTACATGGAGAACGTGCCCAAGTTAAGTGACTCTTCAAACACATGGATTGTATACAGCTTCATACAGCGTTTTGCAGCTTATGTCCGCATAACCGTGAAATTAGCTTTCATGGTTATGCAGATATATTTCATCTCTCATTAGTCAGACTGCCTAAAAATCACCTGCTAAAAATAAACTGGACATCTTATAAACACAATTACAGGGTCCTGACTGCACCATCCATCTTTTATGAGCCTCTATGAGCCTGTTCCATCTCTCTCTGTACAACTTCTTTTCCCTTCCCAGGTATGACACAGCTGTATGATCTCACAGCAGTCTGACATGAAAACAGCAAAGCTGTAAAAAAGAAGAGCTGTGAGAAGCCCTTATTGACAGTAACCCTTGTAAGTGAGAAGCTGTATCTGCCTCCCTTGCTGCGACCCTCAGCTACCCACTTGCCTGGCAGAGCAGGCTGCTTGTGCTGCTCCCTGGCAAGCCATCCTTGCCTTGACTAGTCACTCCATTTACCTACAGAGTGTGGAGTGGAAATTTGGGACTGACATCAGTAGAAATGTGCTCTCTTTGTTCTTGTAGATCCTTACAGAAGCACATTTTAAAGTAGATCACCATTAACTTTGTTTTCTCCATATTTCAGTTACTCAGGTTAAAAGCAACACACTTAAAAGTCTGTAGGCTGTATGAATTTCTTCAAAATAAGATAAAGTGAAACCCTGTGGCTAGAGATTCCAGCTTTGTCTATGCTTTGAAGTGGAGGAAGTACCCAGATGGGAGTACGTGTAGCTGTGCATCCTTAGGGCTTTTTTCTCCCATTGACATTCATCTGAATAGCCACTAGCTACACCTCCTCAGTTCCCATTCACAGTGAGATGTGCCTATGCTCCTGAATCTTCGATATATGGACAGATTGCTCCTGACCATGTGTCATTATACTGATAACAGAAGGAAAACAAGGATTGTATCTGAAATCTAGTAATGCAACAGGCTGACACAAAGTAAAGAACCACAATTATCTCTGCATGATATTTAAAAGAATGGGGAATAAATAGTATTTTCACTAGGCTTAGTCTGGTGCTTTTTAGCAGTTTTTCTGGAGGAAATATCAAATGACATTATCCTGAAAAAGAACAAGAGAACTGCAGACCTAAGGTTCCTTTCTGTTTAGGTTAAAAAATACTCTTTTTTTTGGCCAGTGAATAACAGAACAATATGAACAAAGAGAATATCACTTACAGGATAGTGTCAAACTGCATCAAGCAAAATAACCTGAAGGAATACCTTCATGTTATATTATCATGTGTTATATTCATAATAGTATCTATATGCACCACGTGTTACTTTGTGCATATAGAAACAGGGTGTTTATTTTTCTTCTCAGGGAGAGAAAAGAACCTTTGTGCTGAAGGCTACATTATTGGTGAGTTTTTGGAAAATGAGAAACTTTATATAAATACACTGTTACTGCAGTTAAAAGAAAGTGCAGAACATAGAATTTGAAGACAGAAAAAGTGGGGTAATTGATTTCTTTAGGGTCTTTAAAATTAAATGCACATGCATGGAACCAGATCTGACCTGAAATACCAATGGTGTTAATTTAGAAGAATTCTTTGCAAATTCCCTAGACTTATGGTAACTTCATCGCTCAGATCATAGTATATCTGAGTATGAACATGAGTAGAAAAGTAAAGAAAAAGCATTAACACTTCTTCTTATTTTGAATCTGAAAAGACATTGTAAAAAAGCAACATCTACAAAAAGGAGGAACACCTCTTTCAGAAGTTATAGATGCAAGGTGAGTTGTAAAGCCCCATCCTCACACATGTGAACTGTGCAGTGCAACCCTGCCCCCAGAGACAGGTGTGGTCATACAGAAATGTTCATCAGGAGTTTCTGGGTGCAGAAGGGAACACCTTCACACTCTGTACATGCTGTCCTGCATTTCAACAGTCAAGGCAGAAGACTGGTTACGGCATCTATATTTGTGTATTTACAACTTGTGGCATGAGGATGCTCAAACATTTTTTGATACGGCTCACTGATACAGTTCCTTGTACATATTCGTGACATGAGCTATATCTGACTTTCTATCAGCTATATTCTAGCTGTAATATCCACTTCCAGTGACAGATGAATATTGACTTTTTTTTAACATAGAAATAGGCACACAATTTTTGAAGAACTCATAGCACAAACAAAATCAACAATTTGAAAAGCAGTTAGCTTATGTTACTTTGTTGTTAGGGTGGTGTTACCTATGCTGTCCTCGCTTCCATACCCAGCCATTTGTAAAACTTACTAATTGAATTATTTTTACCTTTAGATTATTAGAGCTCTGGGATAAAGAAATAACTTTTATTGTATTTCTTGACAGCACTTAGCTCAGTGGGATCTAATGTGATGTAGAACTGCAAGATACTGCCATAAAACAAAATATAAATAATTGTAAAGGTAAAGGAGACCTGTTAACACTTTCATTTCCAAAAACGCTTCAAATGTCTTACACCAAAAAAAAGGTAGAGGTATTTACTCCATCATGCTCAGAGAAAGGGAAGGTTGTTATGAACTTCAGATTTCTTCAAATAATTCTTTTGGGCATCAGAGCTCATAAATTGCAGACATGTAGCCTAATCTCCCCATCTGCTTATATTCTCTAAAGAACACTTTGATCCGCTTTTACCTTAAAAAGTGATGAATTTAGACCATTCCTCTGCAGCATCTTCTAAATCTCACTAGTAGGAAAACTCTCTTGATATTTGGCCCAAATATTGCCCTTCCTTAATTTAATCTTTTCTGTTTCTAAACTCTTGAGTACCACCATATAACTCTTCTCAATAGCTGTCATTCCTCTCCAGATGAATTATTAGGTGGCATTTTGATCCTCTTGTAAGAGTTTTTTTAATCCTTTTACCTCTAAGAATCCTTCTTTCACCATCTTTCTGCAATCATCTGTATTGCTACTCCTTCCCTATTAATATTATCTGAAAAATAACAAATTTTCATGTATTTTTTTTTTTCCCTGCGAAGAACATTGCTAAGGCAGGCAATGAATGAAAAATATACATTCTTTCTGTTTGTCTTAGTGGTATGATATGACCCTGGATGAGGATGACAGGTTTGCTAGGAGGAACTGACACGAACAAGGAAGAAGACAATGGTAATAAAGACCTACATTTGGAACCAGTATTTAATTGGCATTGCAAGTGGGAAAGAAGAACCTCAGGCAAGCATTTTGAGCAGATTAAACAAAAGGCTACTCCAGGGCCCCATGCTCAAGCTGAGTAGAGCTTTACCAAGAAAAAAGCCATTCTCAAACACTGAAGATCTCCTCAGGGAACATGATCAATATGTCTCAGGTGCCCAACCCCTGTCCCACTAGACACTTATCTCTTGTGTCCTCTCCATCTTTACTCTGTGGTATTGCACTTCATTTTAAGAACTAATTTTAATATAATTTTTCTCATGAAATTTTTACAGACAGAAAATTCCTATACTGGATCGGTCATAGTGTTTTCATTTGGTAATTCTGTCAAAAAATAACAGCTACAGTTTGTTTTTGTAAGCTGCACTTATTCCTGATGCCTCTGCTATCTTCCAAATGGCTAGAAACTGTGATTAATTCCTGTACTTTCAAAGGGATTGAAGCTAGACTTTCATGACAGTAATTACTACGATCTCTCTCTTTTTGAAGGCTGGCATCACATTTCTTGCCTGTTATCTACCAGTACTTCTATCCCAGTTTCATTTATGAGAGCAGCCGGAAGAAGAGAATTATAAAGACTGAGATTTAAGTGACAAATTCCTGCTGCAGTAGAGCTGCCAAAGCTGTGCTGGGGAGGAAAGGTAAGTTCATCCACTGCACTCTGAAAGAATCTCTCTCATGCACATGAGAGTGGAGATGGATGTAAAATGTTGTGTGTGCACACTGAATCTTTTCACCTGACTCCTAATGATCAGCCACATTCAACTTCCTTGTCTACAGCTTCTCTGTAGAGCACAGGTGGAGTTTCTCAGAGATGCATAACTGAAGTGGTATGATGCAGTGGAAGTACCACAAGTCATTCAAAGCTGTATCCAGTCATCTCAAGCTGCAGGATAATCACAATATTTCACCTCTTACTCCTTTTCAGTTTCTGTTTCATAGACAATACCACACATTTCCTCTGGAGTGCTTCTGGTGGCAGGGCTGTTTTAACACACAGTTTTGTTGAAGCAGCTCTCTTGCTTCTTCTCTTTGGTATTGTACCTTCATTTCTACCACTTTTCCTCCAGAACAGAATGGTGGTTTTCCACCATTGGACATCATGTCCTACAAGGGCATGTGGTTCCAGGTCAGTTGATGATCTATAATTTGGGCTCTTCAGATCAGCAAATTTCTGTACTTCTTGAACTGTCTAGATCTCCCCTCCTACATTCTGTTTTTAAATCACATAGTTCATCCTCACCTACAGTCCTAAAATATAATTTCTTTCAATACTTCTACATGATGATGCTTGAAGCAAGAGTAGCTTCAAGCATATGATCAGTGAAGAAGAATACCTCCTTTGGGATGCCTGTATCCAATTACTGTGTCTTTACTCCATTATTCCAGTAGCAACAGCTGCTGGTTTGTTTGCTTTTTTCTAATTGTTTTACTTTTAAAAAATGGATAAATCTCCCTGATCTCTGACTCCTCTTCTTTGGTCGCTGGTTGTTGGCTTGTGAGCTTTAGCCTTGGCTAGAGTTATTTTCTTAATTAGTCTCATCACTGAAAATTGTGATCAAAGATCTTCCTCACCTATTCAGCTGGCAGAGTTCTGTACAATTTATAACACACAGTACTTGACTGATCAGCAAAAAAACTACTCTAACAAACTCACAGGCACTCAGAGAGAGAAACAAACTCATCAATGACAGACAAAGGTTAAATTTTTTTTTCTATAAAGCATAAGCAAATTCTAACATCACCTTTTTTACTGTATTTGTTGACATTTCTATACATTAACTGTCTGCCCCTTGATTTCACTCAGTTGCAGTTACCTGAAACTATCCTTATGAATCATCACAAGTCACTTCTCCCTAATGATGACAAGGTTTTTTCTGCTTCATCTGTGCAACAGAACTCAACCTCACCCTGCTTCCATAGGTACTGATGCTCAGCCCCTTTCTGGATTTGAGGAATGCTACTATGTGAATCAAAATGATTTGCAAGAGCAGCCTGTTTTAGTGCCTACTGAAATAAATTAGATTATTTCTATGGCATTCAATGGGCATTAAATTAGACCTTTACCGAATGGTGGAACATTCTTACAATTCAAAACAACTTAACTTAATGAGAAACATGTTTTTTCAAGTGTACTCTCAACAGTTTTCCCTAGAGGAGAATCTAGGATATATAAGGGCATTTGTTTGTTGTGTTTTTTCCTTAGTCAACGCTGATAATTTCATAAAGAATTCTAGACTCCTCTAGGGAGAATAGATTCAAATTAAAAATGAAAAGTTACATGAACTTGTGTGCATTCAAAGCTTGTATTAATTTTAAATAGGTAATAGGTACTCTTAAACGTCAGAATACTTGGGGAAAAAAGGACAACTAGTATGTATTTGAGAGCAATTGATTAAAAGCAGCTGCAATTACAGGGACCCATCCACCCATGTAAAGGATGGAGGATACAGCAAGAAGCAGCCTTATATCATTGTCATTCCTTCGACTACTTACAGCTTAATAGTATGGAAAAAAATAAATGAGACTGAAGAAAAAATGGAGATGAGAAGAGCAGAAGTGTGGGAGGAAAATGAGGGAGAACAGAGTATGTTTTCTACCTATTCTGTGTGCCAGAGGGGTCATTTATGGCTTTAAAGTAAAGGTTCAAAACATTTAGGGCTAAATTCATTTCTGTTTTTAGCTATCCAGAGACAAATGGAGTTGAAGCAGGGATACAGTTTTCCTCCAGACTCTTGGGAATTAAAATTCAGATCCCAGCAGGAATAGCTATAAGGCTTCCATAAATTTGGAAAAGATAAAAAAACTCCTTTGCAGTTTACTGCTCTTGAACCTTTCACTTCTTGGCTTGAATTCACTTCTGGGCACCACTAGAATTCAGAATTCAGCAGCAGAATCACCTGATAGGAAGTTTGGAGAGAGGATGACAACCGCTGAAGGTAATAATCTCAGTGACTTCATTCCCAGGCAAACCCTAGTGGCAGAGAGACAAGGGCTTGGGCAGAGTAGGATTGCACTGCCTTGGGGTGTTTTCTCCTGTGGGATCACTGCCAAAGCTTAAAGACCAACCTTAATTGGGTCTTGTAGAAAAATGTATATCCTTGCTGCTCTTGTGGGCATGATACTCCTGCCCACAATAAGGAACTAAATCTTTAGTTCTGATATCTAGATATATAGTCCTGCAAGCTCTGACTGAGTAATGGCATTCTTTTGCCATCTTAAGCGGAAGTTCCTGTCACTCTGCACTGCTACCAATCCTTCTTCACTGTTGGTACGGCATTGCAGGCATGTCTTGGAGGTTATTCTCCTTTGGGTTGGTCTTGCAGTTGCCTCAGCCAGATGAATTCAATCTAATGACATACAGTATTTAATCACATCTAAGTTTGGATGCAGATTCGCGAGGTTCAAGCATATCAGTATTTAGGATGCATTCAGAATGATATTAATATGAAATCACCTAGGAATTGAAGAAGCTGAATATAAACTTTGAGTCCTATTTGTTGTTCCAACAAAGTTGTGCCCTAAGATGACTAGAAGTAGCATGGGAAAAAATAGATAGCTTCAGTAGACTGTAGCCAATTTACCACTGCTGCCAATACCAAATTACAGCTCATTCTGAATTAAGCTGGCAGTGATATATGGCATAGTAAATTTACTTGTTATGACTCTGGAATAAGAAAGTTTGGGGAAAATTGTCTAAAGAAAATCTCACTTGTATTTATAATTATATTTTAAGATATAAGTTTGCTAGATAAAGGATTTTGTGTACTATGAAGTCTACTTCCTTGACCAAGCAACTTCCAGTGACAAATGTTCTAAGTGAATAGAACACACTGCATCAGTACCTAGAGGGCATTTGCAGAGTACATTTAGATATACGAATTATAAAAAAAGTAGAATTTTAGCTCTCACAGAATTTTAGAGCAATCTAGATTTCCTGTTTCCATGTTGGATTAACAAAGTGTCAACTCAAATTGCTCATATTTTATAATTGAAATATCTTTGAATTTATTCAGAACCATCACTCCAGTCTTGTTTACCTCCTCTGCTGAAATACAAATTCACAATTTGTCTTTTCTTGAATTACACCTCCTGTTTCCTTCCCCTATTAAAATGAATCTCACTTTAGGATTTATAGCAAATATGTCAATAAATAACAAATAATATAGCATGATTTCTCCCTGTACTTTTGTTTTGGTTTGGTTTGGTTTGGTTGTTTTTTTTTAGGGGGGGGGGTTGGTAGGGGATAGAATGGAAGAAATTGTGATAAATATGCCTCCCGTGCTTTCTGGGATTAGATTTCATTTTCCTTTCCAACGTATTTGTGAACTTCCCTAAAATAATATTTTCATTTTCTTTCTTGATTAGTGCATTGTTGCTAGCCTCTGGCTTTTTGGCAAGTCAAGTCACTACATTTCCAAGGGTTTAGCAAAGTTTACAGGCTTGATCAGGATTTTTTTTTAGAAAACAACTGATAAAACCCCTGCTTTTTGATCCTACACTTTTCCTCTTGTTAATCTGGTTGCAATTCCACTGTACAAATAGGTGAAATGGCAGCAGTCAAAGGCATGCTGTATTATGGCAGGCAATGTCATGGGAATGAGTGCTGAAGGCAAGAGAAGGTGTGACTGATTTTTACTACCAGGGAACCATGGCATGAAAGAGGATCTCTATAATCCAAAAGAGTTATTTAGGCATTTGCAAACATCAAAAGTGATACCAGGGTTTCCTGACCATCTTCTGGGGCATGGTGTCCTGAAATATGGTGAGAATTAACAGATAACCCCTGCCAAAAGGGGATCTCCTTTACCCGTTTCCCACTCCCATGTGTTCTCCATGCTAGTGCTCACTTTATCCTCTTTGACAACCTTTTTAGTTCACTTACTCCAAGGGGAGCAGAAAGAGAACTGAACATTTTCTGTTACAACAGTGAGTGAAAGTGACTCACAAAAGGTCTAATGAACTCTAGAGATGGAAAAGGGAGAGCACAGAGTTAGGAAAACAGGAAGAGGAATGATAGGAGTATTGGAAAGGGAAGGAAAGGGTTAGGACAGAATACACCATGATTTGGTGTCAGCAATTTTAAGATTGGTGCCACTGCCTATGGAAGCAGAATTGTCTTATGGGGTAGCTAAATAAATGGTCTCTATTTTTCTCTGTGAAGTTTGGAGCTTTACAGTATGATATATGATGGCAGAAATCCAGCAATGGCAAAGTGCTATAATTCTATCAAGTACCTTGTGGAAAAACTTCCTTTAATAAGTTTCACCATAAAAGCAAACAGCAGAATTCATCCGCAAAATCCAAACAAAAATGTGGTCACATGGATCTAGGGCCGATTCAAATTTATACAGAGAACACAGCCAAGGCCTCTGGGGATAGTGCAATTCAAATATTAAATAAAAAGATCAGAAGACCTCAGAATGAGGGAGGTAATTGAATTCAGAGGGCTGGACCTTCTCCCAGCCAAGGGAGTGTGATGCCCTGTTAGGAAGCTGATTGCTCTTCCTTTTCTTCCATCTCTCTGACTTTCCTTCTGAAAAAAATTTAAGAGCAGTCATGGCTTGTAAGTGTAATTATGATTGACCCAGTATATTGGCCGAGCAATGAATTCAGTTCAGCTCTCGACCTTTTAATGCCTCATTCCCTTGTACCGATTTTTTTGACAAAATAAAGGTATAAAAACATTGTTGGGCAAGTTAAGCTGTAGATTTTTTTGTTCTTCTTGGTTTTTTTGTTTTGGTTTGTTTTTTCTTTTTGTTTTGTTTTGTGTTTTTTAGTTTGTGGTTTTTCTTCTTTTGTTTCTTTTTGCTTGTTTGGTTTTGTTTTTGTCATGGGAAATATAAATACAAAGGCAATCTATGTTTTTAAATTAAAATAGATCGATCAAAACTTTCTATTGCATCCAAAAGGGAATTTGAGTATGTGTTAGATTGGTGGATTTAAAGGTAAGTGCCATTTCACCTACTTGTGAAGGAAGAAACCACAGAGAAATTCCAAATGCAATTGTTTAGTATATTAGTTTCTCAAATATTTTAGAAAAAAATTGTTACAAATCCCAAAAGTTATTATTTAACATATAATGTAAATTTTCTCATTGGAGATTATTTTCTGGATACTGTTCAAATTCTAAAAAAAGATAATCATGTTTTTAAAATTATTTCATTTAGTCAAGGTGCCCAGTTTGAAACCACAACAGTAAGGTCAGGTTATTTAATAACTGACCAAGTTTTTGCAGTTCTGGAGAGTAACATCAACTATAGGGTAAGTGATTATTCCTTAAATAAATGAATCCCTGCATTACTGATTATTTTTTGCTTGTATATGTTGTAATATAAAAGCATCACAATAATTTTATCATAGCTATGATTATGTGATAATCGTATGGAAATCACTGAACTGGGAACTCACTGGATATTTTGACACTTCCTCTCACTGATTTGCTTGCAATATTCTGGCCATCTTCTGGGTGGAGAGAAAAGTTAAATGGCCTTGCTCCTCTCCTTGGCTTCAGAATAAAAATGGACCGGAACCAGTAATATGCTTTTCTGTTGCACTGAAATATGACACTTAGCTGTCAGAAGTTTGCTGAGGAGGATGAACTTTAAAAACCTTGGAAGACAAACAGCCATGAAAAGCACAGAATCATAGAATGGTGTGGGTTGGAGAGACCTTAGAGATTACCTAGTTATAACCGCCTGTCATGTGCAAGGACGCCATCCACTAGACCAGGTTGCTCCAAGTCCCATCCAGCCTGGTCTTGAGCACTGCCAGGAAGGGGGCACCCACAACTTCTCTGTGTAACCTATTCCAGTGCCTCACCACCCTCACAGTAAAAAATCTCTTCCTGATATCTAATTTAAAACGAACCCCTGTCAGTTCAAAGCCACTTCCCCTAGTCCTGTCACTACATGTGCCAGTGAAAAGCCCCTCTTTGACTTTCCAGGAGGCCCTCTTTAGTACTGGAAGCCTGCTGTAAGGTCTCTCCAGAGCCTTCTCTTCTCCAGGCCAAACAACACCAACTCAGTGTGTGTCTTTGTAGGAGGGCTGCTCCATCTCTCTGATCATCTTTGTGTCCTCTTCTGGACTCACATCAACACTCTCAATGTCCTTCCCATTCTTGGGGTCCCCAGAGCTGGATGCAGCTCTCCAGGTGGGGTCTCACAAAACCAGAATGGAGGGGGAGAATCAGCTCCCTTAATCTGCTGTCCATACTGCTTTTGATCCAGAAGATTTCTATGAAAAGATTTTCTTTCAACATAAAATACAAATCAAGTTTCTAACTGGAGACAAGCTATAAGAGCTGTTCAGCCTTACTTGATGTTTAACACGTAGACTTAATGAATGTCCCCGGCAACGCAGACTATAAGTCAGGAAATTTATAACCATGTTGGAAGCAAGAGTTTGGAGGTTATTATGTTTCTTAGATGAGAACAGAAAGATCATAATACAACATTAGGCTTTTTGTCATGAGATGAGGGAACAGGTGTAAGTAGGAATAGATGAACCCTTAGTTCATAATCATTACTCCCAATCAGAGCAAGATTGAAAAGTCTAATTGTGAAACAGAGGAACAATACACTCTGTACATGATAGTTATTCTGCTGCATTGAAACAAGTAACATATTTGCATTTTCAGAGCCCAGCACAGGGAGATGCTGAAGATTTTTATGGCTAGACTAAAATATTTGGAGCAACCCATGGAGTTGGGAGTCTGAAAGATGCACCTTTAGACTAAACCCACAAGTGTTATGAGGTTCTAAGGACCAAATTTAAACCAGATATTTTATAATTGCATTACATTTGGGGATGATAGATCTTCCTATGAGGACCTCTTGACAGGTAAGGTCATTCAAGAAAATATTTGGGAAACTTCAAATCAGAAAGCAAAGCCTGTGTGCAAATTCAAGTAAGAAAACCATTTCTTTTGATCTTTCTCCTGCAGGGAAACCAGACACTCTTTCTAGGTCTGGCTACTAAAGATTAAGTTGCACAGTTTAATTGAAGTGTTTTCACTTTAACTTTAGTGAGGTGTCACAGTTTCCTAGCAGACTACCCTCATATCTATGAAAGAGTGGAAGGGACTAGAGATCTATCCTATGTTTATTAGGCTTCACTGTAGGATGTTAACTCAGAAACCACATTAATTTAGGAAAAAATTTCAGCAGTTTATATGCTGAAAAGGGAAATCTAAGATTCTCACCCTAGCTACTCTTCTAGGTTTTGTTCTAAAACTTTCTGTGTTCAATTCAGCTGGGTTGCCTTGGCATTTTAAACATTGCAGGCGTCATTACATTTTTCCCACTCCAAGATGGTAAACTTTACCTCCCTGAAATGCAAGAACAGATAGGGAGATGGGTTTTGCTGTGCTCTTAAGCAGATATCAGATACCTTTCAAGGACAGCAGCAGTCCAATCAAATTAAAAAATTTTAAACTAAGTTTAATAAAAGGCAAGTATGCCACCACTTACCTATCAATGAATTCCATATGAAGGCTTCAAGATTTTCACGGACCCTTAATATAAGTGATCTGGACTTATGCTTAAACCTAAAAAGGATTGCACTGACTCTAAAAAAGCATAAGACTTTATTAAGTAGTATTCTAGTGACCTGTCCTGAGAAACATGTCTGACGCAGGATTTGTGAAAATAACATTTATACTAATATTAATAAATGAACTCATTAAATAGAAAAGTAATTATTGAGAAGGGAAGTTATGGGACTTGAATTACCATCCTGAAGCAACCGAGGAAGCATCATTTTCATGTGCAACATTCATTACTGTGATGCAGGTAAACCAAAACAAATTAAGAATGGGGTGGTTATACCTTGCCCCTACATTTCAAAGTATTCTTGACTCAGGGGTGGAATTCCTGGATCCATTTTGGCAGTTTATGTAGGCTGACACATCACATCACATTAACTATTTTAATACAGTTTACATATGTGTGAATTATAACTACTCTGACTGACTGGCTGCTCTGTAATGTAATGGATGTAGACAAAGGTTGCCTAAGGTAGAATACATTATTAGGTCAATTAATATACCAGCAGCATCTTGTTCCTGGGTTAATCATTGGACTGAACCTTTACTCTGCATTTAAATATGGCCATAAAAATTACTTAAGAAAATGATGGTTTAGTTATCTATGTTTATTTTCTTCCCATGGCTTACACATTACATTTGCTCAGTTTGTAAGTCATAACTTGATTTTCCAGGTGTCAAAACATCATGCTCAACTTGACATTAAAAAAAAAGTCTGGCTGTGATGTCTCTCCATCTACACATCACTAACTGCAGTCATCATTCTGAAACTGCAATTAAACTGGTAATGCGGCTTTCGGGTTTTTGGGTGGGGGAGTGTGTGTTTTGCTTTTTTTTGGTGGATGATGCACAAGGCAGAAGAACATCTATCTTGCCTTCCCGCAGGAATTAATAATTGCATTAGTTTGTATTGTCTGTAACTACCCCATAATTCATATGAGAGAGGGTTCTTTCTGGTTTTCAGAACCATCAATTCACAGTTTTCCTTTCTGAAAGGGTATAGAAGAAAAGCCAGCCAGATCTTTCTGTCTGAAGGGAAGGGGAAAGAGCCATTGAAGCTAAATGATAATGTTTGTGAAAGAGCAAATGCCCATGACCTGGACATAGATAAATTTAGAAAAGGAATTTCACCCTAGGATCACCTGGCACCAGGAGCCGTAGCAGAAGGGGAAGCCTTCTAAAATGTGCTCTCAACAATTATCCAAATAATTTTCTGATGTTGTACCTTTAGGCTCAACTTAACCCAGAAGGGTTAAATTTGTCAAAAGGTGCCCTAAGAAGTGGGTTCATACAGGCTCTCAGCAAAATTATTGTCTTTCTCTGGAATTATTAGCAATTCTGCTGAAGTACTGTATGCTGTTAGATTATATACACTCCTAAGCAGTAGAATATGCCTCAGTAAACATCAAATAGAAATTAATAGCCTTAGAAATTTCACTGGTGGTTAAGTTTTCTTTTGGTTTGGTTTTGTGTGTTTTTTGTGTTTTTCTTTTTCTTTCAATGAACTTGTGGAAAGAATAGAGGACATTTAAGACTTGCAGCAAGTCTCATTAAAAAAAGTCAAAATTCACCAGTAGTTGCTGTCTCACAGCATCTGAGTTAATGCAGCTGCTTTGCATTCTAAAAGCATTAGGGAAAGCATTGTAGATATCTCTGCATTTTATATCTATTGGTAAATTATGACTTTTTAATGGCAATCATTTATATGAAAACTACATCTATTGGCCCAAAGAGCTACTTACTGAAAGAAATGAGCAGATTTTCACTTAATACATCAGATTGATAAATTAATTTCCCCAGTTTTATTTCAGAGATCAAAAAGAAACACAATATATTTAAGTTTGTAATAAATGTTTTGGAAATATGCTCTTAAATGTGTAAAGCTTACTCTACCACAGCAGCATTTCCTCCAGAAAGGCAAGTATTGTTATCTGGAAGCTTCAGCATTTATCTCCTGTTCAAATATTACACAAGATTTATAATCCCTGTGTTTTATATCAGACTGTTAATCAGGAAGCTTAAATCAATACCTCAGATTGTTAAGCACCTTTAGAGAACAGCTTTATAGTGGTAAAAGTAGCACAGCAGAACAGCCTGATTCTGCAGTTTCACCTGACCACCAAAATACCTTGGAAACTGTGACCCAAGAACAGCAAACTAAATATTGTGGCCTTCAAGAACACCTTCATTGCAATGCCCTTTAGAGCAGAACGGAGAAATCACAGCCTGTGGGCTGTGAATAGAGTTAACATTACCTCATATAAAAGATAAGCTTGTTATTTTTTCCCTCTCCTTTATTATTAGGTGATGCAAAGATATGGACTGATGCAAGACCAGAGTTTTGAAAAATACATTTCTAGGATAAGAAAAAGGTTCCCAGCTCTCCATTACATGGAGGTCTAAGGAATTTTAACAATGCCAAAAATATCAGATAATGCTTTCTCTGGTCTTCAGCAGAAAAGAAAATGTAAAAAAAATTTGTACATCTAAACTATTTTTTGCATAGCTTTACTGTATTCCCCAGAAAATAGTCATATCTATTTTGAGATTTTTCCCATCTCACTTCCACAGGAATTACCCATTTTTAATCAGATTATTGCCCTACCTCTTCTAAAGTCCTGTACTGGATAATGATTTCTTTTGGGAGGGGAAAGATCTCACTTGTCAGTTATGAAATTTCAGCTCCAGCAGAGGAAAGTAATTTTCTGACCTACCCAGTCCACCAAGTTAGCCTCCTTTCCTACTCACACTGAAGTAACTTATCTTGTGGTTTATTTCACCATGATCAATTCTGGCTGAACACAGGGTGAGGAGATATAAGTAAGTGTCTATTGTAAATTCATGCATCCCAATTTTCCTCAGGTTTTCCATGGAACAAAATGAGTGATCAGAACAGAATTATACCTGTAGCCTATTAATGATTCCTAACATATCTTCCTTGAAAAATTATTTTGCAAAAGCTACATGCACAATTCAGACCTGCTTCAAAGAGGAAAAGATTCAAAAAACACCCTAGAACATGGACTTTAAGAGTTATTCATTCCTGTATGAGGAAAGGAGGTTTATGTTTTTATTCATTCACTCTGGCATTTCCAAAAGAAAGAAAAAAAAATTCCAGAAACTACAATTGCCACAGAAGTCTTCGTTATCCCTTTGGCAGAATCTGTCTAAAGTGCTTAGTCTTTCACTTTTTTAACCAAGAAACTAGGGCACATACTAAAGCTGGGGTTGAATTCAACTCTGCCAGCCAGAACATATAGCCCAAGTTTCCCAGGGGGAAGAGCAACAATACTCTCAATTTTATTTGCAGGCAAAGAAACTGTAGAAGAACTAACAGGGCAATGAGGGCAAAAATCTCAAGGGAACTGCTTAAAATTTAACATGACTTCTAAGTAATCACAGAATATTTTCCTTTTAAAGAATTCTTAATTAATTCTTAATTTTTGTCAATATTTAGTGTGGTAGCATTGGGAAATACCTGCAAGATAAGCCCTATTATAGGTATGATACAAATGCATGGCTAAAATAATTATTGCTCCAAATAACTGGCAGCCTAAATAGAAAACATAGTGAAAGGCAATATTATTTATAGTAGACAGTCAAAAACTGAGGCACACAGTTCAAGAAAAGCTTCGCTACTACAGCTTTAGGCTCTGGAATAAGTGATTAGAGAATGGCAACCACTACACCTCAAATTCAGCTACATTCTGGTGGAGCCTTTATCCTCCCTCATTTACTGTAGACAAACCTCAGTGTACATGACATGCCAAAAACAAAAAAAAATCTACTTTGTATGATAGCCTAGGTATTAGTTTATCACTGCAATTGTGAGGCAAGACAAAAAATCTTTGGACGATTTTCCTGTTGAAGTGTCCAGCCTGATGTGATGTATGCATATATTTCTTTAAGCATAGTTTAACTTATCAAATTTGAACTTGTTAAAACATTCTGAACTTCTTGAAACAACCCCCCTAGAGATAATTTTTTTAACATGAATAGATCTACAATGCCAAGAAAAATACTTTAGCACAGAAATCCTAGAAAAAAAGGAAACTAATCACATATCAATTAATCTTATTTTTTAAACCAGAATTTGCTGAAGAATTGACATTAAGTATGCTACAAAGCAAAGCCTCTCTGAAATTAGTGACTAAAAGCTTTCAGAAGTGACATCTACCTCCAAGTAAAACATTTTTCACCTGTCTCATTATGTGTGGAAGAATTTAAGATGGATGAAAAAGTAGCTTTTCACTTTTGTCTTATTTTTCAAGCTGTAATTGTTGCCATGTGTTAACTAGACAGTTATTGGACGGTGATCCTCGACTCCTCTTTTAGGTAGGGCCATTAAGAAAGAATATTTCTGTGCTGATATAGCAGGTTTTCTATTTTTTTCCAGGTTATTAGTGGTAGTACTTGAGTACATAGTTAAGGACCCTGCACCAGAGCAAAATTTTCTGCTCCCATAGAGCTTAAAGGAGTAGGCAAGAGACAATGGAGAGACCTGAATGACCCACTTCTTGGGTCTTAACAAGGCACCACTTTGCTGCAGAAAGAGGAAAATCCTGTCTGGACTATGGCTGTGGCTCAGCTCACTGAGCCAACACTGGCAGCTTTATTTCAATATGAAATTATTCCTGAAAGACAGAGCACTGGGATCCAGCCTGAGTACTCTTTACAAATGAGGAGATGCAGCAAATGCTTTTCACAACAGAGAATTGTGAGCCAGGCGTCTGTCACAGCAGTGAAGACAGTGTCACAGTATAAAAATTACTGTCTGCAGCTGCATGCTGCATGCACGTCCTCAGGGCAAACACACATTTTTCCAAGCCAGAGAAAAGTAACCTGCAGTACTTGCGGCCCCAAACAAAGGATGCCAGAATGACAAATTTTAGTTGCTTACATGGCCAGGAAAGACATAGTCTTAATACTGACAACTCATTGCTGTTCCCTAAATGTGTGAATCCAAGGAATAAGCTCTGCTGAAGATTATGTCTGATGCCAGCCTGAACAGTGGGAACAGTAATGGTGGTGGTGTTCATGAGGGCTTGTGACAAAAAATAGGAATTTTATTTTTACCATTATTGGTGAACAGCTACCAAGACAAGTTGAAATTTGTCCTAGACAAAATCCTGGTCTAGAAAAGAAGGCAAGGCTCAGGAATCATCAGTGCAGAGGGAGGAGGTGAAATTTCACTCACAGGTGAGAGTATGCAGGGAAATGAGACACAAGATGAAGAGGAGAGGACTAAGGACAGAGATGCTCAGGACCAACATAATTCTTCAGGAGGAGAGGAAAACAACCAGCAGAGCACACAGCAACAACAAGAAGTGACATGCCACCAGAAAAATCAGAGCATGAAGCTGAAGATGAAGGATGTGTCCTGGGCTGGGAATGATCTAGTCACTGGAAAACACTTTTGCCCACACAAGTTAGGATGTCATCTTAGGATGGATGAACTATTGGTGGCTGGGAGAAGAGGTGTGAAAAATGAAACTCATTTGCTTTCTTTCATCCAGCGTCTTGGTTCCTCCTGAAATCAAATAATGTAAGGGACTTTCACTTGCATTTTTAATAGATTATAAGCCTAATAAGCATAACTATATCACATTATTGAAATTTTGTTCTCGCTAGGGTAGCTATCAGAATGCTGACTTTCAGACTATGCTTGCCACCCATGATAATTTTCTTGGGCTATTAATCAAGAATAGTTCCCAGTGAACTCACTGGGGATGCACCAGTATTTCTAAAGCTGTTAGAAATAAAGTAAAAATTTCTCTGTCTGTGTGTGATTTGTTAACTTAGGATTTTTTATTTCTATTTAAGCCACTAGCAAAACTTTAATCAGCATCCATGAAAAGGTAATCAGACTTCTTTCAATAAAACATGCGTCAGAGCATTGCGTGACATCATTCCCTGGAGTTACGGGCCTGAAGAAATCATTGCAGAGAGTGCATTAAGTTCTGTCTGTATGGAGTGACTGTCACAGACATTGCCCCTTAGGATCAGACCATGTGGTATCTATCAATCTACAACCTGAAGATAATTCTCTCTGCGCCTCCCACACTCTGCCTCATGCCAATTTTGTGGGAGAGTAATTTCAATGAGACACTGTCAGTACTCTGTTTGCTAAATTCCCTTTGTGACTGCGCTTCGTGAACAGGCAGGAAATTCATGATAACCGTGACTGTGGCAGAAATTCAGTTGGTAAAAAAGCAGAGATGATGTAACATCAATTAGTCTGTACAGGTGGCTGAAAGAGAATATGAGGTTTCATGACACATTTTGAACCACTTCATGTAATTTACATTTGAAACTGTGTGAAACAGATCCATTTTGGCGTTTTGGCAATTTGTGTGCAAAATACAAGTGTCTGCATTTTTTTCTTTTGAACTGCTGAATTGGAAATATCCCTGTGGATATCCAGGTGTTTCTTTTTGATGAAATCAGTTCAGCAAAGAAAAAAAACAAGTCCATAACATTTCCAATTAACATTAGAAAACCTTGTACACAAAAAAAAATATTTTTAAAATAAACTGAAAATACCAAAACTTTTTTTCTAAATATTTTTCTTTTTTTTTCTGTAAAAGAAAATTTTGGAGCAAGAATAATTACTGAAAATTTTCAAGTAGTTCAAGTGCTCTATATTTATTTTCAGATTTGATATTTATCTTCTGGGCTATAGAAGATAAAATTCTGGATCTGGTTTGAAAGTGCTGTCAATTGAGAATTGTTCTACTGAACTGAATTGGAAAACCCTAGTATAAACCAGCTTTGAATAAAAACAGAATTTTGATTCTTTTAACTTGATTTTTTAACTAAGGTCCAATCATTTTTAGACTAAAGCCCCTAGTAAAATTTTCCTCAGAACTCAGGGGCAGACAACCAAACTTTTGCATAAAGGTCTTTCAGTTAATCTCTATGAACTTCTTGTCTTGCTCACAATCTGCCTGTAGAAAATTGCCTGGAAAGTTTGTATATTTTTAGACAACTATTATTTATGGAATAATATGTCTTCAGCCTTAATCTACAGAGACATATTATTGGGAAAGAGCAAGCTTTTGTGTGCATGCACAAGCATGGCTGAGTAGCTTTCTTGTCACTAGACTGCACAAAGGAAACAGGATTAGTAGCAATGATTGTACATTGTGAAAACTGTTACATATTGGACAGTTCTCTTATACAGAATTGAGGTCTGGATATCCCTTTTCCCTCTCTGAATGAGAGAAAATGATCAGGACATAATCCTTAGCCCCTGATTCCTGGTGAGTGCCATTATGAGACCTTGAATATTTGCTTTAGGTGGTGAAGGGAAGAGGGAAGCTGGCAAGCTGGGCTAATCGGGGTGTATCCTCTGGGCACTGGCATTTGGCTGGATACCACACTCCTGGCAGTATGTGAACTGCCCCAGGACTGCTTCCTATGGACTTTTTGTCACACAGAATCACCAGACTTTTTTATGCTTTCAGGTATACCACTCCCACATGAAAGAATGGTGATATTCATCCCATCAATTCCACAGCTGAGGGAGGATTTTTCCGTGTCATCTGCTTCTGAGTATTTCCCCCATCTGCCTTTAAATGAGTCAAAACAGAAGCACATGCTCCCCATTAAAACAATTTTTCACCACAAATGAACATTGATATTAGGGAAGATTTCTTCACATTTTTCTCTGTTAGAACTATTACGTCTATGTTTTTTTCACCTTGCTCACTCCTTTCCATTGTGAACAGCCTGCTTGTTACTGTAATGTTACAAATAGCATGAAGACCGAAGATCCTGAATTATGAGAAACATATTTGGAGTATTCATTTGTTGCCAAAATTGCCCAAAGGATTTCTATTTTATCCCTGCAGTCCCTTGATGGTAATGTTTCCTTCCCTTTAACATACTAGTATTATATATGTTTTTCATCTGCTTCAGAATTAGACAGACCAGAAGTGATACCTTTGCCAATTCATCTTCACTTAGATTTTCTTCATTCAGCCTGTCAGAGACTACTGCAAAAGGGAGACAAAGCTGGAACATGACAAATAGGCACTGTGATTGTTTTCAACACGCCACAAAAAAGTAGGACAAAATATCTTAATGTTTTCTCCTTTTCCCTCATCCTTCATTCAGCAGAGATTTGCTGTCACTTATAAAGGTCACTGGCCTATGAAGCAACTAAAAAGGCAAAAACTTTGTCTTCCTTCCCGAGTATGTTTTCAAGCTGCAGCAATAACATAAACCCTTTATTAAATGCTGGGTGTCTGCAGCAACAACTAGTCACAATCTGTTAAATAAAGGATGTTAGGGCATGCTTCATTTTATTTATGCCTGCCCAAAAAACACCTGCTCTAAAACCAGAAAAAAATTATACTTTTGTGTAGGCATTTTGAAACTGATGACAGCTTTGACAGTTGGTACCGCAGCGATCACAGAATATTTTGAAATGGGGTCATTCAACACTGTGCACAAGGCCAAGAAAAAAATTAATAAATTACTGTGTCTCAGGCAGTACCTCTTGTATATGCATTTTCTAAGTGGGGCTGATCAGCACACTCTTCCTCTCCACAAAAAGTCCCTGATTCTTCATAGAGCTCTTGGAAGCTTATGAAACTGTGTTCCAAAGGGTAAAACATTTTCAGTTGGGAAGGCTATGATAGTCACTTACAGTAGGTATATTTACCTAACTTAGACCTCCATCACAGTCCATAGGTCAGAGGCTTTAAGGAGAACCAATCTCTTTTCATATATTGCTTTTCCTCTCCATCAAAATTCCTGACTGGAAAACAATCAAGGCTGTACAGAATACAGGAGCATGAAGCAACCAAAATACAGTTGTCATGACGTATTAGAAAAGTTTTTTTTCCCATTGAAATATTTCAACTTCCAATCAAAATATTTTATCTTTGACATTTATGCACTTTTCCTTCCCTATGAAAAATTACTAAGAAAAAAAAAAATATTTGGATTTTTGCTTGCCCAGTGGCTGATAATCTTGCCACTGTACTATCAGTACACCAGAAAAGCACATTCTTAAGTCTTAACTTTAAGTGGCTAAGTTGTCCTATTTAACTCAATGGGACTGTTCAAGTGCTTAAAGCTAAACATCCATTTACTGAGAGCAGAGTGCACAGTACCTTGTGTCCACTTGAGAGAATGAACAGACAGAGTATTTGCAGAGTTTCTTTCAAAATGTGTTTTTCTGTTCCTTTTAATTTCTAGTCTTTAAGGTTGAAAAATATGGTAAGGTTTGAGTTAATCCTATTGATTTACTTTTTCGGTGGGAAAAGGCATTTTTAGGTTAACAGGCAATGAATCATTTTACAGACTTGTGAGGCAGGAATTGAGGGGAACAGATCTATGGGAAAGCAGGATCCAAGAAAAAGGACAAGTAAACCCCCTGAATAAAGGAGGCCCACACATGATGCCTGCACGCCCTGTGGGAATCCAGGACACAGGAATAGCTCCTTTTCCTGTCCTGAGAGGTTTTGTTTCTCAGGAGAGCACAGCTTTTAGTCTTTGACCATGGAAAAAGCTTCCAGAACTTTGTGAGAAGTTGAGTTGTGTTATAGTAGATGATATTGTAGAATATCACAGGGTGAAGAAATAGATTTTGGGTTTTAGTATGGAAGGTAGATAAAAGACAAGATGGAGGACTTCTGAGTGTTGACTCAGCTTCTTCCTTCTTCATCCACTCCATTTTCTGTAGTTTTGAGTAGCACAGTGATTGGTTAGACAAAGTCACAATGCAGATGTAACATGACTGAAGAATAATTAGGAATTGGTAGAAAAATAAAAATATAGTACATGTTAGGTACATTGTGGAACTCAATTGGATAAGGTATCTGTATAAAAATCCTTGGAATCATCCATTTTCTCTCTTTCTGGCCCATGGCTTTGAAGTGTGCTGAGCCTGTTTTCACCTAAGGTTCTGAATTGTGATAAAAAATAATAAACAACTGAAGATCGAAACCAGCTACTCCTGCTTGTCTCATTCCTGGTTCCTGACCCTGGCACAGACTTTTCTCAGGGGATTCCCGGTAAAAGGGATGCCCGTGGTGGGCAGCAAAGTCTCCCACGTCGAGCCTTCTGTCCGGGCGGGTGGTGATTCCGACATCTGATGTTCCTGTGTGAGGACAGCAAAGAGTGTTTGTGCCTGCCAGAGAGCCCCGTGTCGTGCTGGAGATGACTCCATCAACGCCCCAAATATGAGTGCAAGGTCTTTCAGTAGTTTTCTCAGGAAAGCTGCTCCTAGTCTTTGGCAGATTCAGGGTGCCATTTTCAGGTGAAAAATTGGAGTCCTTATTCTGCTTTGAGGAAAGTCTGCAGACTTAGAACTCAAGTTATGATTCTCTGGTGACAAGACAGATCTTGTTAAATATTAACAGCAATTCCTGTTCTCCTCACCTCTCCTCCCCCTGGGAAAAAAAACCCACCAAAACAAGACTCTTACCTATAGCTCAGATTTTCTCACTAAAAATTTTCTACAGCTTTCTCTTTAGAAACCCTACTGCCTTCACTATCTTTGGGGCACAAAGGCAGTTCAACTATGCCTTTTTTTGTTTGTTTGGTTGGGGTTTTTTTTGTAGTTTGTTGTTGTTGTTATTTCTGTTTTTGTTTTTGTGACAGGTCAATGGGTCCAACTCCCAGGCAGACATAGCAGTAGCTAGCTACCCTAAAGATTAACACAGGCTTTTGGTGGCTGAGTGTAACGTGCGCCAACAGGAGAAGCCTCCATGGTAGGAAGAGAGGCATGGTACGCATCCCATGTTACAGGCACTGTAACTCTAGCACACATGGCCTCACCTGCAGGGAAGAAAGTTGATCTTGAGTCTTCTCAGTTCATCTCCATCATCCCTCAACCAACGGCTCAGAGAAAAATGTCTTCATCCATATGAGACTTCATACACATGCTTAACTAGAGGGTTAAAATTCACTCAGACAACTTTGCAGGAGTGGTGAAATGAACACCTGTTTTATGAAACGCTTTTTATAGCCCTCTTATGAAGTAGGGTAGTCTTTGTTATTGAAATGGGTTCCCCCCACTCCAATTTTATTGCAGTAAATTCTAACAAGTTTTTGATACAACAAGATCAGGTCTAACTCAATCTCTCAGATGATCTCCAAATTTCTAGGACTTTTGCATTATGAAGATAAAAAATAATGTTTGAACTTTTGCTTGACATATTTTCAACAAAGACATCTTGGTTCAAATTTTAACAAGACATTTTGGATGGTAAATTAGCTTGGTGAACTTTAAAACAACACAGCCACAGGCAGAGCAGGCTATGCTAGCTGGGTTTGATATCCTCACACCTCACCTGAATTTATCTAGAAGGGACTGGCAGAAAACTATGGCTCTGAATGCACCTGGCACACATCATCACTCATGACAATAGAGACAAAGGTACAGCATAGGACAATCTAAGGCAATTTAAACCAGTGATGCTTGAGATTATCTGAGGATCTTAACCTGCCCAGCTCTATGGATGATATACAGCAAGTGGGATATAAAATTTGCAGTGTAATTGGAAGGGTCTTATTTTTTTTCTGGTCTCTTTCTTCAAGTACTGAGAGCACGGAGGACACATCTTCTGATAGCAATAGGTATAAAGTTAGTATAGGACGGTTTCTGTAATTGTCACTGTTGAATGGACACTGCTGAATTTGCATTAAAACAACATTCCAGAAATCAACTTATTTTAGTGTTCTTCCAGTCATTAACACCACTTGTAGTGTAAAAGACAAGAACTGAAATAAGGTCTGGTCCTTGACTTCTGCATTTCAGTTCAGAACAGCAGTGTGTCAGAGCCATGAGGAAAGTATTGTTGAAATGACACTGATTAAAAATTCAGAAAAAGTTATTTTAGGGAAAACCATTATTTTTACTTTATTTTAAGTATATTCTCCCCCTTCAGCTGACATCAGAATGTGAATTCACACTGAGGTAGTGTAGATCCATTACATATCATAACCCTTAAATATATAGAGAGACTAAAATCACATAGGGACCACTGGGGTCTCACTAATGGATTTTTTCCTTCATTATAACTTGTAACAGCTTGAGAAAAAAAAATAAAACAAAAAAAACCATGAGCTAATTGAATGGTTCATGTTGCAGTTATTTCATGGAAGTACATTTCTATTTTGCAGACAGGCATTTTTAGTTTTATGTTTCACGTAGGTGCCTCTCATTGTTTTTTTTAGTAATACGTAGGTGCTAAAACTGCCTTGCAAATTTCACTCAGAGTGGTTCAGGCCCAGACCCTCAAAGGCCTGAAAGATTGAGAAGTCTCTGTAGGCATGAAATGAAGCTGGTGCCAAGCTCAAATGCATGGGTCTAACTTCAGTGTCACTTGGACCTGCATTATCTTGGATCCTGCATGACTCGGCACACACCTTTTAGGAGTAAGAACAAAAGAAAGAAATTGAACTTTTTCTTTCAGAGCATTAGGGAACCCGCTATAGGACTACCTTCATCTAATACAGCTTCTTTCCTGCAGTTGCCATAATTGGAAACAAAGATAATAGAAAAAGAGATGGAATGAGATTAGCCCTCCATAACTCTATTATTTCTTTGTGATTATTCTTTTTTATAGAGAAAAAATTTTAGTAAATTTTTTGTGAAGCCTTTTTCAGTGAAAAATAGTCAGAAAACTAAATCTAGGTTTAGTTGCAATGACTCTAGTTTCCTTGAAGTATCATAATTCTTGTTATAAATATTTTTCCTTGTGAAAGGAAAGTGTAATTATTTTGCTAATATGCATGAAAATAGCATTTGAGGAGTAGAAACAATATGGTACTGTTTGACTTGGAATTTACTCCCCAGCTGTTAATAACTTGCCTGTCTCTGGTGGAATTGTGAGTGTGTTGTTCCTGTGCATACAACAAATAGCAACTGTTTCTGAAACTAGGAGCTGGGCCAAAGGGAAAAAAGGAAGTCCAAAACACATAAACAAACCCCTTAAAGTCCATATTGTGTATTTAAATTAGCTCCCTAGAGCAGAAAGTAGTAAAAAATCTCATGTGCATCTCATTGCATTGTTCCAAGCGTTATTTAATTTTTGCAGGAAAAAAAAAGTTTATGACAGCCTTTTTGAAATTACATTTGGAATTGCATATACCATCTATTGTCAAATAAATATTACCAGTGATTAGTAATATTATATTTCCACCAACTTTTCCCCAAACCACATAATGCATAATACTTTGAAAGACAGTTCCAAAGTGACATTGTCCCAGATTTTCAGTTAATCATAATTTGTGAAAAACAGAGCAACTGAACACTACATGAATAATACCTAATGCCTTGGCAATTTTGACAGCCTGTTTGATATATTTATGTTTTGGGTATGATTTTCTAATGTCAGTGACTGAAGAGTGAAGGTTTGATTTTCAAGAAACATATATACCAGTCAAAATTTGATTTAAACATACTAATGCCTACTTTTCTGAACTTCCAAGCAAAATAGAAATTAAAGTTCTTGAAATATTTTTTCATTATTAGATTTTACTTTAGGCAAGCAAAAAAAAATTGCTTACTGACAAGGTTATGTAATTGAATCCGTCACGCAGTGTCTCTCCAAGCACCGCTATTGGTCAATTTGTCACAAGAAAATTGACTTTGCTGAACATTCTGAACATTAGCAAACTTAAATGTCTCAAAGAAAAGTGTGAGAAGAATCAGGACATCATCAGTACTTGCTGGCCTTATACTTTTCTTTTGTATCTATGAACAGAGGCATTTCACTGGTGTGATCAGTAGTACCTACATTTATAAAGAAAGGCAGGTATATGAACGTCTTTAATAGAACTTGAACTTCTGCTCCAAACTAACATCAAACTCCTGTGTACTGATCTTATGGTATGAGCTGTCTTCCTAGTACTGGAAAGTCCCATAATCTGTTTGAAAAAACACAGATTTATCTCTTAAATAATTAGTTTTGCTTCTCCCTGACTGACTTTGATTTTTCCTATACTTTGCTAAAATGACACATCCTCAGCACTAATGAAGTACATACATATATTGTGCTAGACAATTTTTCTGTTTCTGAAAACACATGACAGTGGTTTAAGTTCCCTGACAGTTGACATATTGGTCAAATAAATCTTCCAGATGGGTAATAATACAGTGCACTCCATAATGTTCTTTTACATGTCATATTATTTACCCACACTTATCGGCAATTGCAATGCTTGCTGGAAAAAAAATGCTGTTGTGTAGGCGGCTCTTGAATCATCAGCATGATTCCTAACTGGGAGACAGCAAAACTTCTGTTTGGAGGTGCTAAGAAGAGAAGATAAGGAGGCAAGCTATTTGTAGTAGTCCAGATCTCTGGATGAATTAAATTCCATGTACAGATCTGGGACACAGATTATGCACAAACCATGTCCTGATAAAACATTATTTTGATAATTGAAGTAGATCTCAAGTGATGCATAGTTTGCCCTGACTGTAGAGCAGTGGAGAAAGTCAGGTGTGCTATTTACCCGTGGGCCAACCCAAGGACAGGGCTGTGGACCCACATAACACATGAAAAGGAATTCTGATCCTGTTGTGCTCCTGCACTTTAAATTTGGAGACAGAGAGGAAGTAAAGAAGACTTGGTTGCATGCCACAGGGAATAAAACCCCTGCACCTCACCACTGCTTTGGGAAATTATTTGTCTGTATGGGCCTATATTTTGAGTGTGAATTGGAAGATACGTGTGTTAGGGCAGGTTTACCTCTTGAGGTTAGCCCTCCCACAAAAGGGACAGAGTATGAACTTATGTGCCCTTACTGGGATGGGTGTAAAAAATGTATGAAAGCTATGGAAATTCACTGCATTTTTCACAGCATCTACTTTTTGTGGTGCATTGGTGCAAGAGAATTTTAAAACTGAGTAAAATTATCAGAATTGTAAGATGCAACTGAAAGTATGTCAAGGAGTAGAAACAAAATATTTTCCTAGTAGGAGTAGGAGATATCAGTAGAGTCAGAATTTAGGGTTTATAAGAATAATGTATTTAACTTTCAAAGCATACACTTTCTACATTGTGAAATATTTTTGTAATTAATATTTACATAGTTTCAAGGAGTCACAGAATAGTTGAAGCTGGAAGTGATCTCTGGAGGATATCTAGTCCAATTCTCCCCTTGCTCAAAGCCGAGGACTTTGTCTGGCTGGGTTTTGAATATCTCCAAGGAAAAAGATATTACTACAAACTCTCTGATGAGCCTACGCCAGCATTTGAATCATGTTCATGAATCTTAGCCTTAAAATGAACTGGAATAGAAACAAAAAAAGAAAATTACTCTTCCATTTCTAATGTCTCATCTGAGCAAAATGAGATAAAAATAATTAGCAAATATATAACTATATTTTAACAGCTCTTCTGTTTTAAAATAATTTCAGAATATGTTAGTAGCAAGAGAAAAACTATCCATTTTTTTAGCTTCCTTTAGTGTATGCGATGAAAGTCTGCTCTTACACTATAAATTTGGTGCCAGCCCTTGCTTGAAGGTTCTGACCTGGCAGAATCCCCAGAATCTTTCCATTGATTTCAGTGGGCTTTCTACTAAAACAGATGTCAGATTTTTTAAGCAGGCATGAATTTGTCTTGCTTATATTTAACTGATATTATGCAATTATGAGAAAACAGTTTTAATATTTAAATTAGTCAAATGTTTATACATGAAAGAGCTGAAAGAAGAATGCTCAGCTTCATTGCACTTCAATGGCTTGCAAATTGGCAAGTAGTTGTAAATAACTCCTGGATTTCCTCAGGTTAATCAAATCAGATTTAATGATGTCTTTGAAATCCACGGATTAAAGGTATAAAAGTGTGCATCATAGTATGGGGTAGAATCATAGCAATAGTTGTTAATTTCTATTTTTTTTCTATCTGTTCTCTATTCTTTTCCCATAGACCTCCAAAAAGAAAAGAAGTGCAGTATTTCTGGGAAGCATATCTTCAAGTGATGCTAAAGCTGTGATCTCTAAAAAGAAATTCCTGATAAGGTCTTTACTTGTTTTCTTTGGCCTTTTATTGCAAAGGACTTTCACACTCCTCTTTAAGCCCCATTTTGCAGCCTTCCCATCACCAATCCTGTTGTATTGCCTCACATACTGACATATCTCTTCATTTGCTTACAAAATTTTTCATGCAGAAGATCATGTAATACATAGTAAACAAATTTGATAAAAATCAGTACTTCATTTGGCAAAAAATAAAAGAAAATAAAAGAAGGAATTAAAGAAAATGTTTTCTAGAGATGTCTTTGAAAGATATCAACAGGTAGACAGATGATGTGGTAAATATCTTGTGTACAGTTTGAAGACAACAATGTTTTAAGGAATAGCACCTGAAAGAGTGAAGTCATATGTCTAACGAGTGTGTTTTCTATTTTTTATCAAAGTGAATGTGAAAGAGTGTGAGGAAATCAGAAAACCCAGTGCAGATCTAAGGCATAAATTCAAACCTTTCTCTGACTGTCATATGCAGCTGACTCAGCCTCAAGTACCTGTTAAGAAAGGCTTGGGAGCCAATGGCATGTGGATGGAATGCCTGCCACTTCCTCCCCCTCCATTCTCCCTGCTACATAAATCACTTTCTTATTAATCTGTTTACCAGGAAAGCAAACCATCTCAAGAAAATGCAATTTGCCTCTTTTTTTTATTGTTTTTATTTGTGGACAGAATTCTTGCCAGTTGAGTTATCTTATGTTGTGGTACTTCCTAATAATAATTAAAATATGGAAAAATATTTCAATGCAAATTTAGTTCCATTTAAGCACCATTATTATTCACCAAAAGAAAACCTTATAATTGTTTCAAGTCCAGATCTTCATGGAAACATATAAATGTTAAGAAAATCTTGTTTCTTTCTGCCTTCAGACATCATAGGTGTTTGCTTTGATTCTGTGAGAAGATATATCCTAATCTGTTCTCTAAATTTCTACAATGTTTTATTCATATATATAAGCTAATTTTTTTTATGAGAAGAAAGCAATAATATTTCTGAGGGAGGAAAGAAAGGCCTTTGTGGCAAAAGAAAATAGGTCTAACTCTTTGCAGATAATAGTAGCTTTTCACTTGGAAAAAAAAACCGAAAAGGCAAAAACTATGTGTTACAATGATATGTGACTGTTTTCCTCTCAAAAATGTGAGCTAATGTCTGTCAGTTTTCTATGGTGTGTTAAAAGGCTCTGTAAAGCCAACTGGAGCTGTGAAGGGTCCAGGCAAGCACAATACTTCCAGCACTCCAGTCAGTGTAAATTTAGTGTTCCAGCACTCCAGATTCCATTTCTATGCTGTTGGATACCATATTCCTTCCAGCATATGCTCCCTGGCGTAAATGTTCCATAGAGAAATGGGGACAGTACAGACATCTCTGAAGAGTAAAAACTGAAATTTAGACCACCCCTTTTACAGACTGTGAATAGGCTGTCCATTCCACTCTCATTCATACAGAGTGTAAGCAAATTTTGGCCCTTAACGTGCTCTGGAGAAAACCCATCAAAGTTATTATTAAATAATGGGTTGATCTGCTGTGTACAAAAGTTACAAGATAATATATAGATTGGGGCTTGAACAGATCCAGAGCAGCCCTGGGGAGAAGGACCTGGGGGTGCTGGTGAGAGGTTGGACATGGCCCAGCCATGGCACTCACAGCCCAGAGAGACAAATGTGTCCTGGGCTGCATCCAGAGCAGCGTGGGCAGCAGGGCCAGGGAGGGGATTCTGCCCCTCTGCTCCTCTCTGGTGAGCCCCCACCTGCAGTGCTGTACCCAGCTCTGGGGTCCCAGCACAGGAGAGACATGGAGCTGGAGCGAGCCCAGAGGAGGACACCAAGATGGTCAGAGGGATGGAGAACATCTCCTGTGAGGAAAGGCTGAGAGAATTGGGATTATGCAGCCTGGAAAAGAGATGGTTTAGGGGTGACCTAATTTATGCCTTCCAGTACCTGAAGAAAGCCTGCAAGAAAGGTAGAGAGAGATATTTTAGAAGGACATATAGTAACAGAATAAGGACCAATAGATCAAAACTAAAAGAGGATAAGTTTAGATTAGATATTAGGAAAAAGTTCTTTACTATGGGGGTGGTCAGACTCTGAAAAAGGCTGCCCAGAGAAGTTTTGGGTTCCTCATTCCTGGAGATGTTCAAGAGCAGGATGGATGGGACTCAAAGCAACTGATTTGCTGAAAGGTAGCTCTGGCCATGAAAGGGACCTTGGAAATAGATGATCCTTAAGGTTCTTTCCAACCCAAACTATTCTCTGATTCTCTGATGTGATCCCAGCCTTGAATAGACTGGCTAAAGAGTAACACCCAGGGTCTCAACATTCAGTACCTGGGCTTATGTGATAATCACCTGCATATATGTGATATGTTTGTATATGTGATTGCCTGTACCTGAAAGTTAGCAAGACCTTAAGGCCTTATTTCACACCCTCTTGTCACTGCTTTAGTGACAAAGCAATAGAGATCCAGTCTCACTCCTCCTGCTGTCCTGAGTATTTTCAGAAAAACAAGCAGGGTGCATAAAGCTTACAGTGATTACCCTCTGCTGGCATTTAGCCATATAAAAATACAAAATAAGTACAAAACTAGTAAATAAAATGGTCCAGTTTAAATGCAGAAATTTACAAAAGGAAAAGAAATCCCCTCACAATACCCTTCAACACTGCTCTCATTGTTATTCACAGCCGTGAGCAAGAGTTTGTTAGGCTCTCCCTAGGTAGTGTTTTATATGCTTTGTTACTGCATGTCCTAGCTCTGAAGCATGAGCACTCAACTGCTCAGTAGCACTTCATGTATTGCAGTCCTGTGACTGCTCAAACAAGACACACCTCTGATCAAAGTTTGGCTGCACAGGTGCTTTCTCTGTAGCAGCATGAGATAAATTTAACACTGACTAAAAGGGTATTTTCAGTAAGTTTGAAACACAGTGGAGAAATCATCTCATGGCCTTTTGGCCAGCAAACTTTGGCAGTGGGTTTTTCTGGTGTTCAGGGAAAGACTTTTATTCCAAGATGAGACCTATTTCCTTCTCTCTCTCTTTTGCTTTATTATGTCTAAATAGAGATGAATTGGGAAAACATTTGTCTTGTGTAGACTGCAGGAATATTAAGAAGCCTGTGCCTGTTGCTATCCTTTCCCCAGCTGAACCTGCCAAACACCCTTTCCATGACCTCTGTGCTCCCCTGGATAAGCAAGGTTAGTGTGTCACTGAATGCACTGCTGACACCAGCAACTGTTGTTTCTCCTAAATAGCCCAAGCCAGATGTGAACTATTAGACAGCATTTGGGATTCAGACTGAAAAAGTTTTTGAGCTTCTTTTCATGCTGAAGGCAGAAATTGAAGATATTAATTGCACTGCTTATAACTTCAGCCTCTTCATCTGAATGAGATGTTTTGTGATTTCCATAAATCCCAGGAGTATGATGCTTGAAGCTGAAATATATTTCCTGACAGATTGACAAATAGGGCAGATTTTTTTTCATATTATAGCTATTGGAATTGAAAACACTACCACACAGAGATGCCAAAAAAGACTCCTTTTATACATAAGGGTATTGTTTCCAGAAATGCTTTGAAAGATTTTATCCATTAATATTCCTCCTTTTTGTCCTACACAGGGAAGTTGTTTTTTTAACTGATTATATATTGCATAAAACCAAGTGTAAGTCTTGAAACCACTGAGGATAGTGTGCATAATAAAATAGGCTTCATTCTACCATCGTTCAATTCTGTGATAAATCAGAAGTAATTTTACTACAGTCATGGTGTCTGATGGGTGCAAGAGAAATCAGAATTGCAGCCAGGTATTTTTTTCAAATAAGCATTCTGGGAGATACTGACATTACTGTATTTTGGTTGTACACGAATGATTAATGGTAGAATCATATGCCATCTGTTCATGCTAATTATATGAAATGTTTGTAATAAAACCTAAAACTCAGCATGTTTTTTAAACTCCTAAAATTCAGACCATTACTGTGGAAGATTTATTAAGGCCCATGAATTTTATACCAGAAATTGGGATCCTGCCATGAAAAAATCTGGAACGAGATGATGCACTGTTTGTTGGATCAAAGGAGTTTTAATGTGAGCAGCATTCTTGGTTTTGTGGACTAATCTTGATTTTGAGCTCTGACTATGAAACTCAACCCAAAATTCCCATAAGAGAAAGCAGGGTTGAACTTTTGCAGGAAAGAAGAAAAAAAAAAAGTATCCTGGTACAATCTCTCAATGACTTACTGTGCATTATCAGTGGTTTTACTCAAAGCAGTGTGTGCATGGGTATGCCAGTGCATAGGAGTGTGACAGACTGAATCAGAATAGAAGATGAAAGCTGTCAGCTGTCCCTTACCCTTTTCCTAAAATGGCACCTGACAATGAATCTTTCTTCCCAGAGACGCTGCCCTTTTCTCCTGTTATTGCAATACAGTAAGACAATCAGTCCCTGCTGTCCAGAAGGAGAGGAGGCTCCCAGCACATGGTACCAGGCAACAAAAGGCTCTCCTAAATTTGAGTGCAAATTTACCAGGAAGAGGAGGACAGGTTCAGGTAACATAATACCTGAATTTTGAAAAGGACCCGGTCATATTTAAATTAGATTGATGTACCTTTCAGAGTAATTTCAAGGATACGTAGGTGCTTAAGGACAGCCTTGGTGTTGTTAGCCTCTTCCCGAGGGGATGGGTAGAGGACCCTGCTCACAGTGTAACCTCATCTCAGAATATTGCTACTGTTCCTTTTTTTTTGCAGCAATGGCCTGTGTTAAATCCCAGCAACAAAAAAAAAGGAATAGACGGAAACAGAAAATGCAGGGCTGGTATTCTGCTCAGCTGCATGTGGGTGTAAGGGAAAGCATGTGTTATGTCATATATGAGATATAACAGACATATTTAAGTGTTTTTCTTTTGGACATTCCATTCTTTCATTGGAAAGAGGATAAAAGTACTATAACTTTCATCAGCCAATGAAGAAAAGTACTTAGGAGCTGCACTAATTGAATGAATAGGAAGGGCTGTACACCAAAGATCAGAAGCTGGGGTTTTTATTCACATCTCTGTTATTTGTCTTTTAGTCTTTTCCATCTTCACAGTGGAGATGATAATGCTTAACTGCCAACAGAAAATATTTTGTTATCTACAGCTGAAAAGCACTACATAAGTCTAAATATTATTTCAGTATCTTCCTACCCACTCAGTAAGTAAAATATGTGAGAGTTATGGAAAGTGATGTGATAATTATTACATAGATGTTGAGCTCTGAAGTTGAAAGCACACTATAGCTCATTGGCACAGTCTCAGACACTATGCCAAAGAGCTTGGTATAAAAACTTAATAGAACAGATATTTAGCAGGCTAAAATGGCCACAGATAGAGCAGCACAGTTGCAGTTTCCTTGAATGAGCAACATGCATTAATGTCACAAGCTACCTGGGGTGGGAAGCTTCCCATTATACTTCAAGCTCTGATTACAACCCAATAGAGGATGCTCCACTCTCCAGAGCTCTGGACAATGCATTTCACATATGTGGAACTTACAGACAAATGCGGTGTATAAGGGTGTTGGGTCCTCTCACTGCTCAGTTACCAGGAGGGCAAATAGTTAAACATCACTCACTCTTTTTTTTTTCAGGCTTTAAAACCAATTTCTAATTTTCTATTTTTTTTGAGATGCTTTATAATGCAATTAGAGAGCTCCTGGAGGCACTAATTGGATCATAAAGTGCCTTCTTCATGTTCCAGCTGAGGAGAGAGAAAAAAAGGATCACTTCATGTCCTCTTTGCACCTGTTAAGATGTTTGTGAAACACCTTACAATTAAATTATAAGCACCTAGAGGAGACTTTAAATTGCATACTAGAGAGCTAGAACCTTGAGTCAGACAGCAGAATTCACAAACTCAAAGCTTACAAAAGCCTCATATGTACCTTCTGGTACTTTTCTACCTCCTGGCGTGGAAAAAGACCTTTGTTTTTTCATTGCCCTGACTTCTTAATATTCCCTCTCAAAATGATGGTCTAAGTATATCCTAAGCTAACTGCAATTTCTTGCTGAGTGTACAATATGTCTTTTCAATACTCTGGCCCAGGAGGGAACCTGACAGTAGGCAAAACATGGACGGTTCTTATAATCACTAACAGCTCCTGGGTAGTCATTTCTGAAATGAAACTGCCCAGTGGATGTGAGGAGGAGGAGACTGTGGAGCTTTTATCCTCCATGGAGGCTGGTATGGGGAAATGAGACAATTATGATGTTAAATCTGGAAATTGTATGGGAACAGTGCAGGCTGCAGTAACCCTGGAGAAGTGTGAGGGAGAGGAGCACCAGGGACAGAGGCAATCAGAGTCTCATGAGACTGCTGTGCCGCACTGGTGTATCCAGCCTACCATAGTGCAGGTACCAGCTCTTTTCTCATGCTTCACGGCCTGCACAGAGGTTTCATAGCAGCAGTAGTATGAGAATGGGACTCTGCCTCTGGCAAAGAGGCTCTTGACTCTTCCTGTTTCTGGATTTATATTTTATAGTCCTCTTTGGAAAAGCATATACAGAGACATCCGGAATCAGTGAAAAATTTAAGGTTTTAGTAGCAGGACTGTAATTCAGAGAATAGGGGGAAAAAATGTCTTCTGGGGCTCTAATTCAGTATACAAATATATAGAACTTTGGCCAATCAAGTAAGATACTATATCCAACAGCCCAAAGGCCTGGAGAGAGATGTCTCACCTACCATTGAGTCAATGTGGTAGAGATTCAGTAACTGCACCTATTCCTGCATGAAGAATTGAACTGGAACTCTTTGATGCCTTGGACTATTCAGATACTTCTCCAAACACTAGAATGTAACTTCAACTTTAGTTCATAGAAATAATTAAGGTACACATATATAACTACATTTTTGAATTAGAGCCTTATTGAAATCAATGGTTTTTAGGCTCCTAAATACATATATGAACCCAAAACTAAGAACCTCTTCCTTTTCAGGTAACTTCTCAACTTCTCCTTGAAGACTGTCAACAGATTGCTTAATGAGATTTTTGTTCCATGAAATTCTCTATGGAATGACAATGCAGAGCCCTCAATATCAACAGGCAAGAATGATGATTTGGTGGGCAGCCTATCTGGACCAGATTTTGAATGTGTGTAAAGTGGGGGAAAATCTTTAGCTGAATGTTAGAACTCTGTCTGGTTCATTCCTGCTCAAAAGCATATTTTGATATTTTGCTGGTTTGGTGGCTTTTTTTAGCTTTTCTTCAAACTCATGAGATTTCATGGTTGGTTTTACTCTGTCAGTTTCCAATATACATTTTCTTCTCTTCTTATTAAGTAATATAAATATACTTTGCAGAGTTTGATTTTGCATATAAAACTTTCTGTGAAATTATGTTCACACATTGTTTAACCTGGATCATCCTATTCCCCACATCCTGTGTATTTTTTAAGGTGGTTATTTAATTATGGTTTGTTCATGTTGACTGTTCTGCTAATTTACAATATATAATTTATTCTCTTTCTCTATAGAGTGTTTTAATAAAAAACTGTATGCCTTAATGACAACATATAGTATCACTTGTTCTACTAAAAGGGAACTACATACTCTATTCTGCCCATTCTGATAAGAGAGGGAGTTGCTGCCTATTAATTCATTTTGGTATGTCCAGGAATCCACTTATATCAATGGACTAGCAGTGGTGTAAATTTGAGTCACTTCTACACTGCTGCTGGGCAAAACCCACACCACAAATCCTGATAAAATCAGCTACTGTTTACAGGCTGACTACAGAAACACAAAAGTACAAGAATGGTGGCCCCTTCATGATACAGCTAGTTCAGAAAAGCAGGTACCACATTACTCCTTTCCTGAATCAATAGCCAAAGGAAAAGCTGAAGACCACAAGCTGTTCTGTTACAGTCTTCACCATCCAAAAGCCTTTGCCTGCATCCTAAAATCTCAGAATAAATTATTGCTTTCTTCGTATTCCTTCCTGTCTGGGGGTGTTACAAAAATGCCCAAAAATGTTGAAAGCACTTGGGTTGATAGTATTCTATCAATCACAATTTAAATCAATTTAAGCTCTCTGGGGCAGAAACCATTTCATAGTTCTCTGCTGGCAGTACACTATGAAGTAGGAATTGAAAGATGGGGATCTTAAGAGCTACTACCAAAAACTTCAATCATAAGCAAGCCAGCATTACCTATGAAGAGCCCTAAGTAGAAATTACCAAAGTAATCAGAAGGAAAAAGCGTTGTCTTTCAAGATTCTTTCATACTTTATTTCCATGTTACTGCTTACACAATAAAAACTTTTACCTTTCACATTCAAGAGATTGCAAATGACCTGTGAAATAAAATGAAGGAAATAATAGAATGAGAAACATGGCAAGAGCTATTTAATTTCTCCCTGATGCTGTAATGATGAAACAATAGATACTGGGGAATTATAATCAGTGCAGTATTCAAACTACCCTGGAGCACTGCTGGGACTAATTTTTGTTTAAGGCTGTTTTAAAAATTTTAGAAAAGCATTTATGGGAGAAATATTTTATTGAAAATTTCTTTTGCCCACCCACACTTTTAGCTTTCAGTCAACGCATTGTGAAGAGGTTAAGGAAGGAAATACTGAATATGTTTTCACTTTGTTTTTGCACCAGCTTTATTAAAAAAAAAAACAAAAAACCCCAAGAAAACAACTAAACCAACAAACCAAGAAATGTATATTAAAAGTCACACATGAAGCCTTTGAGGTATTCTACAACTAATATTTGCTTGTGAGAAGAAAAAAGGAATAAGGGGAAATGTGAGTATGTTAGTGTCTCTAACTCTCTAAAATGTCATGCAATGTGTCTGGGTACATGGAAAAAATGCACAAGCACAAAGAACTCAAGTCTACAGTAGCCTTTGATGCTGAGTCAGGCATGAAGACATATTTCAGTCTTAACATTCAGTACTAACGACTATACTCACTACTCATCAACACTTCTCACTGGAAATCAGCAATTATCTCACCTGTCATTAACCAGGTCTGTCTAAACCAGAAAATTTATGCATAGGCTGTTCTTCCATGTTATAAAATAGAAGACTGCAGCATGAGTGGGGGAGTTCAGGAGAATGCATTTACTCTAGGCCATGACAGTATCATAACCTTTTGCCTTACATCCTGCCCACCCTGCCCTTCATGTAATTACTTTAGCAAAACCAACAAAAATCAGCACAAAACAATCACTGCTTTCCCCTCTGGCTGTTTCAGCGATGGTTTATAGGGAACCGTTTTCTTTTTGCTTAGCAATTTTTTCATGAAGACTGAAAAACACTCAAAGAGTTTGTCCTTTCCTAAAGTTGGAAGGACCCTCTCTAGTGGATAAAAGACATTCCCTTTCACTCTATAAATTGCAACTATTGTTTAGCTGAAGTCTATTACTTTGATTTTGGATAATAGAGGGCAGGCAAGCAACTGATGATTAAAGGAGCTAGACATGATTAGAGAAAGAAAAAAAATCAATAAATGTATAAACAAAAAGTGGTTTTCAGGCTTTAATCAGGTGATTCATTGCACATTTTGTGCCTCCTTTTACATTAAAGTTGTTAATGTAGCCCTACACAACTTGATTACACTTTGCGTTTTCTTATGGAGTGCTTTGTACAAGAGCAGAAGAAAAAAGTACCTTGTATATCATATGAATTGAAACAATTTTGTTTAAAGTAAGAAGAAAGAATAGAACTTGATCAGAAAAGATGAACACAACATCACAAAACTGAATACCCACCAAATTATTTCTTGCCTGTTTACTGGGGAGAGGTTTGAAAGCAAAATATTATACTCCCTTGCAAAAATTGCAGAGAATGGTATCAAGTTAAATAGGACCTATGGGCTATAGCCAGCTTTGACTGTATAAGGCTGAAGGGAAAATATAATTTGCATTTCAGTGGCAGGAAAGCAAAGAACTAACATCTGTTGTCATTAGACACTAGTGACCCATTTACCATGTGTGCACATGTCTGTTAAGAATCTTTCCATAACATAGTCATAGAAGTTACTTTTTGTTCATAGTTTTGCATAGCATAGAAATGGAGACCACATCAGCTCCAGCTTGTTAGAATTACATATATTCTCCCACCTGAAAAAAGCTGCAACTATATATATCTATCTTCAAAAAGACCTACCATCAAAAAATCACTGCTAACATAAACACCCTTGCTTGTTCCAGGATCATACTTTGTACAGTTCCTTCTGAAGCTCTGTTTAAGACTGAAGGCAGCCAGTGTTATTTCACTAATGTGTAGACTTGTGTCATCATAATAATGAAAACAGTATTTTCATCATTTTCTGTTGCACACTGTGGAGTAAAGACCATTCCTAGGGGACAAGGAAATGCTCAGCTGAGTTCACAGCAGATTGGGCTTCTTCCTGTATTTGTCATGCAACATTCAAAAGTGATGGTGGCTGTTAAAGTCCTCAGTGCTTTTCCATTTTCAGAGTGTTAAGTCCTTTCTGCCTCAGGTTTGATGTGAAGGTCACAGCTCAGGCTTTATCCCTGTACTGTGAATACATTCTCTTTCTCACAGAGCTTTCTGCACCTGATATTGTATAACAGGAATGGTTTGTTATGTTGCCTGAAAAATTTATAATTAGACACATTACTTTTTGTAGCTAAAATATGCTATGTTGCTACTTATCTTGCATGTATTACTTCTTGACAGAATTTCTCCTACAGCTAACTGGTTCAAAAAAGTTTTGAATAATGTGAGAAATCTTCCTCATATGTCTAACCCATATTTTGCTTATGATATTTTGTCTCTTTGCCAGGCCTAATTGGGTTCTTTCTTCATCCATCATAAAATATTCCCACTGATTGTCCCTGCTTTCTTTCTCTCTGTTTGGGGACCAGAGCAGGAATTCCTTTACCATTTAGCAGTAATACATCAAGATTATAGTTAGATATGACTGATAATAGCTGACTTTTGAATGCCCCTGAGGCTGGACATACAGCTGAAAGAAGAAAATGTTAGCAGTCCAGTTCTCTGGGATCTTCGCATCCCCTGCACAGTCCACCATCTGCTATGAATTTTTTCAGAGCGCCAAAAAACTGGGCATTAACCTTCCTTTCTAGAAGCTCAATTAAAACCTAGAAACCTTTTACTCAAAAATCTAGAATACAATCCTTCAATTACAGATAATGATTTTTGTAGTTCAGTGAAATATAAGACAATTTTATGTAAATTGTACAAAATAAATATGATTCTGTAGAGCTGGAATAGAGAAAGGATCAGTACAAATGTTCAAGCATTATGCATGTAAGATGGATTCCTGAACACACCATACTTGCCTGATCCCCAAAATTGCTAACATTTTAGACTGCTAATAGGGACACCAAAAAAGAGCAAGAAACAAAAGGTTGATTCCCTACAGATTGACTTCACAGCTTACCTTTCAGTCAAGTATGAATAAGGATGGTACTTTGAGAAAAAATTGATAGTCACATAAAAGCAGAGACTTACACTGACTTCCACTTGAAAGAAAAGTTTTATGCTAGAAGAAACTTTGCCAATTAAAAATTAATTAATGAATTAACAGGTTATACAAAACTTCCAGAAAACCAAACATAATAATGGGCTTTAAGTTCAGTTTAATTAATTAAATTTTCTGTTTCAATTAGAATCCATTAGGAAAGTAATTGCCAGTATTCATAGGAAGAATTTTTGTATAGGATCCCAGATTGCTTGGCTTAAACAGTATCACTCTGCTGACCACAGCAGAGCTTCACCAGCATCAATCTGCACAACTGAATGAACATTCAAATATGCAGCACATAAGACTCTTGCAAAGCAGAGGTTAGACTCTGCCTTGCTTTAGACAAACTTCAAAGAAAAGGATCTGCCCAGCGTGAGATAATCTTCAAGTGGCAGAAAGCTGTTGCAGTGTAGAGGGGCCTTGTGCACCTAATGTATTCTCAGATAAATTTCAATCATATATAATGTACCTAGTGATTTCTGTTCATTCTCAAAATGTTTGGAAGTTAGATTACATGTTGGCATAATACCTGGCAAGATGTAAGAAAAACACATGGTTACTGATATGCTTGACAGAGGGAACTAGGTTTGTCTCAGCCAAGAAAAGATGCAATTTCAGTTTCTCAGTATTTTGGGAAAGATTTAATTTCATTATTGATTAAAGTGTGGTTTTGTTATTTTTTTTAATTGACTAAATACAAATGTAATGAAAAACATTGCCTCTAACAATGAATTTTAAAATTCATTTAATTTGTGTGAGGATGACAGTGCTTTTGGTTTTCTGACAATGTTCCTGATTATCATTAGCCATATATTATTATTAGCCATGACATAACTCTAAAAACACACATACCTTCATGTATTGAATGCATACAAAGCTTTAACATGGAAATCCAAGTATTCACTACTTAGAGGCCATGCATTATATATCCAAGTAAAGAAAGACAACAATCAAACATGACTTTTGCTTACCCATGAAATCTTGGGATATCAGACTATATTTTCACCTGGGAAAACCAAACTTTATGTAGAGTCCTACAGTTAGCACATGCAAATTTGCTGAAAGAGCATATGGACAACTGCATAAACTTACAATAGGGATGGACAGATTATTTGCTATCATATTTGAATTCTAACTTATAGGCAGGTGGTACACATGATTGCATCTGTTGTACTTGAAACTACTATAGTCCCCCAAGGAGTGAAAACACTGTGGGACACAGGTGAAGAATAGCAATATCAGGTGTCTTTTTATAATGTTACAGTTCTAATGAAAATTCCCTTTTATGCTGAAATCTTTCCTTGAGGTCTGTGGCCAAATGCGATCAACATTGTAAAACACATTAACAGACAGTTCATACTTATTAGGATAAGAACCCAAGTAACCAAGATTAATAGGAGAAAGGCAGTACTTCCAGTTGTTAGATGAAAAAACATAAGCACTGAAGGATTATATGATTTGCTGTATTGTGTTTGGTGCCAAGGTTTTGGTAGCAGGACACTTAAAAAGGCAGCTTCTGTGAGAAGCTGCCAGAAATTTCCCCTGTCACAGATGGAGACAGTGCCAGCGTGCTTCAAGATGGACCTGCTGCTGGTTAGGGCCAAGCCCATCAGTAATAGCAATAGTGCCTCAGGATAACACATTTAAGATGGATAAAAGTTACTTCATAGGAGCAGCTGCAGGCAGAAAAGAGGGGAGTGAGAATACGTGAGAGGAATAACTCTGCAGACACCAAGGTCAGTGAAGGCGGGCAAGGAGGTTCTTTAGGCACCACAGCTGAGATTCCCCTGCAGGCCATGGTGCAGACTGTGGTGAAGCATCTGTGCCCCTACAGCCCATGGAGGTCCATGGTGGAGCAGAGATCCACCTGCAGCCTGTGGAACCCATCCTGGAGCAGGTGAATATGCCCAAAGGAGGCTGTGACCCTGTGAAAGACCCACATTGGAGCAGTTCATATGTGAACATCTGACATAGCCTTCATTTCTCATCTACTTGCACTGCTGCAGGAGAGTAAATGGAGAATAGGGAAAATAATGAGCCTTGGAGCAAAAGAGTGGTAGTGATTTAGACAAAGGTGTTTTTATTTCTCACTATCCTTCTCTGATTTGCTTGGCAATAAATTCAGGTAATTTACCCAAGTTGAGTATGTTTTGTTTGTGATGGTGAATGATCTCTCCCTGGCCCTTATCTCAAGCCACAAGCCTTTCATTTGGTTTTTTCTCTCCTGTACAAATGAGGCGGGAAGGGTGAATGACTTAGGTTGGCACCTAGCAAACCCATCCTTGTGGCCACATAATAATTCCAAGGCCATGGAATTGGACCTAGACCACCTGAGCTATCTTGTGACCATTGCTTTAAATATTATATAACATATGCAGCAATATACTCCGATGAAGTTTTTATCTAAAGCTATGACTATCTCATACTGAAAAACTAGGTATTTTGATTATAATTCAAATTATTTAAGCTCAAGAGAAGATTTAAAGATACTTCTTCTCCATCAGTATTACAGCTCTCAGATTTAAATATTTGCAAGAATATAAAATCAAAGAAAACCATCTAATCATTATTGTAGAAGCACTTCTCTAAATGTAATAGTACACTTAGTACATTTGATACTGTGTTCAAAAAAAAAAACCCACAACCCAATTTTTCTCTCTGAGTGAACTGATAATTGCATGTTGGAACCTAGGGGGTTCCTGTGGCATCTCTGAATGACCTGGGCCCTGGCCAGGAGGCATTTAGCCCTGGCAGAAGGGTCAGAGACCTTTGTTTGCCAACGGGAATGCCTGTGGCTTTGATTTTAATCCATGGGAAAAATTACCAATTTATAAGAAGAACTGCAAGTCACCAGAGTTTAAATAGTAAAATAGTAATAATTATACAGTAAAAGAAGAAAGTTTAAAGCTTTGTACAAGGGGGTTTGATATTCTGCACAGGGGGGTCTGGGAGTCAAGATGGAGAATTTTTACACACAGCATGTTATTTCTTCTTCTTCTTCTTCTTCTTCTTGCCGTCCATCTTTAAGCCAGGGTGACATCTTTGGATTGGTTTTTCAGAGAACTGGACAATGTAATGTAAGGGTCATGGATTCGAAATTAATAGTAAACATTAAATACATAGGTGATAGTATAAAAAGACAGCTCAGGCTTGGGGGTGGGCAGAGTGCCTCAAACTCCCAAGCAGGGCACAGGCTGCAGGGCAGAAAGAAAGATAAGATATTAGATAAACAACCTTGAGAATGAGAGCCAAAGACTCCAGCCTGATTCTTCAGCAAGGTGGCTTGGAGAAAAGGACTTTTTACACATTGTGGGATCGCCCAGGACAGGGCAGACTCCCACAATTGCACTCAAGGTCAGATATGAAGAACAGCTCATTTTTTCCATTTACTTGTGATGAATCCTTGCTTATTAGAATTCTGGATAATTATAAAATAGTTTTAGTTATGTAACCACCTGCACCCCCAACAATGTTTATGTAGGTGTTTCTTATGACAAAAAAGAAACACAGAGGTGTTTACCATCACTTGCAATACTATGGAGCAACAACATTTTTAGGTGAAATGTTCTGGGGACAAGCTGAATCTCAGGTCAGTGGAGATTTCTTCACAGTCTCAAATAATTTCTATTTTCTTACAGGTTGAAATACTAAAGTAAAAGTTAAAACCTGGAATATCTAACACAGTACTAATCCAGATCTTGACAGCAAACCCAATTTATTGCATACTGACAGGGTAAGCCATTGAAGGATATGCCTTGAAGGTTACATATTCTGAAGACTTACAGAGTATAATGATGTGAAGGTGCTGAAGACATATAAAGTTTATTTTGAAATTTTTGGTTCATATGCTGATGTTTTACTCTCTGTTCTTATTTGTCAGTAAAATACAATATTACAGCCCCCAGGTCAAGGAACACAATAAAAAAAATCTTCTAATGGAATATGGATATATTTCATATATTGGAATATACTAATCCAAGGTATAACACTTGGTCTCCATGCAAAGAAAAATCCCAAAACATTAAGGCACCTCTGACCTTTATTTTATAGTCCTTTACAAAAACAAAAAACCCAAACCAAAACAAAACAAGGCCCCAAACAAACAAATAAACAAAAACTAACAGAAAACCAAACAATTGACAAAAACAGTCTCAGTATCTATCTACTGTAGTCTGAGAGGAACTCGGGAGGAAACTAAAGTTTGAGTAATAGAATGGTGAAATGTTTATGTGTGAATGCCTCTGTTCTCTGTGACTCCAGCTAATATGAAAGGATCATGTGACAGAAAAGAACAGCTCAAGACACTAAAATTTTAGGCCAAGTGTAGTATTGCAGTGCAAAAAAATTATTGAGAAATTATTACAGTTTTCCAGAGGTAAGAGGTAACTTTGCTGGACCTATTTGACTGTTAAAACCTAACGTGAAGGAATTCAGCACCTGGCTGAACTAGTTAAAAGCTTTCAAGAATTTCTGAGGTCTATCCAAATACAAACCATCTCAAATCCTAACATCTGAAGGTCAGACCTGGGAAGCTGGCTAACAACAGCTAAGGTTATATTATTGATCATTGCCAAAATGCAAGCTGCAATAGATCACCTTTCTCACATGTTCATATTCTCTCATACACATTCCTGCACAGCATCTGTATTTAGCCCTACCTTGGGATGGTACCTTTCTTGACTGAGATTTTCATTTTCAATATCTTCTATTTTGGAATATACATTGACTTTGCACTTTATTTTCAAACTTGACATCAGACGTTAGAATCAGGTGTCATTATACCGCAGGTTGACCCATCTCTGACTGGATGCATGGAGGTGTAATAGAAAAAGAGGTGAAGACTAAGCAGAGAGTAAGAAGAGAAAGGAGGAAGAATTTTGGAAAATATTTTTATCCCAAGTAAGACAAGAATGTGAAAAATATAGTTATAATGCAGAGTTTATTTTTTTTTCTTTTAAGAAAAGCTGATGGGTAAAATAAATCCTATAAGGACAGAGGAGAAGGAAGCATTGGGGATAAGAACAAGTGAAGAAATTTTTACAGCCACATGGTTAAAATTAATACAACAAAAATGAATAGTTAGCAAACTGTTCACTCTTGTTGCCCTCTCTCCTCAAAAATAATAAAAATTTTACCAGACTGATCAAATATATAATATAAACGATTTTGCAGGCTCGGGCAATTGATCTTCCACCTCTGATTGTTGTCTGGGTTGTTGTCACCAAACAGCCATAGTCATCAGTGAAAAGTCATGAGAAAAAAAAAAAAGCTTTCCTGTGAAGCACCTTAACAATCTAAGATAGCTGTCAGGGATAAACAGACAGAGAATCTGTTAAACCAGAACATACTTCTTGTTCTCTCACTAGTTAAAGCTTTGCCTTTGCATTTCTCATTTCTATTCATGGATCTAAGAGTGCAATAAATGCATTAAACCCATCAGGGATAAAGAAAGAGAGAAAGGAAAAAAAACCCCAGCAAAACAACACAGAAACCCCATCTTTAAAAAGATGGGTAGCCAGCAGAGATCTATGAATAATTTAAAAGGCACCTGTCTCTCCTCATATTGGCAACTTTGAACTCCTCTTGCCTTGCAGATATATTTCAATTGCCTAAGCAAAAAGTATTATCTCAAAATTCTCAAAAAACTTAAAAGTGCTTAACACTCCTCCAAGATGCTTCAAGGAAAGCTTTACCATTGTACAAAAGCATTTCAGCTTACACTGTGCATACATTTATTGATGACAGTTGTAACAGAAGGTGCACATCACTGGGGGAAGTAGAGCATTCAATTAGGCAGAGAGTCTTTACACCAAATTACACTTTCAATTACAAGTTAAGTCCCAGCTCAGCTACAGGTAGCTGAAATTCAGGCAGAAATCTTGGAATGAAATATATGGCTTGTGTTATCGTGGAATCATTTAGGTGGAAAAGACCTCTAAAACCATTGAGTCCATTCTTTGACTGATCATCACCCTGTCAACTAGGCCATAGCACTGTCACATCCAGTCCTTTCTCGAGCATCTCCAGGGATGATGATTTGACCTCGTCCTTGAGCAGTTTGTTGCATGCTTGACAATCTTTCCATGAAGAAATTCTTCCTGATGTCCAACTTGAACCTCCTTTAGTGCAGCTTCAGGTAGTGTCCTCTCATCCTGTTGCTAATTGACTGGGAGAAGAGACCAACCTCCACCTGGCCAAAACTTTCCTTCAGGCAGTTATAGAGGGCAATAAGGTCTCCCCTGAGCCTCCTTTTCTCCAGGCTAAAAACCCCAGCTCCCTTAGCTGCTCCTCATAGGTCTTGTGTTCCAGACCTTTCACCAGCCTTGTTACTCTTCTCTGGACATGCTCCAGCATCTCAACATCCTTCCTAAACTGAGAGTCCTAGAACTGTAGTGTTTCAAGGTATTGCCCCACAAGTGCTGAGTACTGAGGGATTATCACTTCCCTGCTCCCGCTGGCCACGCTATTTTTGAACTGGGCCAGGATGTCATTGGCCTGCTTGGCTACCTAGGCACACACCAGATTATGTTCCACTGCTGCCAGCCAGCACCCCCAGGTCCTTTTCTGCCGGATAGCTTCGCAGCCACTCTTCCCCCAGCCTGTAGCACTGCCTGGGGTGGTTGTGACCCAAGTGCAGGAGGCTGTGTCAGATGATCATAATGAGCTCTACTGGACTAAAAAAAAGATAATAATTTCAAAATCTATAAGGAGAACCTCATCATCTCATTGATCTTATTATCCAAAGGAAACACTGTGATCTGAACCTAAAGCATTTTTCAGGTGCTAGGGATTATGCACATATGCTGGACTAAAAAAAAATTCCCAAACCCAAATCTTAAAAATAACCCCATTAATTATGATTATAATGAGAGAGTTGTGATAAAATGCTAGTAATAGCATTCAGCATGATAGTCTACCTTTTCATAGAGTCATTTGTTGTACAGTGTAGATTCTCACCTTCATGTCTGTCAAAGGCAATTATTTGGGCTTAGAAATTGTCATTTATCCAGGTGAACAATAACAAAGAAGTTTATAGCAGAGAGGTTATTAGACAGGTCACACAGGAATTTTTCTAAATAATATTGTAAAAGGATGAACTAAATACCCATCCCCAAATGAAGGATTTTGTTAGGATTTGACAATAATTAGCAGGAATGGGCAAACATATTTCAAAAGAAAATATATATGACAATATACACATCTATAAAAATGTGTATTATGAGAATTGAAACATCTTGTTACACAGAAGGATTTTCAGCAGAATTTTAAAAACTCGTCATGTCACTGTTAAATCAATCTGGGTGTTTTTGGGTTTTTTTTTTGCCAGTTTGCAATTAAAATCTCAAATTCTATTTAAAAATCACTCTAACTGAGAATGACAAGTTTAATCTGTGGAAATTAGTTATGACCAGAGACTTCCACCACAGATATTTTTGTATCTTAGAAGTCTATTGCAAAAATAAAGAAAAGGGACTGAGTTTAAAAAGGCAATCCATCACCTACGAAACCTGAAGCATTAGCAGCATGTAAGGTGAGATTTTCTGGAACTACTTTGGCATTGCCTTGGCCTGCTCGGTTCAAAATAGAGCTGTCAACACTTTGGAAATAAAAGACATTAAAAAAGACAGTTAAAATCTGTGTCACTGACCTCTCTCAGAAAAGAAAGTTGGCCTAAATTATGCGGGCCTCAAGGCTGTATTTGTTCAATGTTTTGCAAGGCTGAAGCAATCATCATTGTCAACTTTTACAAGCAGAGAATAAGGGTGTTATTTCTGCAACCTGTTCCTGTGATACAGTTCATGCCTTTAATTCCCATACAACTTTCCCAAGTTTTGCTCTTTCCTAACAAATTTCAAATATAAATAGTTCTAAAATATCAATTACTGAAGTGAGATTTCCTTATGATGTTGTCCTGGAGTGGCTTTGTGATGCTTGTATCCCCAAATGGTGTGATTGCGCCGGATGTTGAGGTCTGTGTCTTTAAGATGGGCTCTGAGAGCGGAGGGGGAGAAAAGGAAACGTGAAATTTTTACCTACTCCCCTGCATTCTTCGGCAGGACAGTGCTTTGGCAGTTGGCCGGAGAGCTCTTTCTTTTTGCTTTTTGGTTAGTCAGCTAGCTGAGGCAGAAAATTCCCTGGATTGTGGTTTTGTTCTTTTCCTTGTAACTGTTTTTGAACCTGCCCTGGACTGAAAACCCAGAAGAGGACCAGGAGTCCCTACTTGTGGCCCACCAGGGCCTGACCCAGGCCGCAGCATTTTCCAGAGCTGAAGGGACTGAGCAACCCACGAGAGGGACTGTTCTCAATTTGTCATCTCCTCAGAGCAGTGAGACAATTTGTTGTTTTAGTATTGTTCATATTGTGCTGGGGAGTGCTTTGACTGTTGAATAAACAGCTTTTTCATGCTTCTCTCTAAGGAATTTTTTTTTCCCGGACATGTTAGGGGGGGGAGGGGGAAGGGGCCACTTGCATTTGCTTTTCTGGAGGAACCACTTTAGAGGTTGTCTGCCAAATTTTGCCCAAACCAGGACAGATGTCAAAAGAGTACTTCAGTCCCATCCCAGAGAAATCAGAGACCAGCGAGAGGTCATTTTTTTATCAAAGTTTCTGACTGAAACAGTGTATCCTGGGGACAATGGGAGTGTGCCATGAGGATGAAATCTGTCCTATTTATGAATCCATTTTGCCTATAGTGACATAAAATAGAGCAATACTGTACACTCTCCTGCTTAAATCCTGGACCTGAACTGACAACTCCCTTTCCAGGCCTCTCTTGAGATGCAACGCAACAGAGCAAACANGGAACCACTTTAGAGGTTGTCTGCCAAATTTTGCCCAAACCAGGACAGATGTCAAAAGAGTACTTCAGTCCCATCCCAGAGAAATCAGAGACCAGCGAGAGGTCATTTTTTTATCAAAGTTTCTGACTGAAACAGTGTATCCTGGGGACAATGGGAGTGTGCCATGAGGATGAAATCTGTCCTATTNAAAAAAAAAAAAAAGAAAATAGGGAGAGGGAGAGGCTACAAAAACAAAACAAACCAACTAAAAATTAATAAATTTTATTAGAGAAATATTGCTTGCCATAGAAAGTCCATGGTTTTCTCAGTTTTCCCTGGTGTTTAAATATGCTTATGAAGAAACTCATTAAAGTGGACATTTTATAATTCTGCTATGCATTTCAACCTCTTTTGTTTCCTTTTCTTTTTATCTTTTTTTTTTTTCTGTGGGNTTCCCTGGTGTTTAAATATGCTTATGAAGAAACTCATTAAAGTGGACATTTTATAATTCTGCTATGCATTTCAACCTCTTTTGTTTCCTTTTCTTTTTATCTTTTTTTTTTGTCTGTGGGAAAAAGTAAATGTGATCAAAAACTTTTTATCTGAACATAAAGATTTTTGCTATTAGAAAACCAAGAAATTCAGAACACTGGCTATAAACCTGTGAAGAGATTAAATCATTCCAAAAGAAATCTAAACCACAATTTAAAAAATAAAGCCCAAACATCAGAACTGATCTTGCTTTTCTTTACACAGAAAAATGAACATAAGAAAAGAAACGCCTTAAATGTCCTTCAATAAGATGATATTTCATGCTTA